>JADLZN010000074.1:238554-312912 GCA_018155175.1 Sinocyclocheilus anophthalmus
CATTTTGCTGGGATAGGCTCAACAATATGAATAGCCATTGAAATGCAAATGCAATCAAGGATTGAAGGTGAAGGTGTCTCTGGGCCTGTTTATGATACTCTGCACCATAGGAGCTTTCATTCAGATTGTGCCATCCTCTGGGAGCATTACCGTTTATTTTGCTGTGCCCTCTGAAGATCTCAGCATTGAGAATATGGTGTTTCATTTACTGTCATTTAAAGACACTGCTGAGGAATTCCCTAGATTTGAACATATTTAATTATAGATGCACATTGAAGAATACTGCCTTTGCACCGAGCAGAGAAATATAAACCATAAATATAATCACAAATCATAAACAGCAACAAGAAGAGTTCCAGGTTCAATACAAGTTAAGCTCAATAGATAGTACTTATAGTGAGAGAAATAAAAAAAAAGGTAAGGCACTTATAATGGAAGCGAATGGACACTCAAGTGAAGCTAATCATTTTATAAAAGCACTTGTCCCCTGTCTTCCTTTTACCTCCGCTAAAAAGAGTTCTCCCTTACAGTAAGTAAGGGACCAGTTTCTTCTTTTTTCTTTGAAAAGGTGTTATTTGAGCTGTAAAACTGTTTAAAACATCATTTTAGAAGCTATTTTAGGGTTCATGGCATCACATTGCCATGGTATATATGGTATTGTATAATTTAATGTGCTGTAACTTTACACAGAAAAGGTTAGTAAGTGATTATTTCACTCTAAAATAATCTAAATGCTCATATTGTTTATGGATTAACCCAGTTTACTTAATTTTAAGTGACTCATTGTAATCCAGATTAATTTAATTATATTTCATTTTATTTTTTGCTTTTCCCCCTATTGTTAAATGAGTTTATTAAATTAATTAGTTAATTCATTATATTATTTTATATTATTGTTGTTGTTGTTATTATGTAGATGTATATTTATTACACCCATTTTTGTATATTTGGTTACACACTGGAACATAAAATATCAACATATTCATGTTTTGTTTGGATTTGTAATGTATTTATATTAAATATGTTTAATATATTGGTTTTATATATATGTTGTCAGTACGTCAATAATATTGTACGTTTCAGTATCCAAATGTACAAAAATTGTACGTGTACACCAGAGGCGTTCCGTCCATATAAACTGTGAATGCACTGCATACCCAGGCCGTCTGAGAGAATGAGTTCACTCGGTAATTTTCTGTAAATCCATGTCAGTTGCGGATGCTTCCGGGTGAGCAGATTCTCTGCAGCTTTCTAGCCTCCGCTCTGTTGCTGTGACTCGTCAGGATTATAGCACTTTCTCAGTGATTTGCTGGTCTGTGGCAGATTTAATGCGCGAGGTAAGCTGTCAGCGAAGCGCTCGCCCAAGCGGAAAAAATGTGCTGTTCCTGTCAGATCTCGATTGCTGAAAATCACATTGTGTTTGATGCAAAACTAACTTGATAAATACATTAAAAAAACAATCAAAACTATATTTTCACGTTTTCTTGAGCAAAGCAAATTTTGAAAGTCCACTAAAAACATATCTGGTCATAGACAATGTTGAAGATCATTGTCAACATGCCTAAGTGGTAAAAAAAAAAAAAACTTATAAAAATGTATATAAAATTTTACATAATAACAAACACCAAGAAAAAATAGGAAACAATACCTTTGTTTTTCGTATTGTGTCGCTTGCAATTACAGTCCTTTTCTGATTTTATTGTTGTTCGCAACGTGTTTATCTCTTTTCGTGACATAGGCAAAACAAATTTTTGGGCCCCCTTCCCATTAATATAATAGAACTAATATTACCACCCAAACAAACTAAAATATTTCTTAATCTGTGGAAAACGATACAGTGTTTTCTATCGGAATAAACGCTTGCGTTCAGTCAATAAAAATCGAAATTTGTTTGAGAACTGAGAAAGAACATTCCATTAATAGGCGCGGCGACGTGGCCACATTACCACATAGGGAGTGCATTATTTCTCTAATAATTTTAACGGCCTGGAGTCACAATCACACATCAATTGTTCAGATGATTTGTTTCAAGACATTTGATATGTTTCTGTCCTGAAAGCTTGTGTGTAGAATTAATTTCTTACGCATCTCATCCCACACTTCCATTGCTAATTCCAAAATGTAATTTTAGAGCTAATAATGGAGGCTTGAGTCATTGATATGCAGGCTAATGCATTTATTAATGCAGTCTAATGCAGTTATTAGACAGAGAGAGATTAAGTGGGTGTGAATAAATGGTCTGTGAATCTCTCAGCTGTATTAGCAGCAGCGTTCTACTTAATAGTGAAATCTTTGAGTTGAAAACTGCTTCAAGAACCTCGCTACTGAGAAATGCCATGTAGCTTTCCAGCTTCAAAACTATTTTATTGATAAATGCAACAAGCTTCTGTTTGCGTCTCTGCGTGTTGGGAGCGATGGTGCGTTCTGGAGGTGCATCTGTGAGAGAGAACGGGAGAAAGAAAGCTTGATTTCCGTACATAAAAACAGTTGAAGACTGGAATATAGTTGTGTTTTAGCTATGTTTTATATTTATTTGCTCAATGTCGTAGGGGGTTTTGGTTCTTTTAGTAGACTGTTGTAGATGTCCCATAGTATAACAAAAATAGTATATATCTCTTCATCTTAATCTTATCACTCAGCATACCCGGTTATAAAAGTCACCGCTCGCCACTGGTGTACACACTATATACGAATACCTATGAATACAAATTAGTTTGTCCTGCAAAAGGTTGCTGATGCATGCTAGTGCATGTTCATACACATTATTCACCTGAAGAGAGGCATGTTTGTGTTTGCTATCTGTGTTTTTCTTGCGTGGGCGATTACGAGTGTGGACGTTTCTAAAGATAATAACTTGTTTTTGCGATCAAAGCTTAAACTGCGATGAGAAATTAGTGTAAAAGAGGAGAAGCTGCTGTGGGCTCAACATCAGGGCAAAGATGGAGGCAGCCATCTGTTTCTGCACATTCAAACCGATTTTTCCTTCTCATTTGCGGTTTTAGCAATTACATTAATGTGCACTAGATAATGTTAATTTCTTTCTATCCTTGCATGTGAAATTGAGGCAGCCAAACATGGTTGGAATGCACATTGTTGCCTGGTGTCCACATCTTGCTGGGAGTAATATGATTTGCCTCTTTTTTTTTTTCCCCCATCCAATCATATATAATTTTACTGTCAGATTGTCGATGGGGCTTAATGTACTCATAATTTCAAACCCATGCACAGTAAACATCAGAGTGCCACTATATTGTGGTTTAAATATGAAATGCAGACTAGATGGAAAATAGATGTGTGGAGTGGTTTAAGTGATGTATGAAATCATTTCCACCAAGGGCAAAAGAGTCACAGGCCCAGAAACAGTTTATTGTGCATCCATTTTTTAATCAAGACGATAATAAAATATTAGCATGCTAAGCACACCAGGCCTGACTGTGAATGAGCAGCATACAGAAAGCCAAAGATTCAAGATGACATTTGGCCACCACATAGAGCTGCATAAACCTCCTACAACTGCTTTGTCAAAACATGGGAGTGCCAGCATGGATCTTTCATTTAGGGACTGATTTAGTTATGTTGATAAAGGGTGAAACGAGAATTTACTGGAATCAATCTGAGCACTTTAATTTCTAGTTTCATAGTAAATGATTCACAAAACACTGAAATGTTTATAGATTTTTATCAATCAATACAGCAACATGTGTGTACAATTCATTTATTAATTTTTTTACGGTGTCTTTTGGGAGCTTGTCAGCTGTGGTCATTATGAATATGAATACTGTGTGTATTTTATGTAGGTGTTGTTTGCACACATACATTTGCTTGAATGTAACATAATAACAGCATCTTAAATATAAATTATGTATGAATCATTTTTTAATCTAATGGTGAATTCATGGAATGTATCAGTAAATTCTGTTGAATTTACGCTAAATTGTATTATGCTTCAAATTGAGTTTACATTTACTTAAAGGAATAGTTCACCAAAAATGTACTCATCCGAGATGTGAGTTTGTGTCTACATCAGAACAGATTTGGAGAATGTAACATTATATCACTTGCTCACCAATGGATCTTCTGCAGTGAGTGGGTGCCGTCAGAGTTTAAACAGCTGATAAAAACATCACAATAATTCACAAGTAATCTGTGTGACACCAGTCCACCAGTTAATGTATTGTGAAGTGAAAATCTTCATTAAGGCATTTTAACTAAAACATCACTTCTGGACAAAATAACAGTCCTTAACCCATAATAATGCTTCCAAGAGTGAAAAAGTCACATCAAAACCCACCAACATGTCTGTTTAGAACTGTTGTCACTTGTAAATGGTGTTTGATTTGTGTATATTTCTTTTTCACTAGATAATGCAAAATTAAGGATAGAGGATTCGACTTTTATCCAAAAGCAGCGATTTTAAGTTAAAAGGGTGTTAATGATTTTTTATTTTTATTTTTTTATTACAAACACACATCTTTTTGTTTCAAAAGACATTAATTGATGGACCGAAGTCAAGTGGATTAATTGTGGATTATCGTGATGTTTTTGTCAGCTATTTCTACTCGCATTCTGACGGCACCCATTCACGTTAATGCTAAAATGCTCCACATCTGCTGAGATGAAGAAACTCTACATCTTGGATGGCATGAGGGTGATTACATTTTCATCTCATATTCAGTTTTTGGTGAACTATTGCTTGAATTTCAAATGATAACATTTCATTCTGTTCTGTGTGACTTCTGGTGTCAACTTCAAGGATTACAGAATGTTGAACACAAGTACACTCAAAACCTTGAAAAGAATAAGCTTTCTGGGTAGTTTAAGTACCAGTTATCACTAATAACTAGCTATTAATGACGTATTTTGCCTCAATAAACTCCTAATTTGCTGCGTATTAATGTTAGTAAACGTATTAGTTTTAAGTTTTAGGGTTTGAGTACGGATTCGGAATCTAGACTATGGTCATGCAGAATAAGGCATTAATTTGTGTTTTATAAGTACTAATTTATTACTAATTACTAGCATAATATGCACGCTAATAAGCAACTAGTTAATACTGAGAATTGGACCCTATACGGTTTCTCATTTCTGTAATTGTTTAACCATTGCTTATCATGTTAGATTTATTTTGTTTGGCGTGGGACAAAATGCCTGAACTCCCTTTTGGACAGACAGACCACATATGATAAATTTTAATTTGGTAATTCTGGGCCGGTTATAAATTCATCTGCATGCTTTGAGGCTCAGGACAAAGGCTGGGTTTAGTGAGATATCAGCCCTGTGAGGAGGGTTTGCATATGATCTATGGATTCCTCTATTCATAATGATACGCTACTGAATAAACGATCTCCAGTATAATCAGGCTCAGTCAATATAATCTCTCTCAGAAGGTCTTCATTAATCTCGCCTACTATGGCTAATCATGTCCCTGTACTTGAGCCCCCACCAGTGTCTCACCTGCTTATGTTATTTTAATTAATTTGGCACACTGCGGCCCATGGGCGCCTGGCTGAGCTGAAACAGGATGAAGTCCATCAGCCCTCTGTAAGCATGATTAAAGGACACAAAATGAAATGAAATGTTTAATTATTATTTTATTTTTTTTCAGTTTTTTTTTTCATTGTAACATTAATTTAATGACAAGTAAGTTAATTTGCCCTCAACTTCCTATCACAATAATGCATGTTTTTACTCCTCATTATTCTCAATGATTCTCATTATTATAATGCAGTATTTTTACTGTACCACTATAACATTATTTTAAAAATGAAATCAGTATAAAGTCATAATGCATTGAGACTTTTTTCACTTCTTGTTATTCTTAATGATTCTCATTATTATAATGTAGTATTTTTACTGTATTACAGTTAAAAGTACTATAATGAAATGATTTTAAAAATTAAATCAGCATGATGCAGTACAAGCAACAAATTGTGTAATTATTTTAATAATTATACAATAATGCATTTTAGAGACACTTTTGCATTTACAGTAATTTATTGTTATCCTTAACGTTTATCATTATCAAAATGAAGTATTTTTTACTGTATTACAGTTAAAACTACTATAAAATTATTTTAAAAATTAAATCAGCATAAAAGTAGCCCAACAAATAACATGTTTGTGTGTGTGTGTGTGTGTATATATATATATATATATATATATAATAAAGATACACAACCACACACACACACAAACACACACCACATCACCAACACCTATTCTCACTACAAATTTTGGGGGTGAACACAAAGATGGGATGAAACACAGTAGCTAGAAGAGAGGACAAGGTGCCAATTGACGTTTGAGTCCAAGGTCAGTCACTATGAATCATGTTTATTATATTCCTGCTCTAACACACCATATCTGAATTTGTTTTGATCAGAACTCAGTTAACATGACTCATTTGAGCCGGTTGATTTAATTAACCGCCAAATCGTATGTTCCCAATCATGGGCACAGGTTACAAAAATAATTGTAAAATAGAAATATAGTGGTTATTATTTTTAATTAGCTGGTTCTTTTTGTTTTTTCATGACACTTTTTTCCTCCATTAATTTCCTTCTGTAAAATAGGTTTGCAAAAGTAAATAATTATACCGTTTTAATGGCATGCTGCTATCAAATGCAAATTTATCTGCAGCCAGTTTGTAACCCAACAGCTGTGCGGCCTCAATTTCTGTTTGTTTTAGCCCTAACATATCAGGTGCTGGTTGGGATTGTCAGGGGTTATTGGCTATCGGATAAAGCCGAGTCTTGACAAGTGTTTGCACTTGTCAGCTGCAGCAGCAGAACCAACAAAAATGGTCTTCCTCACAATAAACTGTGTTCATCATGAAAAAGCCCCACTGGAAACCCTCAGTTACCCCTTCAACAGCTGTGCCTCCTTCTCTTCCGTAAATAGGACAGAAAAGTCATAATTAAATCGTAGAGTATCTTTTTCACCATTGTGACGTTGACTAATGCGTCTTGTCCGTTCAACCCCAATAAACACATTTGCATTATTAAATTCAACGTGGCAGGCATACATTAAAGTCACTGCATTTTGTGTCTGAAATTTATATCTCCTAGGACGTGATATGAAATGAGAAAGCCGTAGAGAGCAGTCAGGCTTTTCAAAGCCAGCGCACTGTGGTTACTGAAGAGCACTTTATAGCCTCTGAAAAGAACAGTGGCAGAACTTTTGAGAGCATATGAAAACCTTATGGAAATTGGAAGTTAACGGCTTAAATGGAAAACATTAATAACACAACTATTGTCACTGAGTGGCCATCATTTCATTCTTAAATAAGCTAGTTTCTGCCAATAGCTTTTCTGCATCAGTTGTATGAGTGATGTTGAAACCACTTTTATTTTTTGGACCACTTTTATGAAGTTGTATGACTGTTTTTGTGATTGTAAAGCTTAAAAGCTCCAGTCCCCATTCATCTTAATTGAACATAAAAAAAACCCCTACAACTCTCTAATAGCCAAACCAAATGATTCTTCAAATACTTCTTGAGCAAGCTACATGACCTTGCCTAAACTGTTCACTTTTGGCTGAATGCACACACTAGGAACAGATGACATTGTTTTAAAATGTAATTTAGCAAGAATTAGAGTTGTATAGGTACACACAAATTACTGTTTGGTACATACCTCAGAAGGAAGAAAGGAAGGAAGGAAGAAAGAAAGAAGCAATTGCACAATTCTGAATTTTTCTCAGTCTTTTCTCAAAAAAGGTATAAACTCATAATTTTGAGATAAACAAAGTTTTGTAAGAATTATCTTGTGAAAGATAAAAAGTTGCAATTACATTTTTTTATATAAATCTGCGAGATTTAAACTCAGAACAAAATTCAGAACTTTGAAATGTTTGAAAGTTTGAAATTAACTCACAAATGTGGAAAAAAAAGAGGCGAGAATTGTGAGATAAAAAGTTGTGATTTATTTTTTTTTATCATTTTCTAATATGTGCGGAAAAGAACAAAAAAGTAATGTAAAAATGTAAACCAAGAATTCTTAGGGGGAAAAAAGTTAAAATTGTTAGATGTGAAAGGAAAATAATGAGGGGGAAAGAACAGAATTTTTTGCTCATATCTCGCAATTCTGTCTTTTTCCCTCAGAATTATGAATTTATAACACAGAAGTTCAGCATGTGCAATGGTTAAAACTGCATTTGTTCGGTACACAAGCGTTCTGAAGCGAAAATACCCACAACAAACATTTTCACCATTAGTATGTGCACCAGTACACCCCTTGCAAGGATTTTTTTTATCATACTTTTGTAGCCCACCCCCCCCCCCCCCCCCATCCCCCCACCCCCCATATAAATCCCCATACAAACGGCAATCAACCTTTGAAGGCTTGACAGTCTGTGTGGTTGCAGCATACTCATTCTTTTTTTATGCAGTCTGATACTGTCACCAGCAACAGGTGGACATTGTGTATGCCGACAGACTGCCATTTCTCCCTCTCTCTCTCTCCATCTGATAAAGTTCTGCATTTTTACATGCATCTTAATCAAGTTTGCAGTCACTTTTTGCTGGTGTACACATGCATAGAATTTTAAACTATTATATAATACAAAAATCATAATTAGCTGTGAGTATGCATTAACAACTAATTAAGCATGAATCAATGCAAGCCTTAAGCTTCAATGACGTTGTATCTTACACGTGGCATTTAATTTAAGTAAAGTGTCATCGCAAATCAAAGTTGCAATTAATGCAACTAAAAGGTAGGCAACTAGTAGAGTTTGAAGATTTTTCCAAAGGTAAATGATTATTTACATTTGTATTATGCATTTTTTCACACTTGTTAACACGGCCGCACAGTTAGCAGTTGATTTGAGTGTCGTTGTTTACCGGTAAGGTACTTAGACCTGAAGAAACACGTCAATGTGAACCCAGCTGATGCTTCTGCTTTAATATTGTTCTTGTGTGGTGGTATTTTTGCAGTAATATTTTTATTTTGTAGATGGCATTGATATACGTCTGGTCACTCTGAGTGAAAAGAGAGTTGGTGTGTAAGAGCGTCTGTAAATGTGAATCAAATGTCTCCGAATAGGAATGCTAGAAAATCAATGATCTGAGTTAAATGAGGCCAAAAAGAAATATAAAAATATATTGAAAGGCAGTGTCATTTTTTTTCTCTTAAGTGCAGAAACTGTAAGTAAGCTATCTGTAGGTTGTTTCTTTGTTTGGCAGTCATTACTTTTGCAATTATGTTTTAATCAGAAATTGCACATTTTACTTGTAGGTGTCATTATTAATTATCACTCGGCAAATGGGGAAATAGCTAAAAATAGAGAACAGCATGAAAAAGTATAGACTAAACATGGTAAAAAGGCCATCATCTTTTCCCTGCTATACACTTATAGTGTTAATAAAGATGTATTGCACAGATATATAATATTTTTTTGTATATAATTAGTCATAATTTGTGATAATTTAATAACTTAAATAATCATTTTAGTTTACAAGAGCATTTCTATAATCTTTTATCGTGCTGTTGTGCTATTATTAATTTGCACAGTTTATAAAATGGTTTAACAAAATGCAATAATAATAATAATAATAATAAGAAGAAGCTTAAATGAATAGTGGATGTTGAAGTCAAACGACAGTCTTATGGGTTTGGGTTGCATAAATTATGGCAGTTTACATTTTTGGGTGAACTATCCCTTTAAATAACCATCCTTATTTTATTTATTTACTCTTGTATATATTATATCAGTAAGATTTCACAATTTTTGCAGCTCAATTGCACAGGTCTTGTTGGAGGAAGTTTTGAGTTATTTTAGTTACAGTTTACTTTTATAGTACATCATTCACTTATTACAAAAGATAATAAGACAGTGTCAAAAATGTTTTAAAATGATATTTCCCCCAATCTAAAAGATGTCCCAAATCCTCAAATTGAACTTTAATCGTCCACATTCATATTCATATACAGAATATCATTGATTTCAACTATGGAGGCACAGCATCTGTCTGTAAACCCCCAAGACCGTTTAATCTTTAATGCAACTGCGAGTTCATGATCCATAGGAAAATTATCAAAAGAAACAAAAGTATTTTGAGAGAAAGCGAGAGAGGAAGAGAGATAATTTACAAGTGTATAAAAGCATATACTTGTACTTATATAAGCAAACAAATGAATCTAGCAAGACTAGACTAAAGACTAAAATTAAGCTTCTATCAGAATTGTGCAAAGAGCAATCAATGGGAATTCAAACATAAAGAGAAAAATCCACTTCAAACTAGTTAATCAAATTAAATTCATTCAAAAATAATGCTCACACAGGATCAAAGCTGCATTTAAATGAAATAATCCTTATATTTCTCGAATAAAAAATGTGTTCAAATGCATGATGTAGTTTATATATAAAGTATATTAGATAAATAAATGTACATTTATTTTAAACATTTCACAAATATAAATTGCAACTAAAGCTTTTTTAATCTTTTTTTAAATCTTTTCTTTTGAGCATTTATCTTTATCAATGCACTTTAAATTCTTAAGTTAATAAAACTGAAACTTTTTTGTTCCTTACCAGTAGGCATTAAGTTAAAGGTATAGTTCACCCAAAATGAAAAATCTGTCATTTAGCTGCTTACTCCCAGGGCATCCAAGATGTAGGTGACTTTGTTTCTTCAGTAGAACACATATGATGATTTTTAACTCCAACCGTTGCAGTCAGTTGTATAATGCATGGCAATGGTAACAAAATATATGAGAGTAAAAAAAACATGCACAGACAAATCAAAATTAAACCCTGCGGCTCATGACGAAACATTGAGTCCTAAAGACACTAACGATCGTTTGTGCCAGACACCGAACGTATGTTTATTTAATTTTTTAAGCCGCTAATCACCACTATGTCCAACTGGTCTTTGGCGCGCGCGCACACGCCTCCGGTGCGTGAGGTGTGTACCAGAACGCTCTGGCGTAGTTTCTTTAATGGTGTTTGATACCAGCCAAAGAGCAATCAACCATAAATTAAGCTTTAGCGTTAGTTCTGGCAGGTCACGTGAGTCAAGCTTGCATCAGCTGATTCTCAGCTGATCACATCTACCTATAGGAATACGACACCTATCGCGGCATTCCTATATAAGCTGTATTCAGTATTATTCAGCAGCTTTTCAGCTTGCTTCGGAGCAAATTAAGCATCGCTGCTCGCAAATCAAACTGTTGCAGTGTGTTTCAGAACATCTGAAATCCACATCTAAGATAAGTGAATGCTGTTTTAATCCATATCGCTGTGTATATTACCTGGTCTGCTAATTGAAAAAAGCATATTTGCAGCAACATTTATGCATCTGTGTTCATACAGCTGGAGCAACACGTAGTCTACAGCATGTAATCGCTCTGAGGACACGCCGATAGTTAAGGCCATGAGAACAAGTTTAAATGAAACACGCATTCTCGTGTATGTGTTTCAACTGGGGTTCGCTGTATTCAGCGGCATAATCTCAATGTTATGGTTGTTTATTTCTAAGGTTGATGTTTCATTAGCTGTGTGAGTGTGCGGTCAGAAGCACGCGTTTATCGCTCCTAATGGCTTCTATACATATAAGAATGTAATATCAATGACCGTCATTCGAAGTATTTCTGCAGTGTGTATGCTTCCCCTGCTGGACTGCCACTTATTAGAGATTCATAATTTCTGATCAGCTTGAATATGTGCTCACACTGAGTAATGTGAGCATATGAGCATGATAAATTAGGGTGATATGACATGTGTTGATTAAACATGATCAACTGAATGAGATAAAGCTATGTTCATTTAAAATAAATAAATCAATAAATAAAACAGCTATCTTGGTTATTGAAGGTTCGACCCTGCGTCGCGCTCAAACTGGACACAAGGGATTTAAATATAATCCAATTATTCTAAGCAGTACAAGCAGCGCCTTTAAAAAAAATAAAAAAATAAACATACAGGTAACTACAGTCGTTTTCCTCTGGTTCCTCACTTGCTGAGCTTGGGGTGATGCTTGCCCCCATAAATATATTATTACCGCAACATTTCCCTTTCCAACATAAAGTTTCGTATCTTCATTCTCATTGCTTAACCCTTTTTAAGATGGTTGCGCAACTTGCCTATTGTTCAACTATCGCTCGTTGTTTCAGGCTAGTTGTTCATAACATGTTGGTTTGCTAGCACCGCCGTAGCGTTAGGCTTCTGTTGCTAACTTGACACAAAGTAGGCGCCCTGGTAACATTAACGTTACCGAAGTTTAAACTTACCACAGCTGATACTTGTTTTTAAATCTGTTTAGACCGTACTGGTTATGAAACAGCTTCTGCTTAGGCTCATCTAGTATATCGAGGATGGGAGCACTGTGTGACTCATTACCAAACACAGGACGTCCCCTATGTAGTTGAATTACAATTCCATCATAGCTGGTGTTTTAATTCTGTGATATGCTGTTGCTTAAACTTTACCGTGTATCGGCTATGTGAATTGATACGTTAACTTGTCGATATCGTCAGATTTTGCTGCACTAAAGGTGTTATTCCCTGCTAATGATTCTCTGGAGAGGGAACTGCTGTTGCCTAAACTCTCGGTATTTGACCATAAATGCTTACTTGCATAAGGGGCATGCTTCCAAAGTCTCAGCATTATTTTAAAGAAAGCACCCCTTCACTGTGCTCTCTTCTTAAAGGGCATGCTGCCAAATCAGTCTAGGCTATTTCCAGAAGATCGTGGTCTTTGCTTTAAAGCTATTATGGTATTGGGATTTTGCTTGCTTGTTAAGGCTTATCTAGTGTCAGTATAATGTTTGTTGCTAGACCTGCTTGTTGCTTTAAGCTATTGGTTGTTACTGCAAGTGCTGGTACTTAGTTAAACTTGCAACAGCAAGAAGCTAATGTTTAAGTTGTTGTTTAGGCCATCCGATTGTTCTTGAAATATGCTTGCTGCTTATGGCTCATTTAGTATTGGGAATGTTATTTCCTTAAGTTTCTCTGACTATTGCAACATGCTGTGATTTAAGCAAGCAACATGCTTGTTGCAAGCTATCTATTGTATTGGTAAGGATTTTTGTCTATGCTCAGATTGTTGTCAGATTGAGGACACGTAACACACGTGTACAAATGTAAATGGGAGACGGACAACCTGTAAACTGATGAGTTGATTTGAGTTATTATATGCTGTTGTTATAGACTTTTTAAATGGATGCTGAAGCTTTTAGGCCAGGTAGAATCTGCGATCTCTGATCCGTTCATTGCTTGCTTCTATGGCTGCAGTATGCTATGTTTGCTGCAAACTAGGCTGCCAATTCTAGTGGGTTTTCTGCATCTTTTTTAGGTATTGCATTAAAGGGGCTTGCTGCCTTTCTTAGCTGCTTATAAAGATGAGCACCCCTTCACTGCTACTCTCCTCCAGTAAGGGGCTTGCTGCTCAGCTGCTTATAAATAAGAGCACCCCTTCGCTGCAGACTCTCCAGCGCGTAAAGGGCTATGCCTGACTCCCATCTAGCTGCTTATAAAGACTAGAGCAACCCCTTCACCTGCCTTCTCCTGTACGTTGCTGCTGTGAAGCCCACCCGTCTCTGTTATTCCAGAAGTGGATATGCTTCTTGTTCTTTAGAATGCCATTGGTTTGTGGTTTGGGCGTTCTGGCCTAAGTTCTTGTGTGTTGGGGGGGGTGGTCCGGGGCCTATCGTTTGTGTTGGGGGGTATTTATTATTGCTGCTCTCGGTCCTGGGGCCTCCATTCATCGCGGCTGCATGGATCGGGCATGGAAGGTTTTCCTTGCCCATAACAAACCATACCGCCAAACCCAAGTTATGCTAAGTATTATCATTTTGACGATAGTGGGCTCCTGACTCAGAAATTAAGCTTTAGTGTTAGTTCTGGCAGGTCAATTGAGTCAAGCTTGCATCAGCTGATTCTTAGCTGATCACGTCTACCTATAGGAATATGACACCTATTGCGGCATTCCTATATAAGCTGTATTCAGTATTATTCAGCAGCTTTTCAGCTTGCTTCGGAGCAAATTACCCTCCTCCATCCCCAGCTCCACCTTTCGCCACAATCAGGACTTAGCTTTCTGATATTCCTAGCTAATCAGACTCCTTTATCTTGAATAAAATGTTACACTTAAATATCATTAAGTACAATAATGATATCTGCCTTGTTCTGTTCTATTAACCCTAGGGGGGTTATTATTGCTGCACTCCCTGCTCATTCATGACAGGCTGCAAGGATGGGCAGGGAGTTTTTTTGCCCAGAAAAGAACCATACCACCAAACCAAACTTTATGATAAGTATCTATCATTTTGACGATAGTGGTCCTGACAGAACTTACAGCGGAGGCTCAGAAATCTATGGCCAATATGCTGCAAGTGTCCCCCACATCCAGAATGAGTTCGGCATCTAGAGGACAATAATCTTTTAGTTTTAAGAATCGTTTGCAACAAGTCCGGATAAGCGCAAGTGTACCATTTTTGAATAGCCTCGGGCTACAATGACGTGCACTGTGTCACACAATGAGTGACGTATACGTGCTAGAGATCATTCCGTGGCACACCAGTGCCCTTGGCAGCAGCCCCAAGACAAGTTGGACAAGTGGTGGTATTAGGTAAAAAACTATATAAATACTTTTCAGTTTTTTGCACAGACCGATCGTTTCGTGTCTTTTTACACATCAATCGTCCGAGCCGCAGGGTTTAATTTGGATTTGTCTGTGCATGTGTTTTTACTCTCATAGATTTTGTTACCAATGCCATGCATTATAAGACTGACAGACTGCAACAGTTGGAGTTAAAAATCATAATTTGTGTTCAACTGAAAAAACAAAGCCACCTACATCTTGGATGACCTGAGGGTAAGCAGATAAACATCAAATTTAAAATTTTGGGTGAACTATCCCTTTAAGGTATAGAGGCAACACCATGAATACATTAAAATTATAATAAAAATATAAAAAAATAAATAAAAGTTTCAGCTTATAGCTTAAACTGTTGATTGGGCTTATTTTCTAGGCGGAGGAGCTTGTGTTTATGCAATTTATCAATTTGTGTCTGAAATAATGTCAAATTGACAATGTCAAACTGTCAAGTTTACTGTAAACACTGATAATGCAGTGTGGGGTCAGAGTCGACTGTCAGTCAGATCTAATCTTTGATAAGAGTTTTGGCTGAGTGACTGACTGTTGTACTCTTAGCAGGAACAGCTTCCACCCATCTAGAAAAGCTGTCAACAATCATCAGGACTGTCATGTACCCCTGGCACCTTGGAAGTGAAATGTAATTCACCAGTAGTTGTTGAAAAAGAGATATAAGTGTCTGAGGATGTGGCAGTCTTTCTAGATTGTCCACATTCACCCTTCAAAAGGCCAGATGTTTTACAGTTTGTAAGGCAGCACTGTATTGGTGTTATTGAGATACTCTGTTTATAAAATGACTTAAACCTCTAATCCAAATAGTTTGCATGTGTGTCTTATGTTGAGTATCATATTTGATGCAACAGGCATCATATAGTATAATATTGGAGAATCTATAGATCATATTCAAAAAGGAGAAAGACCCGAAAGTACAGTTGCTGATATGGCCAAAACTGCCCCAGGAGATTATGCTATATTTCTGATAGCTTATAAGGGGACGAGGTGCACTGAGATTCTTGAAAAAACCGTGAGAGAATAAATAACTGTACTGTTACTGTAAATAAATCCCCAAAAAGCATTGGCCACTCCGATTTATACATGGCTCAACAGATACTATGGCTTATAAGGTAAGTGCAAAGAAGTATTTTCTTAGTAAGGCAATATTCAAATGCTTAGTTTTATGATGAACACTGTATTTTTATTTTTGGGTCAGAACATAGAATCATGCATACAATGATATGTGGAGAAGATGGGTGACAAAATAAACATTTGGTCGCTGCAATTAAAAGGTCGGGATAATGGTATGAGAAAGTGTGTATACTTCACAATTATAAAACAGGGGGTGACAGGCTCATTGATAATCAAGTAAACCTAATTAAAGTTGCTAACAATATTAAAGTTATTCTTATGTTTACTTTATTAAAATCAGTAAGTAAGTGCATAAATACATAAATAAAATAGTATAAAAAGTATAAAACATCAATCAGAGGGCAGAAACTTTATTAATGAATTCAGCTCAAACCTTTATATTTACTTAATTATAATTTAATGATCAACTAATTAAGTCAGCTTATTAAATAAAACAAAAACAAAATAAATGCAGGTAAATGATTACCGTTATTCTCTCTTTTTTTGGTCTTTTTAGTTTCATAATCAGTTAGGGTTTATGGAGTGGCCTGGATATGTGTAACACATCTGACCCTATTTGATAAAGAAATTGACTTTGTGCCATGATCGTATGACTATTTCCAAGTTTGCTTGAAATATCATCATGCAATGTCACACCATTTTCAATCCAGGGCGCCTATTCCTCAGGTGAACACTTGATGTATGTCTCTTTGATGTCTGTGCCAATGAACGTCTGTCTGTGTCAACACAGTTATGTCAATTACAACTTGACTGGTTTTCATCCTTGCAGCTTTTTGCATTGATTTGTCAGCCAGTGTGTTTCCACAGCTTTTGGTAGTGTTAACTCAGGGGTGAGTTTTGAATTAAACCTACTGTGTTTTAGATGTAAATATTAGGGCTGTCAGTTTGTGTTAATTCGGTTAAGTATATTAAAAATAATGTCCTTAAAATAAAGCACAGTTAATCCTACCCCCTGACCAGTAAAAAATAAGTTATCCAACCCAGCATTTCAAGCTTGAAACATCACCTTATTGAAAGCATATTTTTGCGGATCCTCAGGGGCCTTTCACAAAGACAGCTGGATGGAGCTCAGTGAATGCACAGTTGTAGGGGTCTTGAGGGGTGTTTATTTAAATTTGAATGTTTTTTTTTTTAATCTTGATACTACATGCTAAAAACAAAGCGCTCATGGTGTAAGATGCCGTAAGAAACAGTGAGATTTAATGTAACATCCAGATGTAATTTTATACATAGTCCATGTTTAATACTTTATTCAGCATAGGTGCATTAAATTGATCAAAAGCGAATAGTAGAATATACTTTTTACGTTGCTTTCACCTGAGACTGGATCACGCTGTAAAAAAAAAAAAATTAACTTTGCCTTAATAAATTCAGTTTATTTTCCAGACACTGTGGCTACATTCAAATGCCAGGAGTTTGTGCTGTGGGGGTGATGTTCTTCATGTTGAAAGGGTCACTTTTGGTATAAAAGTGTCACGTGATGTAATACGTGATCGGTGCTGGCAAAATGAGTCAGAATTCGCACAGTCTAATTTTGAGCTACAGGCAAATGTCAGTTTTGGTCAAATTTTAGGTTTTCACAAAAATGACTTCATTAAGCCCTCTTCTAGTGATCTCAATGCTCCTAATAGTAATGACTAAACATATAACATTATATTTATTTGTACATTTGGAGGAGTACCTTTTTCTCTGCTCACTTCTGGACGGCTGCTGCTCAGCCGTTGAGTTGTGGGTCTATTGTTGCAAAGCTCGATGAACAATGACATACGTTTGAAATCTGCGATGACATAGTGGCCGAGCCGGAGCCATGAAATTAGTGGATTTTCAAAAACCCATGGGGTGGCGGTGATGACATAAAAGAGCGCGTGCTGACTGACATTTGCAAAGCGCATGCATAAGATTCACACAAACATAATCTGTTATGTCTTACATGAACGTTTAGTTAATGGTTGGGGGAAATTTGATGTGTGACATTATATTTGATCCATGCATTACAGTAGGTCTTAATATAGATCTTTCTCAATGTTAATCAAACATTAAAAGAAAAGATGGAATTACTCGTTGCTCCTGATTAATCTACTGTTTATTTGCATTTTTGGTCTTATTTTTAATAACAAAGATGAAATAATGAATTATTATTAAGAAAAGAACTGAAGAAAAATAGGCAACGTTGCTTGGTGATTTTGCTTTGGAACCTTCAGAAAACTTGATTTCTGAAAATGTGCTCATTTCAACTCATTTTGCCAGCACGGGTCATATATAATACAAATGTATTTACTAACAGATGTGACTCTTCAATTGTCCTGTTCATAACAGCTTATTGGACTGGCTTTAATTCTGGATCACACTTTATTTTAAGGTTCAATTCTCACTATTAACAAACCATTAATTACAACGTTTGCCTCAAACTTCTAATTTGCGTAGGGGGCTCATTAATAGTTAGTAAGGTAGTTGTTAAGTTTAGGTATGGTTAGGTTAGGGAAAGATAAATAGGAAAAAAAGATATAAAGAGAAAGAGGGTTTTACGGGGACCCAGAAAGCGGTAGATAATCCTCTTCAAGGCTTTGTTCTGCAAGAGACGTGGTCCGCCAACAGGATGCATATTCTTCCGAAAGCCCAGATGGCAAAAACAAAGCGGGTTAAGTTGCGAGGTACGTAGGCAAGGCAAGAGGGATAATCCAGGTACAAAGCGAAGGTCCAGGCAGGGGCGAACAGTATCCAGTTGGGCGAGACACAAGGGATAATCCAGGTACACAGGCAGTGATCAGAACACGGGGAAACAGACAAGGCAAGATGATGAAAACAAGGAAAAACAAGACACTAGGCTCAGTAAGGCAACTAACACTAGGGGAGTGGAAAATGCAGAACAATAAACGAGACTAAAACAGCACTAAATCGACGGGTAATGTCTCGGATCTGCAGCTAAACACTAGGTAGGTGAACACGCTAGACAATACTCGGCGTATCTGAACAGGAACGAGTGGTTTAATAGAGTGATATGGCTCTCAGGAGAGCAGGTCGTATGAAGGCTGTGTGATCATGAGTTCAGCTGTGTAAGTGCAATGGATTATGGGAACTGAGTCCGGAGTGACATGTAACAGTCTTGTAGTGTGATAAGTCATGTAATGTGAGTGACCTCTACTGGTAATCGGCCGGAAGGCCACGGACCGGATTCGTGACAGAGCCCCCCCCTTAAGGAGCGGCTTCCAGATGCTCCCAAAACAATACCATCCAGGAGGGTGGTGGAGCAGAGACAGAAAAGGGGGAGGGACGGTGGGCCAGGTCTATGTGGAAATGGAGAGATTGGGAACTGAGGCAAAGCCGGCAGAGCAGAGCACCAAGGTGGAGCAGACGGAACAGGAGCTCACCAGGGCAGAGCAGACGGAGCAGAAAACCTCCATGGCGGAGCAGACAGAGCAGGAGCCCACCCTGGGCCTAACTCAGGAACATGAACCCTTCCAGGGCGGTACTGTGGATCAGGATAGCGCTTACGGTGTGCTGGAACTGGAGGGTGCTCTGGAGGAGCAGGCACAGCAAAGCGCTTTCGAGGAGCTGGCACTGGAGTGAGTCTTGGGGCTGGAGCCGACACTGGAGCGAGCTCCGGGGCTGGAGCCGACACTGGAGAAGGGGAAACAGGAGCCCTCCCTGGGCTTAACTCGCGGTGAATCAGAAGCGGTCCTTAACATCGGAACATTAGCCCTCCCTGGGCTTAACTCGGGAACAGGAGCCCTCCCTGGGCTTAACTCGGGAACAGGAGCCCTCCCTGGGCTATACTCGGGAACAGGAGTCCTCCCTGGTAGGGACTGGGACCTGGGGAAAACTGAGACACAAGAGACAGACAGAGGATATACGGTCTCATGGATGGCACAGAAAGTTCTTTCACAAACGGCCTCCATAGCCGTGACAGGACGAGCAGAGAGTTCGCAAACGGCCTCCATAGCCGTGACAGGACGGGCAGAGAGTTCACAGATGCCCTTTATAGCCGTGACAGGACAAACAGGAAGTTCACAGGTGGGTACTACTGACACCTCAGGAGGTTCTAACAGTATGCCCTCGGAACAGGGAGAGTTCGGCAAAGGTTCCGTCTCGACCTTGACAGGACAGTTGAAAGTGCGTTCTGGGCGTCAGCCAGCAGACAGGGCTTCGGGGAACACAGCAGCGAGCACCACTATCTCAGGAGATTCTGCAGCTTCAGCCGCCAACTCTGGAGACCTAATAGTGGGCGCCGCCGCCTCTGGGGGTTCTGTGGTGGTGTATGCAGCCCAAACACAACAAAAAGCGATCCCCATCAGGAGAAACACTTCAGACAGGGGAATTAGTTCAGGAACCGAAGGGTTAAAGTGAGTGGGTTTGGGGTTACCAGCTGTGCGTGCAGACACCAGTGGGGTGTCCATCACACTAGATACCAGACTGGGATACTGAAAGACTGACCTTGACGATCTGGGTGCATCAGACAGGACATGACAAGACTCCTGATGACCAGCTGTGTCCTGACGAGACTCTGGATGATCAGCTGTGACGTGACGTGACTCAGGATGATCAGCTGTGACGTGACGTGACTCTGGATGATCAGCTGTGACTTGACTTGACTCATGAATAACAACTGTGACTTGACTTGGCTCATGAAGATCAGCTGTGACTTGACTTGACTCATGAAGATCAGCTGTGACTTGACTTGACTTATGACAATAAAATGTGACTTGACTTGGTTCATGAAGATAAGCTGTGACTTGACTTGCCTCATGACGATCAACTGTGACTTGACTTGACTCATGACGATCTGCGTGACGTTGACATGGACTCAGGGTATAACTGTGACTGACATTACTCTGTATCAACTGTGACTTGACTGGACTCAGGAAGATCATCTGTGACTTGACTTGGTTCAGGAAGATCTGCTGTGAGTTGACTTGACTCAGGTAATCAACTGATTACTTTCGACTTGCTTCGTTTATCGATCAACTGTGACTTGCCTTATTTTGATATGGCCGTGACTTGACTTGACTCGGCAGTCACTTTCACATAACGGGGCGCTGTTGTGTCCGCCATTTTGTGAGCGTAATCTAGTGCGAGCGTGTAATTAGTGAAGGCTGTGTGATCAGTGAATTCAGCTGTGTAAGTGCAATGGATGATGGGAACTGTAGTCCGGAGTGACATGTAACAGTCTGTGTAGTGTGAGAGTCAATGTAATGGTAGAGTGACCTCTACTGATAATCGGCTGGAAGGCCACGGACCGGATTCGTGACAATGGTCATGCAGAATATGTGCTTTATAAGTAATAACATACAGCCAATATGTTAATAATAGGCATGCTAATAAGCAACTACATAGTAGTGAGAATTTATCCCTATAGTAAAGTGTTACCAAATTCTGCATTTTATGAATGAATAATTGACGTCATTCTTGTGACAGTAAATAATAACTGTATAGTGACAATAACTAAAGTAAATATCAAAATACTGTCATAACACCAGAAGGTTGTATGACAATTGACACAACATTTAGTAAAAAAGTTTAAATCGTGGTGCAAACTGATCTGTCAAATCTTAAATAAATGATAGTGGCTTTGAAATAAATGAAAAGAAGTGTATCTGGAGTCAGTTAAGCTATTATTGCTTCAATCAGCCAGCTTATCTGCTTCAGTGAGACCTTTAAGCTCAGTTTGTTGTGCTATTTTATTTTCTGTGGAGGTGTAAAGGGCATTTTTCAATGACGGAAAAGGTTTCAGTTGGTCATCATTTAGGTGGACTGTCTATTTTGAATTCTTAACCTTTTACCAAGTCATTGAGCGATGTAGATGTCTTTCTGTCTCCTGAACTACTCTGTGTGTTTTTAAAATGATATTTTCTTTAATGCAAATCTATTCTGAAACTGCTATTCAGCTGTTTGGGTTTAAAGGGGTCATGCCATTGTCAATTGATCAATTGTCCCAGTGTTTACTAAGCCATGGTCTCTTTACCAGTGCAGGGACTCGTATGCACGATCTAGTGATTCACTACCTAGGGAACTGACTGAGACACAGTCTGCTTTGATAACAGCCTTGTGAAAGGATTCAGTTGTTAATTTTCTGTTGGAATGGCAAACTCCTCTTCCGAAGTGATATTAACGAGACCAGAAACACAGTTTAGACAATTTCAAAAGTTTGCACACACAAAAACCCATTCAACACGCCAATGTTAACATCAAATAAGCGCATTACTATGGTTTACATTACACATTTCGTCGTATTAAGCACCGATGGCTTATAAAAGAGAAAGGCCGGGCGAATCTCTTCATGCCATCTTTTCACTTCACGGAAACACAAAAATATCATACAACATGCCAAAATTAACACAGCTTTTGATATTAAGTGTTTTATGGATTAAACAAGAAGAAAGACCATGTTCCTTTAACTTAAACAGCTCATTTCCCTCAGACATATTCATACAATGCTTATTCAATGTTTTTTATATGTTGCATGTTTGTGTATAAATATGTTTTAAATAATAAGTTTACAGCTTTTTAATATACTAGTTTTGATAAATTTAGACTAAGTAACGTTACAAATATGTATTCAGTGCCACTTACCTGATGCATTAACTTGACAAACACAACATAAATATTCATTTTTCTTCGGACATACGACTTATAAAACACTTCTAAATATCCACTCAAAAACACTGGATATGCTGTACGTTTTTGTTGATAAATTTATTTAAAAAAAAAACATTTATAGTGGCACTTACCTGATGCGTGAACTTGACAAGATGGCGTTGCTGTTTCTCCCACGAAGTCACTCAGGCTCGTGCATGGGCAGAATGATCTCAGTGTTGGCTGGATTAATTTTTATTAGTTTAGTCAAACATTGACATTCTGAATGTTGACTGGATTTGAAGATAACCCTTCATTCATTGTTTTTTTTATATATTTGTGTATACTTAATATAATATATCCTCTCAACTAAGCCCAAGAAAGAAAATTAGCTCAACTTAAATATTTTTGCCCTTCCAACATTTTGTTAATTGGATTTTTTACAGTGTGGTGTGGTCTGGGTCCACTTGTCCCAGGGTCACTGCAAATCAATGCAAAGCTGTTCTGAGTGATCATCGTTATCCTATGATGATACATTTATGTCCTGGTGGGAGTGAACAATGCCCTTATCCATAGGGCATGAGGGGTCACTGAACAGTTTGATGAGTATGGAAATGAAGTGAATCATAGGCTATGGCATTTGCAATAGTCACCAGTTAAACACCTTATGAGAGTGTTAAACTGCATCCTCAACCACAATCAAAACACCAATGTCCTGTATAGTTCAGATCAAACACACCTGAAAATCTAACCAAAGTCTTCAGGAATACTTGAAAATTACAGGCAGGTGTGTTTGACTAAGGACATAGATAAACTCTGTAGGACAGTGTCTCTCCAGTACTGAAGTTGCCCATCCCTTCAAAACAGCCAATGATTTCTTGGAACTGGGTGCCCATTCCAGTTCTGGGTGAACTACCTTCCAGCAGAGTTCAGTTCCAACCTCTCTCCAACACACCTATCTGCAGTTATGTAGTGTTTCTGAAAATCTTGTTTAGGTTTGTTTGATTAGGGTTGGAACTGACCTTACCAGGAAGGTGGACCTTAAGGAACAGGATTGGGCACCTCCATCTTTAGCCCTATTCGGACTGGAACTTCCCTGTGTTTATTACAGAAGTGGGAGTATGATGTAGCCCAGGTCAAAGTAAGGCGTAATTGATAACCACAGTGCAGGGAAATAAATAGCCAAATTCTTAGTTGTCCAAGGAAATTTTATTTCAATAAAATAAAATTGAAAGTTACATTGTTCATACAAATGTAATAGAAATATGTTGCCGTAAATCTTACCCAATTAAATAATGGATTGAAGACGACAATCCACGGATCAGCTGATCCGGAGATGATCGGTAGCTCCGCCCTAGAGAAAAAAGTTAGCCAGAGAGAAGGCGAATGGGTTGTTGAATTATAGAAAGAGACGTTTTGCAGAAAGCAAAACATGGATGTTAGAGAAAAAAGAACCGAAATAGAACCTAAATCCTACCTGTCTTTGTAAACAGGTGTTACAATGAGTTTTTTTTTTTTTATGTGGGCATTGCAGAAGGTCATAAGATGTGGTTGCATGCATTATATATGATGTACAGTGGGTACGGAAAGTATTCAGACCCCCTTAAATTTTTCACTCTTTGTTATATTGCAGCCATTTGCTAAAATCATTTAAGTTCATTTTTTTTCCTCATTAATGTACACACAGCACCCCATATTGACAGAAAAACACAGAGTTGTTGACATTTTTGCAGATTTATTAAAAAAGAAAAACTGAAATATCACATGGTCCTAAGTATTCAGACCCTTTGCTCAGTATTTAGTAGAAGCACCCTTTTGATCTAATACAGCCATGAGTCTTTTTGGGAAAGATGCAACAAGTTTTTCACACCTGGATTTGGGGATCCTCTGCCATTCCTCCTTGCAGATCCTCTCCAGTTCTGTCAGGTTGGATGGTAAACATTGGTAGACAGCCATTTTTAGGTCTCTCCAGAAATGCTCAATTGGTTTAAGTCAGGGGCTGTGGCTGGGCCATTCAAGAACAGTCACAGAGTTGTTGTGAATTCACTCCTTCGTTATTTTAGCTGTGTGGTTAGGGTCATGGTCTTGTTGGAAGGTAAACCTTCGGCGCAGTCTGAGGTCCTGAACACTCTGGAGAAGGTTTTCGTCCAGGATATCCCTGTACTTGGGATTGCAATTCATCTTTCCCTCGATTGCAACCAGTCGTCCTGTCCCTGCAGCTGAAAAACCCCCCCCCAGCATGATGCTGCCACCACCATCCTTCACTGTTGGGACTGTATTGGACAGGTGATGTGCAGTTTCTGGTTTTCTCCACACATACCGCTTATAATTAAGGCCAGAAAGTTCTATCTTGGTTTCATCAGACCAGATAATCTTATTTCTCCCCATCTTGGAGTCCTTCAGGTGTTTTTTCATGTGTCTGGCACTAAGGAGAGGCTTCCGTCGGGACACTCTGCCATAAAGCCCAGACTGGTGCAGGGCTGCAGTGATGGTTGACTTTCTAAAACTTTCTCCCATCTCCCGACTGCATATCTGGAGCTCAGCCACAGTGATCTTTGTGTTCTTCTTTACCTCTCTCAACAAGGCTCTTCCCGATAGCTCAGTTTGGCCGGACGACCAGCTCTAGTAGGGTATTCTGGTACGTGCCCAACCTCTATACCTTTTCAGGATTAGTGAGTGTGGCGCAAGCTTATGCTCCGATTGGGAACCTTAAGTGCAGCGAAATTTTTTTTGTAACCTTGGCCAGAACTGTGCCTTGCCACAATTCTGTCTCTCTGAGCTCTTGAGGCAGTTCCTTTGACCTCATGATTCTCATTTTGCTCTGACATGCACTGTGAGCTGAAAGGTCTTATATAGACAGGTGTGTGGATTCCTAATCAAGTCCAATCAGTATAAATCAAACACAGCTGGACTCAAATGAGGTGTAGAACCATCTCAAGGATGATCAGAAGAAATGGACAGGGTGGCACCTTCGGTACTATTATGAAGTTCAAGTACATCGGCAAAGGGTCTGAATACTTAGGACATGTGAAATTTCAGTTTTTCTTTTTTAATAAATATGCAAAAATTTCAACAATTCTGTGTTTTTCTGTCAATATGGTGTGCTGTGTGTACTTTAATGAGGAAAAAAAAATTAACTTAATGATTTTAGCAATGGCTGCAATATAACAAAGAGTGAAAATTTAAGGGGTTCTGAATACTTTCCGTACCCACTGTACATGTCTTTTCTTTAAAATTTATTGATATTTTATTTTTTGGAAAATTGAACATGAGTTTATAGAATATGGCGCTTATAATAAACCCCATAAGGTTGACAAGTCTGAGAAATGTATTCATACCTGATGCTGAGCAGTTTTCCAGGCAATTGGGGCCATGGCTTATTAATTATATTTATTTATCTGTTAATTATTTAATATAGTTTTAATTTTATTCTTATTTTCTTATTATTAATGTGCACATGGTAATGGGTGGGGGGGGAGGGTTCTCTCAAAAACTGTGGTAGATGAACATGCACAAAGCTGAACGTGCAGGTTGACAGTCTTAAGTATAAGCCACAGAAGTATCCACACAAGCATGGCTTCGAAAGACACATTACATCGATGTTGACAATTACCTGACAAACTCACACTAAACAGACAGGAACTTAAATACACAGACAAAACAAGGATAATTAACAAGACACAGGGGGACCTGAACAGGGTGTTCTGTAACGAACTTGGAATCGAACCATGACCACAATTGAGACAACGGTGCAACTCAGGCCGCTGTTCCACACGAACGCGGTATTTTCAAACCAAGCCGCTTTTCTATGCTTGTTTTCGGCCGTTTGCACAGCTGTCGCCCTGTTTAACTGGAAAACCACACCATTTTTGGGTGTGAAAACTCCTGCCAGGGTGAAGATTTTCAGAAACTCCGATTGCAGTGTTGTCATGTAGCTGGTGAAACCGGAGATTTTGGCTTGTGACGTTTGGCTTGTGACATCTCCGCCTACTGGAAACTTTTTCAGGCTTCTGATTGGCCAACATGGCTTTACGGTTGAGATTATATCGCCACCTGTTGGCTTGGCATGCTCTTGACAGAGCTTCATAGCATGCTTTTGAGTTTTCATGTGGACGGAGATTTTTTTTTTTAAACGGATGAAGGAAAAACTGAGTTTATAGAAATATCCATGTATGTGTGGACATGGCCTCAGTCCAAATTAACCAAAACTGTGACAAACGTATTAGACTGCCCTGAGAAACGTTATATTTGCTTGTAAAACGTTTGCGTTCTTTCACAAAAGTATTGCATTCCCCTTAGAAACTTTGTGTTCGGATGTAAAACATTTGTGTTTCTCAGGGGAATGCTAACGTTTTAAAACATATATTTTCCTCTCAGCTTATTTAATTTAGCATCACCATGTCCCTTCAGAGCCTCTGTAATATTGAACAGTAGAGTATGTGGAAGATTAGTGTGCAAACGGTAGCTCAGGTAGATCAAAACACACAAGCAGAAATGTTAAGGGTAATACAATATCAGACATTAACACTCGGATAGGATTAACTTTTCTCAGAAAACCATTGAGTTCTGAAAAACCAGGGTAAAAAACAAAAAAAAAAAATAATTTTCTCCTGGCTTTTCTCACACAAAGTCTGTAAAATTCCATAGATTTGCGAAATTGAGATGCAATTAAAATACCAAAAGTAGGAAAACTAGTCCTATCCGAATCCCCTTTTTTTTAGCAGTTCAGATACTTTCACATTCACCCTCTCACGACAGGAGTGACTATCCCACAGTTTTCTGCTGTTCAAATCCCTTAGCCATTTTCTTGCCTTTTCTTAGTCATCCCAAGATGGTTTGTTTTGCCCAGATCCCGAAAAAAGCACAGACCATCCATAATTAAAAATGTCTTCGACTTCAAAGCTTAATTCCACGAAATCAAGCAGGTCTTAAAAAGTTCAAATTCCACAACAAATCACCTCAGAAACAGTCAAATCGAATGTTGTATCCTATATGGTATGTGGTATTCCATGAATGTTTAATCAAGTGCATTTCATATGCTACGATTTAAAGCTCCCAACATAGTAACAAGCCCATGAGATCCTCTTTCACATGGATGTAAAGTGCTGGATCTGTCTGTCTGGATTTTTCTACTCCTCCCTCTCCTGCCCGTCTCTTTCACACAATTCTCACCGCTTGCCTGTCCATCAAGCATTCAGCCAGCCATCCATCTATTCATCTTTCTATCCATCAAATTCGGTAACTGCCTATATTTATTTCTATATGGACGCTTTTTCTGTTGATTTCTGTGTAAGCAACTGTCTAGACACCTGTCTGCCATTTTTGGATCAGTTTCCTCTCTTCTTTAAACATCTGAAAGCTGGGAGTAACATTTCTTGCATGCACATTTGAGACTTTTTTTCTTTTATGTGAGAAAAGGAGCCCTCAGTGTAGTTCTCAGTCTCCAGTTTTGAAGCTATATTCTAAAGGTTCAGGACAGCAAAGGTCATATTTTGCAAGTATTAAAAGGCCTGTCTTTAATTAGGACCTCATAAATGTCAGCTCACTTTTTTCCTCAAGTGCCTCTCTGCACAAACACAGATCCATGATTTGGGTGGCTTTAATTTCTAGAGGTTACTTCCCCTCTCTCCGGGCGAGACGGTCTATAAACGATTCCGTGCCATGCGAAGAATGATGCATTTAAGTTGTCATTTGTGGGGTTGTCCTCATTACTGAGCGTCACATCTGTGAGTTTAGTCAGATGGCTTGGTGCGTTGGAGCTTAGTCACTTTGCTAAAGTTCTAATTGGCAAACAGCAGAATGAGGAGATTTCAGCAGGTGTATAATGACTATTTAATTAGGATATTCAATAAGTCCTTCCTCTTTTGGCACTGTTTTTAACACAAATGGGCAATTTAGAATCATTTGTAGCAATTGTAAATCCACAGCATTGATTGACGTGATATAATAGAGAATTAATTTCACTCTGTGTGAGTGGCATTTGCAATAGAACATGGCAATGTTCATGACACATATAACTTTTTGCAACTTTAATTTTCCAGTAATGAGAAAAAAGCAACAACATAAGAACAAGGTGTCAAACTGTCAACCTTTCTTTTCCTTTTTCTCAATTGCGCATTTGTCTTTCAGATAAAAAAAAAGACTTTTGCATAAATGAACCCTATCTGGCAGATCAGTTGTTCCAGTGAATAAATAAATTAATAAAATTGTTAATTACTTTATATATAAATATAAACATGTAATACACTACAGAAGTTCAATTTATTTATTTCAAAAAATGGTAACACTTTATTTTTAAAACCGAGCGGCCTTGTTCACATTCCATTGAACTTACTATTATAATACCAATAAATTAGATTTGTAATTGCAATGCATAATTACACGCAGTACCACTAATCCTAAACCTAACCGTAACCTTAGTAAGCACATGTAGTTAATTAATATTACTCAGTACTTAACTGTATAATTACACGGTAACAAAACTTGGAAAAGCAATAAAACAATGTCAATATTCTAAAATGACTGAGTTTGTTACTGCAGTAATTGGATATTTACATTTTCAGAAGAAATTAATTACTAAGATGTTCTGAGATGTTTCTAGAGCAATGCCAGATTTGATGATGAGTCAACGCTCAAATCTCTGGATATTCTGATATTTTATTCCCTCGTTCAGTTTCTGTAGGATTTTTATATCTATGTCTTGTCCACCAAATAAAAATTGCAAGTCTGACTGCTTTCACACACTCCTTAGCACACCGCATGGTTTGAGGAATCTTTCATGTACTGTATGTAGCACATGTGTGGGATGAGTTAAGCCACTGTGCAGTTTTTGTCCGATTTTGAACAGATTTCTGAGTTGTACGACTCTTATTTTTAGTTGGGCTGAATTTCAACTTTGTTGCCTGTCATTTGTTGTGTTGTTGTAATGAGAGACAATTAACTTCCCACGACTGCCAATCAGATGAAGTTCTGACATGTAAGTCATTTTGGTCGCCCCTCATGAGGGTATCACACTGTTGAAGCAGAGCAACAAACCGATTGCTCTAAACTCAATATTTTTTTCCCTCTTTGTGCCTACGCAAAAGCAGAAATTAAACCATGGTGACACGATGTGTGGTATGGATGGGAGCGATGGAGGCTCCACAGTTCCGGGTTGCCACATGTTTATTTTACACATATATGTAATTTGAGTAGTCAAGTCGCAGCTTGACGATCGGACCCGTATAGTGTGAGCACCTAAATCATGAGCTTTGGCTTTACATCACACACAATTTACTTGTACAGTGAGAGTTATTTAACAAAAACATTGCTGAAATCAGTAAAGTGCCAAAGTTCAATACGTACCGTAGGTCTAGAAGTTTGTTCAAATCCTTAACCCTAAACATGAGCAATAGCAATCCATGCAAGTATATCTTAGAGCCTGGCATTATGAGTCTAAATTGTTAGATGTAACAGCCCTCTCTGTCTTATTTTCAGATTTTGCTAGAGCCGTTGCCGGGAGACCTGTGTCATATGCTGCAGTGCTGCGGATGAAAGCAGACAGTTCCTCATCCTCCTCACTCAACTCCAGGATGAGGTTAAGGAACAACCATGGAGTGGGATCGTCTAGCCAGGACTGGCCTCCATTCTCCAGACACAGATTCTCGGCCCTCAGCTCACAGGAGGACTACAGGAGCGAAGGTGAGAATGAGGCTGAATCACACAATCCCATACCAATTCACAGACGCATGCTGAGCACTTACAAACTCACTCTCACAGATCTGTGTTATCATCATACTGGAGCGAATGAGTTATTGTTTTACTTCTAACTACCTTTAGAAGTTTGACCTCACAGTGAGTGGCTCAAATAATGAGTTGACTTAAATATGCCTTTTTTGTTCTGAGCTTTGGACCACGGTTCAATCATAAGGCCAGACTTAACTTGACTAGCTCTGTTTGCTCACACTCAACAGTCATTTTTCTCATCTTGTTGCAAAGGTCATTGCTAGTCAACCGAATAAAGTGTGTTTTGGACTCTGCAAGGTCGACACTTTCAAGACTACCTTGGTCCAACAGCTTTTCCAGTTGGGTTTTGATGGTCCACATGCTAGACCTGCACTAACCAGCATTTAGGACCTGATTTGAGTTTCTGGGGCCTAACAAGCAAGGACTGTGTGTTGGAGTCTTGTGTAACATTGAAAGCGACCTAGACATCTCACAAATGAATCATGTCTCTATTCAGTTAGAGTTGACGGGGACCCGAGCCAAACAGAAATTGAACAGGGATCATTGAAACATCGCTGCACTTCCCAAATTCCCAGCCTTCCGTCAGCCTGACAACTGATGGATGCTGTTGTCACTGGGAGAAATATATATTTCACAAGTGAACAAGAAAGCTGCATTATAAAAGAGACCTTTACAAATGAAATAAGTTATGTCAGGGTTCCTGTTGGTTCGTCGTATATGAATCTATTTGTTGTAACTTCAGAAACAAATTATTCTGCAGCTGTTGACTGTTTAGGTTATTTGAAGGACATCTGTTCGCACTTTGGATCAAGTGTTTTTCACACAGGACCCGTTAACCAAACAGTTCAGGTAAAGCCAGATTAAGGTGGTTGCTTGGCTAGTTTTACATGGTTTGTATTTGGTTAAAGATGATCAATAGCTATTTCTCACAAAGCCAGAGTTCTGACTTGCATGTCCATTTTGCCCCTTTTTCTGCCCACTTAGAGAGGAAGAGACGTCTGACAGACATATAAAACAGCCATGTCTGTGTTTTTATGTTGTTTGGAAGCAGGTGAATCTAAAATGAGCAATAGATTGGAAGATAAATGTATGCATTCAAAAAACAGTGCAGCAATATCTGTGAATGGTTGTATAGAAAACATCAAAAATGAATGGAAATGTGGGTAGACTAAGCAAGCCTGGACTTGAGCTGAGACCAGACTTTTGAGACCAAATTTAAGCTGAGTAACCAGATTTGAGCTCAGTAACCTTGAATTTATGTAAGTATGTATTTATTGTTATTATTATTTATTTTTTTATTTAATAGATTTGCTTTTAGCCAATAGATTCACCAAAGTCACCAAACAATTGAAGAGGTTATCAAGATTATGTAGTACTTGGTTATCAGGAAGTGTTTAACAATGCGTTCGTGGTTCAGTGGGAACAGATGAATTAGTCTGATTGGGTCAGAATGGGGTCACAGGAACTGTCTTATTCGAGATGATGCAGTCATTACCGCCAACTTTTTCCGGATCACCACACTCCATCGGTTTAGGGGTCATCCAGAAGACGACAGGGGAGCCAGAACAGAGCCGTCACTTAAATGAGGTGTGTGCCGCTCCCTACGCCACACCGTGAGGACAGAGTAATTGTCAGTGAGATGTGTCCTCTCTGTCTAACCCGCACTCTTCAGGTTGTCGTGGAATTGTAATGCAGAAGAGCTCACGGGGGGTACGCAGGGCTGCTGTTCTCCCGGTGAGGCTGACGGATCACAGAGCGCTTCTGAGATGACTGATTTCTGTGACATTATCAAGCTGCTAAATCATAAAACACTCAACGTTGCCCCATACTGAGACTACAAGCTGCCTCCGACAAGCTGCGCAGCACCGCAGACAGATAGATACAACATCTTCTTCACATACACTACAGTAATTCTCAGCTGGCACCATTTAAAACGCACAACTTTTGTTCACTGCGTAAATTTTCAGTTGCTGATAAACAGCTCAGTGTGGTCTCACAGCTGATACAAAAGTGACCTCACAAAAGTTTTAGAGATGAATATTACAGAAGCATATAAAAGTGTGTGGGCAGCAGTAATTATTCCCTTCCTACATCTAGCACACTGTTCTTTCTCACATATGGAGTGCATAATAAATAACAGCCTACTGTAGAGTACTGTATATACCTGCATTTTTTGTGTGTAGTAAGTAGATGTACTTTGGTGCTGTTAGATAGCTATTAGATCTCTGTACTACATTTGTGACTGGAGACAGCTAAAAATAACTCTATTGTAAATGCATAAATGGCTTGTGATAATGATAAATTGTGATTAATCGTGATTAAGTGGGTTTGCAAGTCGGGTTGAATGACTTGTTCGTAAATCTGCCTGAATAAGAAATGAGGAGTTGGGTTTTGTCAAAATGAACTCACTGAATCGGTCAACAACTTATTCACTGACTGATCAATGGAAACAATTCTTGACTAATAAACTCACATACTTACAGAACCAGTCAGCAGTTTTTGAGTTAAAAATTCACTCACTGAACTGGGGAAAGCAGTTATTGAGCTTGAAATTTTGAATCACTCAAAGCCTTTTTTAATCAATAACTCACTCGTTGAATCAGTCATGTGGTTCTCGAGTTAACAGCTCTCTCACTGAATGCATTGGTTGTAATAGTTAGCGAGGGAACACACGACTACTTTATTGAATTGGTTGAAGTTAGTGAACTACTTTTACTGAATCAGTCGAAGCAATTCTCAAGTAAATAACCCACACACTAAACTGACTGAAGCAGCTATTGAGTCTTATGGAACCACTTGCTTTTGATGCTTAGAAGCTCATCTTTGCAGTGGATATATAGAATATGTCTAACTTTAAAAAGCGCTTTTAAATTTGCTGCCATTTTCATAATGTGATAAAAATACTTCTTTATTTAAAAATGTAATCTGTGTCAAATATCGTTGAAAATATCTAAACCAAGTGTGCTGCACATGACCTAAAAAATGAAGCCAAAACATTTTGATCGTCATCTGGTGGCTGGCTGCAATATAGGTCAAATACCCCGCCCTCTCCATGTAAACAAATGGGACGTGAGCCAAACTAAATAATCAAGCTGTTTTTCATTATTTTAGGTAGTTTTTAGTCATGCTAATGTATGCTCAGGTGTTTGTTTTTCTAATAAATTTGCTTTTAGTTAGTTATTTAATGCTATATAAACAGGGTGTGGTGTCATGATTGTGAGCTTGTGATTGGGTCTGCGGGAGGTTGGACGGGACTTTGAGACCACAGCTCCACCTTAAGATCAGTACTGTGCAGACTCTGGTTCCAAATGCATCACTACTCTGCAAACTTATGCTCCAAATGACATCATTTTCACAAGATGATGGTGGCCATACTGAGATGTTTTGGCTTCACTTTTCTAAGGCGGATGGAAGTGGAGACACGTCGTCCATTTTTTTTGGTTTTGTTTTTTACAGTCTATAGTCTCAATTATAGCAGAACACAAACAGCCTATTTTGTTTCAGTTAGAGATCAAACTATACCGAGGTTTTGTATGAAAAAGCACCACAGATGTACATGTAAACAGTATGTTCATGATGTATTGCACCACATTTTGGTTTGTAACTTTGCAAATTTCGTTAGAGCAGGTGGTCTCAACTCAAACAATTCACATAACATAACACAATCTTGAGATAGCCACAGTAACATGCCACTTAAGACTAAAGCTACTGGACATCATTTGACAATGTTGGGAAGTTTAACCAATGGAAACCAAGTCTCAGGTATGGCATATAGGGATGATGTGTAGAGACCAATCAGTTTTACAGGTGGGGCACACTTGCATTAGACTGCTCACTCAGATTCCCCATAGAAGACTGAGACAGCACTTTTTTTTGGTTTACTGTGCTGTTTACACATAAAAAAGAACAGTAGTTCTTATGTTCAGTAAATCACTTGATGTTTTTGGACTCTGATGGCTACCACATGTCCAAAGGCCATAACTTTTGATTGGTTTGAGCTATGAACATGATTTTGACACAGATACAGTTGACATGATTGTGTACATGACTAAATGTTGTAAAATGAGAGTCTGCAGACATGATCCAAATCTATCTTCTTCAAATTTGGAAAGGTATTATATCAAATGATACCATGCAATTGATCTTGCCTTGTTTTTTGTAGAGTTAAAAGCACATACTTTTAAATATAACACTTAGGAATGAAGTCACTCTCTTTAACTGTATCTGACTTTAACTGTTTGTTACATCATTGCTCATCAGCCAGGGCACCAGCATTTAGCCCAGTGTGAAGAGAATGGCTTTCACCGTAGAGCACTCTTTTGCCAAACCCCTGTCACTGTCCCCAAGATCTGGTTTTCTTCCATTTCTCAGATACCACACCACAGTACACTCATTATAAATATAGCGTGGGCCAGTGGAGAGACCTTGTTTAAGATGCTACCTGAACAGGCTGTACCTGCTCAAACCGAGCTGAACAATAGAAAGAGTGAACCGCGGCACTCTATTATAATTGCTTTTCAACTTTTAGACATATACAAAGGCTCCATGATGTGCACTCAAACATGTCACAGCCTATCTGTGAAATTGTGTACTGCCATGAGCACTCCCTGTTTAATAGTGAGGGAACGAACGGTTGATTAAACTCTCAAAGGCATTCACTAGGCAGGAAATCTGACGCCTCGGGCGAGGTTTTTCTCGCTTGAAGAAATGGCCCTTGTTATTTGAGGCTTTTGTTTAATTTGAAAGAAGGACGCTTTTGGTGCTTGGTCATCTCTGTGTCACATGGCCAACAAACCATAAGAGAAAGAATAAGAAAGTTAAATTGGAACAGTTTCTTGAATCCTATTGGCTTGTACCTTCCCAGACACAAAAGTGTGAAGCCTTCCATGCCTGTTTGTTTTAAAGAAATAGTTCATTCTGAAATTTAGTAATCAAATTGGAACCAGGGGATTTTAGAGAGCATAATACACAGTATTTTTATTGTTTGGGTAAGTTAAAAATCTGTTAACTTTGAGGAGTAAAGGTACAGTAGGATGTGTTTGATACTTTTGCCCAAAACCAAATAACTTTTTCCAAAACATTTAAGGAGAAGGATCACCAGTCCTGTCCTCCAGCTATGCTGTATTTCTGATTAATGTATAATTCCAAAGAGTGATTTGTTTCCCACTGGAGACCCAGTCTGCAGACATACTGCACAGATTACTGTTTCCTCTCTTCCTGAGGAAGAACGGCCACTTTTTCCAGTCGCTTGATCATGTCTAAATGGTGAGAAATATCATGCTGTCTCAGCTACCAAAACTAGGTTAAAGGCCTATATATCTATTAGATGGTGGAGTTGTGTTAGTAACAAACATGTTTGTAGACATGGTAGTAGCATGGTATTCTTTGAAGCACATTCGACTATGAATGAATTTCTGTATCATTGAACTGTATATATCAGTGTACCACAATTGTATTATAATCTGATGCACTGTAAAAACATTACTTTAACTAATCAAAATAATTTAACCAAATTCAGCTTAACGTTTTAAGTTATACAAGATTCAACTAGACAAGAAAAAAAAACATAGATGACAGCAAATTTAATTATATATTTAAAAAAATAAAATGAATCACTGTACAATGGTGAAAGGGATTTTTAGGGAGGTTGTAATGCTGATATTGTTAATTATTCTACAGTACCTGTAAATGCTATATGTTTATAATAATCATTCAATATGCATGACATCGGCTTATAAAAGATGTAGTTAATTTAAGTGGAGTTGCTTTACACTGCACAGACACCTCATCTGAGCTGTAGATATACTAGTATTTACACAGAAGTATGTTTACACAGACACACAGATGAGGCATACATGTATTGACATGGATTCACAACAGCAAGAATCCGTGGATCAGACATGAATGTTGAATCGCATATACTCGCATGCTGATTGTCATGACAGAGCCGCTGTAGCCTTACAAAGTAGATTTTACCAGGTCAACTGCTTTGTGTGATCTGACGAAAAGATTTATTTTCATCCTTTGACATCACTGCATGTGGGCGGGGCCCTGTCTGATAGTTCATGCAAAAGGGTTGTAATGTTGTTACAGTACGTTAGTGATCTAATCTCGTAATTGTATCACCAAGTGTCTTCTTTCAAATTGTATGTGATTATTAAACACGGACAAATTGCTGAAGTAGCTATGAAATGCCATCATAACAACACACTTTTGAATGTAATTAGAAATTGTGTAGCAGTAAGAAAGCATTGTGCCTGAGACCTGGCATGCACACAGAGAAACTGCATTCATTGTGCAGGGTGTTGGACTTGGATTCCTCAGAGAAAGGGCACGATATATACTGTATATATAATATTATATATAATATATTAATATATATGAACACAGATTGTGGAAGAAGGTAATGCAACAATGAGGTATATGTTAGCAGAATAGCAAATACTACTAACAAGGGTGTATTTAACCACATCACATCCCAAAACATGAGGCATTTATGTGTCACTATGTGCATGTTAATTACCAATTATTCAGTTATTCTATCATCATAATGTCTTCATTTACTTATTTTGCAAGATATAATATATATTCTAGTGATTTCTTATATAGTATGAAAAAATGTCACACTGTACACGTGAAACATGCCTTATTATTGTATTGTCAGAGACATTTGTGTTCTTCTCTCCAAGAATGATCCCCAATTACACAAAGCTTGTCCAAGCTACACAGATCTGTAAATAATTCACAGAGACAGAAGATGATTGGTGAGTAGAGGTGTTGAGGAGACGGAAACGAGCCAGGGAGCATATGGGCTGAGTGGGAGTGTTTGTGTGGGGGAGAGCTCTTTAATCTCAAAGGCCCACAGTCAGCCGAGAGGCAGCCGGAGGATAGAGTGTTAGAGTGAATCGAGGTCTGCTTTACAAAAAGATTCTCCTCTGTTGTCAGTACAGATGCACTGACAATTCAGCTCACTAGCAAATTGATCAAATTAAATTTTGCACTTAGCTGAATGAACTGAATGAGGGTCTCTTCTCTCACAATGTTGGAGGTTGATTGAAGGTATAGATGCGATGTCATATTCTTTTGTTTAAAGTCACTCACATGTTGGGTGTTACTTTTTAACTTAATACATAAAGAAAAATAACGTACAGTGTATTTTTTTATCCTAAATAAAATTTAAGGTTTTAAATATAGCATTTTTACATTCTTTTAAAAATAAATTTTAACAGCGTATTTTTATTACTCATACTTACATTTTACTTACATGTGTGTAACTTAACTGACACATCATTGTGTTGCAGACAGTACCGCAAATCATGTGGCTGAAATCAAAGAGGTGCTGTTACTTTTCAAAGTGAACAGACTTACTATTTTATTTATATTTTTACAATTGTGAAATAAAAAGTTTATGTTCTATTCTATTCTATTTCATGGAAGAAACAGACTTCCATCATTTTCTTCTGGTGAGAAAATAGGTTGAAATTTAAATTTTCCAGGGTTTTGCACTGATGTCATAGTTGTGTCACTGTATATGTATGTGACTATTTCCACCACACACGTGTGTGTGTGTGTGTGTGTGTGTGTGTGTGTGTGTGGTGTGTGTGTGTGTGTGTGTGTGTGTGTTTTGTGTGTGTGTGATAGAGAAGTTACATGCATTTTAAAGGTACTTTATGGAACCATAGATGCCAGTGAAGAACCTTTGTGTTTAAGAGTGTAGAGACAAGAGGATGAATTTGTTTTATCTGGGTCAGTTCATAACAACCTAGCAATCACTCAGAACACCCTAGCAACCACACAGCAATGTCATGGCAAACACGCACAACACCCATAGTCTTTATAGTCATAGTCATCATAGTCCATAGTCTTTACTCTAAAAACGTAAAGACTTTTTTTTTAGTGTTTTATTTACAAATTCTATCATTGCATGTCACTTTCTTGGATTTTTACCTTTATTGTATGTTGGTAACACTGAATGCAATGCTATCCCTTTTGGATCTGATATTGTCTCTTCTTGTCAGGATGTGACTTTTTTTTTTCTTTTCTGGGAAATATTGCAACAGACTGTGATGTATAAGAAATGTGCTTTTTGTCCTGGCAGTGATGCAGGTTGTACCGGAGACCCCGGTCACCAGGTTCTTTAAAGTGTCTGGCTACACAGACCGTAGATTTGAGGCTGGTGTGTTGACACCTGGGCAGAGAGCAGCTTGAGACAGTGACGATGTTGCAGCCTGTACACACTGGAATTTATTATGCATGCAGCACAGAGCATAAATAATAGAGCCAGAGCTTAGATAGCTGACTCCCAAGCCACTGCAAATGACTAGGTTATGTGTGACCTCTGCGCCTAAAGGTCCTTCATCTCTTCTTTCCCTCTGTTGTCTAATTCTGTTCCTGCACAATAATATTTGCCAGATTTACCCATCGCATAGCGGATGTCGAACAGAGGGCGGAGAGCCGTTCATGCAGCCCTGATGATTTCATAACCAGCATTATCCTTACAAAAAAGTACTGTGATGATACCTTCGTACACTTATGGCATAACCATTAACATTTTGATGCATACCAAGATGCTTATGCATGTACCATAGTGTATCATAATGTTACTTAAAACAATACCACAAGGCTGTCATGTCCAAAAACCACCTTGGTATGTGTCCAAAAACCATAGTATTTTGATTATCAGTGTATGAAAAAATATGGTGAAGGTACAGTGTGTGCACATGCCCTGTAGCTATTGTACAGCCATGGTATGTGAAAACCATAGTATTGGTACGTATCCAAAAAAAATTATTAGCATAAGCATATTCATGCTATTAGCATTGTGCATACAACAATTGTATTAGCATAGTACATGTACAAAACAAATGGTAATATGGTACATATCCAAAAAAAAGTGGTACTAGTAATATAGTGAATATTTTTAGTGAAATACTCCTCTCTACAGGGTTCATTTTTCTAACTATTAAACAAAGGTCACTGAAGTTTTTCTGAGGTAAATGTTACATTTCATGTTTACATTGTTTACAAGCTGTTTCATTGACAACTTTATGGTTGAAACAGCAATTGAATTTAGTAAGAAAATTGACAGATTTTGAAAGCTGAGATTCTGTAAAGCTGAGACATGGTATTACTGAGATTCATGTCCAGAAAATGGTGTTTACATAGTACAAAAAAGTGGCATTAGCATGGTATATGTCCAAAAAATGTTATTAAAGGGGTCATGATGTTGCTAAAAAGAACATTTATTTTGTGTATTTGGTGTAATGAAACGTGTTTATGCGGTTTAAGGTTCATAAAACACATTATTTTCCACATACTGTGCATTATAGTTTTTCCTCTATGCCCCGCCTTTCTGAAACGCGTCGATTTTTACAAAGCTCATCAGTCTGAAAAGCGAGGTCTGCTCTGATGGGCCAGCTATCCAGTGCGTTGTGATTGGCCAAATACCTCAAGCGTGTGACGGAAATGTTACGCCCCTTACCATACTGTGATGCCCTGTCCGGCCGGAGCGACGAGACAAAAACATTAAAACCCATTATGAACGAGGCATTTGTTGCATCCAGTGGGGACAGATTATAATTACATATTCTGTCTTTTTACGTGTTGCATCGCACCACGTAAACATAAAACCATGTCTGTATTTGTGATCTGAGAAATGACAAACAATAAGTGCTACTCTACATTGCTCAAAACTCACGTTTGAATCGTCAGTGGCAAATTCTTTAAATATAAAAAAAAACTTGCAGTCTTTGAGTCAGAACAGCCGGCATTGTAGTCTACTCTACCAGGATCAGGAAACAGTCCTCCATAAAATGTGCTGCACACATCTGAATATTTGGGTTGAACTGTTCCGGAACAGTGTTGTAAATACAACTGAACACTAATTCTAGTTGTGTCCTCTTTTGGAAGGCCAAACAAAGTGTTTCGCTCAGGCCGGGGCATAGCGTGAGTGGCGGCCGGCAGATTCGACGAATGCGGAGGCAGGTGGGCTTGTGACGACCCCGGGCTGTACTCCGCTTCGTCCACGGTGAAAGCCGATCCGGCGATCCACAGCGCGAAGTTGATGTATTTCCTCAGCAACCAGCATGGATCAGCTCTAGGCATGATGAAGCGGATATCGTCCTCTTTTGGAAGACCAAACAAAGTAGTTTTGCTTTCACAACGAAACACAGTGTCTACATGACATGGTGGCAGCAACAATACTACAGCGAGAATAAAAGGTGAGCCCTTCTGTTCTTGGATGAAAACATTTGGGCGGCGTTATGCAAATCTTCCCACATCGTGACGTAGCCATGTGGGGGCGTGTTAGAATGAGTCATTTTAGGTAGGCGTGGTTGACTCTTAACTTTTATAAAGAATATCTCTTTGGATTTGTGACTTTAGTCTCTGCAACTTTGCAGATCTTCTTTATGCACCAAGAGCTTGTAACACTCCAAAGAGAAAGGAAAAACTGAAATTGCATCATATGACCCCTTTAACATGGTACATGTCTGAAAACATACTAGGCCTATTACTCTGGGTATTGGCCATAGAACATGGTGTCAGCATGGTAAATGTCCAGAAAAATAGCAAAAATAGTATATTAATATGGTACATATCCCAAAAATTGTATTAGCATGATATATATCTAAAATCCACAGTATTAACATTTACGTGTCCCCCCAAAAAATTTTAATATGTTTGTGAAACAACCTGAGATTTAGGATTGGTCCCATTGTTCAGCATAAACTCACTGAGCACCGAAGGAGCAGATCTCCTGAGTGTTTCTAATTGGAAGGACTCTCAGTTATTCTACTGAGATATGTTATTGAGTTCACCCTGGGGGCTGAAGATATGAGACAGTTAACAGGATTCCTAATGTGGACCGTCTGCCGTGTAGATCCAGCTGGACTGGTAAAATGAGTTTAAACTGCTTTGAATTATAAAAACACAATTTTTTTCTGATATAGCCTATATTTGGACCACACATCCAAATTAATTTCCCTACATGGGTAAGTAGTACACAATGACATTATGCATTATTTCCAGTGGGAGGCAAGGATTTTCTTTGAGCTCAGATTTTCAGAGCTGGGGGTATGTCAATGAAAAATTTGTGGTGGAAGCAAATTGATATGTTGCTGTAATTGTCATTGTTGATGGCACAGTTTAGTTCGTGTACATTTTCTCTTTGTTTAAATTAGGAATAACAAGGTTTGCAGAATATATAACTCATTTGGCTTCTTTATGAGGCTGCAGGCTTGTGCGAAAACACTACTTTCCCATCATTTTTTGCAGCACAACAATGATAAAATACACAGATTAAAGCATCAGTTACACCCTTAATTACTCACCTTTTCCCTTCTTCATGTTGTTGTACGAGCGCTAAAAAAGCGCTCTGTCTTTGTCGGGAAAAAAGAGAGAAAGAAATATGAAGTTGCACAGCAAGTTGTTATGATTATACGGCTGCAATTTTATATTGAGTTAATAAGATTTCTGAACTCATAAGTTGGAACTTCCCAGGAGGACTTGAAGGCAGCGTAAGTGTCTTTCTCAAGGGTACCGTAGTGATAGCTCATGCATCACCCCTTGCAGTGTTTGAACCCGCAACCTTCAGTTACTAACCTAGACTACACACATATCTTGTCCTTGCATTATGTACAATGTCAAATCAAATGTTTTTGTATGAATAAATAATGTTTTAATAATGTTAATATTTATTTATTTACTCCCCAGCAATTATATACGTATACAATGCTACAACAATACAGAATATTATCACAAAATATCTTTCAAAAATCAGATAATCTCAAACAGAACATATGCCCCCTATGGTATAAGAATGACCCCTAGATTTTAGGGTTATATCATCACAAGTTTCAGCTTTGTAAACCCTGTTTTTGCCTTTCTTTTTCCATATGACCCCAGAGAGCGAGGAGTTCGGTCCAGTGTTCATTCAAGAGCCAGATGATGGAATCTTCTCCCTGGATTCGGATGATAAGAAAGTGATAATGAATTGTGAAGCCAGAGGAAACCCTGTTCCGACCTACAGGTACGGTTTACTCATTTCATTAACATGGATAAGATTTCATTAAATGGATAATAAATGACATTTAATTTCTCTGGAGCTTTACTGTGAATCCTTATTATCCTGCCTGATTGGCATTTCTGTTAGACTAATGCTAATGACGCAGATGTTAGACTTATCTCTGTGGATTCCTAATCAGAATTTATATAATGTTCTAGTATCATCATGTTACTCACTAAATTGTACTATCCTGTGATTCAGCGTATGTGTTACAGTCTCACAAGTTCTATCCTTTAGGAAACAGCCAGCAATTCATCAATGTATCTGTTTCCACTTAGAGGGTTCGCAGAACATCTATAAGCATAAATAAATATGGGATGTTAGCAAGGTTGAATGATCCGCTCGGTGCTACTGTGCTCTCAGACACTGATGTGGTTTTGAGTTCTGGGTTGTAATTTAGATCGATATTCCTGTCTAAGATATAAAGACACATCAGGTTGTATGCTAACAAGCTCTTTAGCGGTTATAATGTGATGATTATATTCTATCAAAACCTAAAAAAATACACGTCTGAGACCAAACTGTGGACAAACCAAAACTAAGACATTCTGAAATTAATTTTATTCTTTTAATTTAACCTAATGACCAGTGCTTACTATATCATTTGAAAAGGTAAATGTTTCCTACATTTTCATTAGTGGTCTTCAATTAGTTTCCTCAGTATGTATTATATGTAAATAAATATATTATAAATATGTGTTTTTTTTCTATATTTTCTAATTGATTCATTGCTTTTGCAGTTGGCTGATCAACGGGACCGTTGTGGACACAGAAGCGGATTTCCGCTACAGTTTGATTGCTGGGAACTTAATAATACACAATGCAAGCGAGGCCATTGATTATGGGAGATACCAGTGTAGAGCTGAAAACAGCATTGGCACCGTCCTGAGTCGAGATGCCCTCCTGCAGTTTGCCTGTGAGTAATTTGACAAATTTTAGATTTTAGTATCATTGAGAAACTATCATGTTTTTTTTCCTTCAGTTTCGTTTTGCTAATTTTGTTGTGTTTTATTATTTCAGTTTTGCTTATTTTAGTACATCATGGGCCAGATTTACTAAAGAGGCCGAATTAGCACTAAAGCGCAATTCCATAAAAGCGCCGATGGGAGGGGAAAATCCTGTGAGTGATTTACTAACAATGCGCACATTAAAGAACGCAGACGCAGCTACATAATTTCCATAATGACCAGCCCAGTCTACAAAGAGCAGTGCAAATTACCGCCTGCTTTTACGACTTGCTTTTTTGGCGTTAAATAATGGTGCAAATACCAGTAATTTGTCGAGCGCAAACATTAGTAAATCACGTTGTATGATTAATTTTAATACTCTCCTCCCATAAATTTTTGCATCTGAAACGGAAACTCCTACAAATGCATATTTAATAAGGTCACGCCTTTTCAGCGCTAATTCTTCACTGAACGTCTTTAGTAAATCCTGACAGTACTATTTGAATGCCAAAAGATGGTTTGTGTTGGTGCAAGCTGTTAGTAAATCTGGTCACAAGTTGTCTTGGCATCTAGCTGAAATAAATTAATTGTTTTGTTTTTTGTTTGTTTTGCTTTTTCTTTTCAGTCGGTCACTCTCGACGTCACGTTGGTGACCGACGAATTTGGATCTCGCTTAGAGAGACCAATCCACTTCGAGTGTAAACTAAATGAGCCAATGCACATTGGAATGTGATTATTGCATCCAGCTGCCGCTGATCACAGCGTGAGTATATAGCAGCGATGCAGGAATTATTCAGCTTTTCGTTCGGACGCCGAGACGAATAACATCGCTCTGCGCATGACGACTCTACTGAGAGAAAAGACTCCCTGACCGAGTTCAGGCGCTCTTGGGAGAGCTCTTCGTACCCCCGGTTGGGTGCTGGATGATCATCTCCCCGTGAGCCTCAGCACACTAAAAATGCTATTTCACCTAAAAGAGCAATTCGGGAAGGCGACGTTACGCATTTTAAAGACGATGTGGGTATGGCTATAGACAAACTGTTCCCCGTGGGTTTCTGGGTGCGGTCGTTACCTGGCGCTGGGTGATGGTCACGATCGCTGCCTCACAATCCTGGGCATCTAGCATGCCGAGGTGGCATTTGTGGATGAGTCATGTTCTCATTGCGGGAAGTTGTTCATCTCGGAGTCGCGGGCCAAGTTCCGTTTCCTCAAAGGGGCGGAGTTCTGTTGCCTCTGCCTCGATCTAGTTCTCCTCCTGGCGGCAGCAAGGGGGGGCTACTTCAGGCAGTAGCGCGGGTGGTCTGAGGCACTCCGCAACCAGTTGAGCTGCCAAAGGAACGTGTTGGGCCCTCTACTAGGAGCGTACCAGCCGTGTCCTTTGGTGCTCCTCCCAGTGACCAGATGTCTATCGCTGCATCGGAGGGTGAGCCAGAGATTTCTGGAGAGGAAGATTCGGCTGCGCTACTCTCCTCCGGGACTGTAGCAATGCCTGAATCGGATCCAGAATTAATGGCTATGCTTTCTACCCCCCCCCGGCGACGTAGGGGTAGGGCCGAGTGGAGATTAGTTTCGGGGTGTCCGCGCAGGTTATCAGCTCCCCACATCGGTGACTTTCTTCACGGAGGTTGATGAGGAGTCACACAGGTCGTAGACGGCACCTATTCCTTTCCCGGAACCCACCGATTGATGGTCCTCTCCCTCACCACAATCGATGGTGATTTTTGTTTTTCCTTTTTTTTTTTTCTCGGGCAGCTAGGGGGTTACAAGGGTACCCCCGGTGGAGCGGTCGGTTGCGATGCGATGCAGTGTGTACTAATACCGCCTCCAACCGGCAGGGAAAACCTTGCCTCCTCTCCCGGGTCTGTAGGTAATCGAACTTGGAGAACGAGCTGTCTCCGCCTTACACCTACTGACGTGTTGACAAGTGACCAGGCCAAGTCACTGAGGGACTGCGCAGAGGGTGGTCACGCACTCGGAGTTCGCGCCACGAGCGGCGAGGTTAAGGCACTATCTGGTTTCGTGCGATGTCCACTAAGTGGTCCAGGAGTGCATATGGCTGTGACTGGTGACATGCCCGCGATGGCAAGACACGATTCTTGAACCCGCCCCATGAACCACTTGAAGCCGGAAAGGGCCAGGCTGGCCTTTCGGGTGACACGGTGGAGAGCTTGCCCAGCGGTTCTCCGCTGACCAGAGCGGACTGAGGCCATCAGGTACATCCTGCTGGCGTGCGGCTGCTGCCGTCGCCGAGGGCGGCTCGGGCGGGGTCCCTTCGTTCTTCCACGCTGCCCCACTGCGGGTACACCTGTACTTCCGTTGATGCCACTTGCGCGGTGTCTTGGAGCCTGGCTAGAGCTACCCAGCCCTTCTCGATGGCTCCTTCGAACCGTCAGGCTCGGCTATATGCTGATCAGTCGCCGCATCCCCCCAATGGTCGATATGGTCCTGTCTTGTGGGTGGAGGTCGCAGTCCTACTGGCGAAGGAAGCGATAGAGCCGGTCCCTCCAGCCGATATGAAGACGGGGTTTTTACAGCTCCTACTTCATTGCACCCAAGAAAGGAGGTGGGTTACGACCAATCTTGGACCTACGTGTCTTGAACCGGGCCCTTCACCGAATACCGTTCAAGATGTTGATGCAGGAACACATCTTCGAGTGCATCCGCCCCCGAGATTGGTTTGCAGCGGTCGACCTGAAGGAGGCGTACTTTATGTGTCGACCCTTCCGCACAACAGACCATTGTTGTGGTTCGCGTCTGAAGGACGAGCATATCAGTATGAGGTCCTGCCCTCCGTGCTGTCCCTGTTGCCCCGTGTCTTCATGTAATTTGCGGAGGTACCCCTTGTTCCCTTGCGAGAACAGAGCATTCGCATTCTCAACTACCTCGACGAAGCAGACTCAGTATCAGTTGTGCGAACACAGGGATTTGGTGCTCTCACACCTCAGCCTGTTGGGCCTTCGGGTCAACTGGGAAAAGAGCAAACTCTCTGACGCAGAGGATCTCTTTTCTCGGTATGGAGTTTGACTCGGTCGAACAGACAGCACGCCTTATGCAGGAACGTGCTCAGTCGGTGTTGCACTGCTTGAATACATTCAAGAGCAGGATGACGGTCCCACTGAAACAGTTTCAGAGGCTCCTGGCGCATATGGCGACTACTGGCAGCAGGCACGCCGCTGGGGCCTGCTCATAGTGAGGACTGCTGCAGCACTGGCTCCATGGCCGAGTCCTGAGGTGGGCATGGCAACGCGGCACTTTCCGGGTCCAAGTTACACCGGCCTGCCGACAAACCTTCACCCCGTGGTCAGACCTTGTGTTCCTCCGGGCAGGAGTGCCCCTGGAGCAGGTCTCCAGGCATGCTGTGGTTTGCACGGATGCCTCAACCACCGGCTGGGGGGCCACGTACAATGGGCTTGCAGTCAGGGGTTTGGACGGGACCCCAACTGCACTGGCATCAACTGTCTCGAGTTGCTGGCAGTGCACCTTGCACCTTGGCCGTCTCAAAGGGCGCTTACGAGGCAAACATGTACTAGTCCGCACGGACAACACAGCGACCATTGCGTACATCAAATGACACGATGGTCTGCAACTCCAGTCGAGTGTCGCAACTCGACCGCCACCTATCCTCTGGACGAGGCGCAGTCGGGTTGGTGGCACCCTATTGGCCCACTCTGACCTGGTTCCCGGAACTAATGCTCCACGCGACAGCCCCTCCTTGGCCGATTCCTCTGGAAGGATCTACTGACTCAAGAGACGGGGCACCCTTTGGCACCCGCGTCCAGACCTCTGGAAACTTCATGTCTGATCCCTGGACGGGACGCGTAGGTTCTAAGTGACCTACCTCAAGAGATAGTTGACACCATCACTTCAGCGAGAACACCGTCTACGAGACACGCCTACGCTTTGAAGTAGAACCTGTTCGTTGAGTGGTGTTCTTCTCACCGAGAAGACCCCCAAATATGCCCGATCAGAGTCATGCTGTCCTTTTTGCAGCAAGGGTTGGAGCGAAGGCTGTCTCCCTCCACCCTCAAAGTTTATGTCGCTGCAAATGCTGCTAACCACGACCCCATAGAAGGAGGCCGTTGGGGAAGCATGACCTAGTCGTCAGGTTCCTTAAGGGGGCGAGAAAGATAAATCCTCGACGGCCCCTCTCTATACCCTCTTGGGACCTGACTCTAGTGCTCACAGCACTACAGCAGGGCCCATTTGAGCCTTTGCAGACGGTCGAGCTGAAATTTATTTAGATGAAGACTTTGTTCCTGCTGGCATTGGCCTCCATCAAGAGGGTAGGGGACCTGCACGCATTTTCGGTCAACGATTCGTGCCTAGAGTCCCTGAGGCCCCGACCCGGCTATGTGCCCAAGGTCCCCGCTACTCCCTTCAGGGATCAGGTGGTGAACCTCCAAGCGCTGCCCTCGGAGGAGGCAGACCCAGCCCTAGCTTTGCTCTGTCCCGTCCGAGCCTTAATGTGCTACGTAGACCGGACACAAAGCTTCAGGATCTCAGACCAGCTCTTTGTCTGTTACGGAGGTCAGCAGAAGGGGAAGGCTGTCTCCAAGCAGTGGTTGGCCCACTGGATAGTGGATGCCTTCACCCTGGCTTATCAGGCACAGGGTGTGCCCTGCCCGCTCAGGTTGCGAGCTCACTCTACTTGAGGTGTTGCATCCTCCTGGGCGCTGACTCATGGCGCTTCGCTGGCAGATATCTGTAAAGCTGCGGGCTGGGCGACCCCTAACACATTCGCTAGATTCTATAGCCTTCGTGTGGAGCCGGTATCCTCCTGTGTTCTCACCTCAAATGGGTAGAAGCACTGAGAGGCCCAGGCTTCGGGTCGGCTTGCAAAAACCCCTCCAGAGAGTCCATATAGTAGACCCACTTGAGCTCCTCCGTCCCCTCGGCAGCAAGATGTGGCGGAGCGTCTGGCGCCAGGCCTTCACTCGTTGAATCCTCGAGAACCGGTAGAAGGCTAGGTTCCATATGTAAGGCCTAAGTGGATCCCATATGTGTAAAGTCCACGGTATAGCCTCGAGCCCGTGTTCCCCGGCAGACTTCTGCCATTCCAAAGAGGGTTCAATCACCTCCATTCTTCCATATGCACCTTAGGGATGTCCATATGTGTATTGCTTCGAAACCTCCTTCGGAAGGTTGGAGCTTCCGTAACGTCCCTTTTCCAAGTAGAACGGGTACGTTTTCCCAGTGTTATCCAGTCTTACTCATGGGTAGTGCCATAGCAGCAGTAGCTAGTCCTCTTGTGAAGAAGCCCTGGCCTAAGGCAAAAAGTAGGGGCGCAGGTGGCTTCAACAGGACACTGGAAGGGGCAGTACCTGTGGCCCTTTGGTAGGGATCCCAATTTGTCGGTCATCCGACGTGACGTTGAGCGTGACTGACTGAAAGGGAACGTCTCTGTTACGTATGTAGCCCTCGTTTCCTGAAGGAGGGAACGGAGAAGTCACGTCCCGTCGCCACAGCTCCTGTACCACCGCTGCGCGGCCGGGTCACCGGCTCGGCTCCTCAGCGAAAAGCTGAATATGCGCTGCATCTGCTGCCTACTTATACTCTCGCTGTGATCAGCAGCAGATGGATGCAATAATCGCATGCCAATGTGAATTGGCTCATTTAGTTTACACTCAAATTGGATTGGTCTCTCTAAGCGACATCCAAATTCGGCGGTCATCCGACGTGACGTCTCCGTTCCCTCCTTCAGGGAACGAGGGTTACCATACGTAACCGAGACGTTTTTCCTGCTACAATTATTTGGGTTGATATAATTGTTTAACTTTTGCTGGGCCAGATTTAGAGTGAAATGTTTATTTTAATAATTTGTATTTCTCTATTTCATATTGATATTATTCCCACGTGGCATACCCAAATGCTCACCCTAAAACTGCCTCCTTCTAATGCTACTAATTAAAAGTAAATGCAATTAAAGTTATCCCCATGATGCTTTGATCCTTTCCTTAAAATCTAGCCCCAAAGTTGTATTCATTAGATGGAAAAGTGCCCTTAATGCTTTGCTTCACGAAGCGAGCAAAAAGCGCAATTCTTTCACTAGTAATCTCTTGGCTTCCCTCCAAAATATCATCACAAGCCACGGAAGCATGCAGCGTGGAGCTAGAGGCGCAATTGCTTGCTGGAAAACACATTGTTAGTTTTGCTTACAGTTTCCCCAGGAGCGATGGCCATAATGGCCTTATTGGCGTGCCCAACGGGATTGTGTACTTCACTATTCACTGCCCATGGTGTTTTCTGTAGAAAAACGAACATTTAGTGTACGTGTGATGTAACATTCTTACGACTAGCAAATGCATTATAGCTGTGGTTAGGACACCTGTTTTTCGCTTCCTAGACTGTAATATTGAAGAGGTGTTCGCTCATGTTCTCTCGCCTACATGAAGAATGGTATCCGCCTTGCATTTTCTGTTCTCTCTCTGGAAAAGAAAAAAAGGAACACCGCGAACGATATCGTAAAATCATCCGGTCTTTTCTTTGTGTCTCCATGTGAGCTGCCAGCCCTCATGAACACACTGTTCTTGGGGTTTTTTTCTGTCGTCCTTGTCCGTCGCCTGGCTATAACCTTGCTCCGATCATTGTTGCCCATTCTGAAGGCCTGTCGGAGAGACAAAGGAAAGCTCCTGGCAGCAGACATTGGGATGCAGAGCTTTTCCCAGGCCTCCACATAACAAATGGCCACCATTCATCACCCTGTTGGACACCCAAGGAACCTTTCTTTTCACTTTTCACTCTTATTAGCAGGGGACAATCTCATGAGCCTGACATGCGCAACCAGGTTGCAATACAATTAATTAACCATTATTTAAACACCTTGGCACCAAAGCCAACATGAAACACTATTTGCAACCTGTTTTACATCCACATTGTATCTGTGAGTCAAACAGGACATTGAGTGAGAAAAATGTAAGGTTTGACTTGATTTTCCACAGTTGATTGGATCAGAGTTGGCATTTGTCGAGGCTTGATGGCATCACCTAAAAAAGCAAAACAACCGCATATTTGAATAACTGACCAATTGTGCACATTAACACTAATACGACTTTTGTGATGAACAACAGTGAGACTCCTACTCTGTGAAACAGTTGAAAACTTGACTGTTTTGTAATCTGATTGTATCAGTACCTCCAAATAGTAATACTGAACTGATCAGGATTTGCTCTAAACCTTCAGACTTTCACAAATCTAGCTGGTCATTCAAGAACAGAGCAATCTAAAGTGCACTTAAAAGCTGCAAGAGCTGATTTCTGCTGGCAGCTACTGCTGTGCAATTACAAAATGATTAAAGGCAATGATTCCCTGTGTGAAGTGCATTGGTCGAGGTCTCGGTTCATGAAATGCAAACAACTCTTCTGGCCGTCCAGCGGTAGGGGAACATTTAGTTTGGATCTCTTTGTTTGCTGTCTTTGATTGAGGAAGCCGGGCATGAGTTTCCCAGAGATGGTCAATTCAGTCGTTTGGAGAGGGGCCTAGTCTTTCAGCCCGGCCACGGATGTGTCACAGCCCTCCCCTGCTAAGAGACCTCTCACAACTCTTGCCAGGGAAACCGGTTGGTTTGCACATAGTATCCACAGCTCCCCTGGAGATTCAGAAATGCATTTTTATATAAAAAAGTGGGAGAGAAAGAAAACCACTAGTCTGTATTCCTTTCACAGTTTGTGTGTTGTGCCCCCAAAGCATTCCCTGTTGGGCTTTTTTTCCTGTCTCTTTGTTTTGAGAAGCAGAACTCCCTGGTTCAAGCTAGTTACCAGGCCATGCTTTGAAGACTGCAGGCAGAGGGAGTGTCTCTGATCTCACTCCCTTCTGAGATCCAGTCCTCTCTCAGCAGACCCCTCCAAAGTGGGAGGATGTGACTCAGGTATTGTGGCTTGAAAGAACAAGCCTGTGGATATGTACATAGGGTGGTTTTGTTCAGAACTCTACTCTGTTTGACCACAGAAAACAGGGCCATCAGGAAGTGAATTCTCTGAACTAGAAAGTGGCTAAAAGTGGCTTCCAATTTGAAGGCCCTGATGCATTAAGGGTGCATAGTAGCTGGGTGCATGTGAGTAACCTTCTGAAACCTAGTGTAAAATCACAATTGAAACACACTATGGTCTCATGGATTTCTCAGACACTGGTTTGTATAGCATAAGTATTTTTACCATGTATTGAACTTTGTTATTCTTCTAGTTTTTTACCTATAGTGGAAATCGTGCACGTTTATTTATTTTTTTCTTTCTTTATTTTTAAATGTTTTTAATTAACAGGTAAAGGATCTCATTGTGTATTGGTAAATTGGACAATTTATATTAGGAAAATAAATGAAAATGATTGATTGATTGATTGATTGATGATTGACGGGGAAAGAAAAATGTGCATTGGGGGGATCATCATTGTGGAAGTGGTAATTGAATAAGGAGGAAAATTATATTTAGGACATAATGAACATTTGTTTATTTCCTGTGTCCATGTGTAAATTGTATGTGAGCATCCAATCAGACATCAGTTTGATTAATCACAATGCATGAAGTTTAAATACCTCTTAAAAAGCTCATGTATTGTCTTGACTGACACACAATTATTGAAATGAGAGCAACGGTTCTGGCAGATTCTTATCTTATCTCCCATCCTCCCTTATAGTTGAGAACAGATGAATATCGATTTACCTTACAAAGGTCTCATTTTACCATCCAAGATGAGGGGTAAGGAAAATATGAGATGCGCGCTTGGAAAAGAAGAAAGAAACCCAGTCAACAGATTTTTATCTTTTCTATCCTAACTTGGATACATTATTTTTACATGGGTCTTTTTATGATGCTCATCATGAGAATCCATTGCTTAGTTTTTGACAATCCTGTAAATTATGCCAATTTTAGCAGGACCGGCTGCCCTCATAATTTACCGCTGCTGTTACATTAGCAAGTGAAGAAAGAAAGAAAACGAGAAAGAAAACTCGTTACATGTCGCCCCGCTCTCATGTTTCATGACCCTGGCTGTCTAAAGATATGTCATTTATCACATCTTTTCCTTTGACCATGTAGGAACAACAAAAGAAAATCTATTTTCCCATTTAGACTACAGCGGAGAGCATTGATTAGTTATAATTCATATGTCTCGAGTGAATTGACGAGGGCCAGGGATAACTCGCTGATATGGAGAATAAGAAGGTGGCAGTGACAGCGCCTGATAAATCAATAATCTGCGCTGTTACAATGGGATTCCCAGCCTCTCCATCCTGGCTCTCTCGTGACAGTTTGTTGGAGGAGATCACCTTTCCAAGGCCATACATTACACAACTCATACCAATCCTTCTTTCCTGCCTGGAGCTGGGGAGAAGCGACAGACGTTTGCTGCACTCCAACGGTCTGGCCTGCCAGCCGCCCGCTTCACATAAATAAGATATAAACTATTGAATTGCTCTCTCTTGAACTTTCTTTCTTTCTTTTCTTCAGTCCCAGAGAGGTGTCTTTTCTTTTCTCAGCAGATGCTTTCGTTTTTCATGGAAAAAAATAAACTTTGATCTCATTTTCTTTCATTGTGAGCAGCCCCTGTAGGTTTGAGTGTTAAACACAGGTGTTACGCATGTTGACAGCCTTTGTGCTTTTGGTGCTGTGGAGAGGTGCAAGAAATCCTTGCTGATCACAAATGGACTGTAACGGCAGTTGACCAATATTGGATTTACCGAATGATGATACTAAGGTAGAGAATCTAGCTGATAACTGATTAATTTGCTGAAAGTTTCTAAAAAACACTAATAACAATGAAAACATTCAACTCAATGAAAATTATGGCGCTGGACAACTATTAAAGCAACCCAAAAAACGTGCCTCTAAATACATTTCTGCAACACCGTTATTACGTACCTTACTACACGTTTCACGGCAGTTTTAAAGTGAAACGTCCAGTGAGTGGCGCTAAAACACAGGTTTAATATGTAACCCTGGCATGTTTTTGTTACGTTGGTATATAGCAATACGTAATACAAACACGTATTGCTGTGTTTGTATTACGTTGCTTCAGGTACGTATTGTGGTGGTTCATAATTCAAATATCTGATGAGTGGCGATAAAAGTTAATGCTCTGTCATGTTGGAAATATCCCCTACACCAAACCCAACCCTAAACCTACCCGATAGCGTTAACAAATGCAAAAGTGATATAAAAACACATTTGCTGATGCAGCCATGCTATTTTAATCTATGCAGACTTGAGCTGTTTTGTTAAACAGTAGTTCCATGGGGTTCGTACCGGAGCTTTTCATCACTGAAGTGCAACCCCGTATTGCGTGAGCTATCGAACAAACCTACTGAATTAGAAAACTCATGCATTTGAAGCTGGATATGTGATGACGTAAGAGGATCAGTTTCAGAGGTGTAAAGTATTGGAGTAAATGTAATTATTTACTGTACTTGAGTATCTTTTCGGGTACTTTGTAGTTGTACTGAGTATCAAAGATATTAGCAACTTTTACTCTTTACTTCACTACATTATTTAATGAGTATCTGTACTCTTTACTCCACTACATTTGAAATGAGTGTTGCAGTTACACATTACATTTAGCATGGACCTAGCTTTTTCTGCGGCAGTTTATTTCTGCTACAAAAGACGTGATACTGCCTATTACAGGTCACTGAAGTACTGCATTTTGCCCTTACTCACCCAAACCTGTCAACAAGGCTACATTATGTGAATGCAAGTTCCTTAGCAAGTATTTGTGAATCACAGGTGTTTTATATATATATGAGATGAGGACATGACTGCAGCTGGCAATGAGGCCCAAACCAGCACATCCACTGCAAGAAGGCTTCGCCTTTTTAATTTTACTTAACATTATTTTATTTATCCATTATACTGAAGAGACCTTTTTGAAAGATATTGTTTTTGTTTGTTTTGTTTCGTAATTTTGAGGTGTTCAGTTTTTTTTTTTTGGTTGTAGAAAAATAAACGATAATTGCTGTCACACCAAAACTCTTTCTTGTTTTTGTTCATGCTCTCTGTGCCTGCCATGGGCTTTTAGTCATCCTTCTCCGGGTGTTTGTAGTCCGTTTGTTCATTGGTTCACCTTGATAGTCTTCCCAAGGGTGTTTATCTGGTTAAGATTGTTAGCCCCCAGTGTGTATATTACTATGCAATAGTTTTCTTTAGGTTCCTTGTGAGTGTGAGAAGCAATGGTTGTCTGTTTGCCAGTAGTCTGTTCTTTGTTCCCTTTGTGGTGTTGCCTTATTGTTTGTTCTAGGTTTACATGAAATCACAAGCACGTACCGTAGATCCTGCCTCTGCCTGTTTCCGAAGCTTCTCCAATTGTTACAGTTTTCACGGCATGTCTGTTTGACTAGTGCGTCTTTGAGTCTATATTTAAGTAAAATACTTAAGTACTGTTAAAATCAGATACTCTAAGACTTTTACTCAAGTTGTTTTGGAATTGGTGACTTGTAACATGTAGTGGAGTAATTTTCACTGTAACGTATCTGTACTTTTTACCAGTTTGTTTGTTAGCTACTCTTACCCTCTGCAGTTTCCAAATCTCTTCATAATTCATAACATAATATTCCTCAAGTAATTATGCGAAAATTAGGCTTTATTAATCGAAACTGTGGACCTGCAAATCATATTTTGTGTGAAAAGGAATAAAAGTTGTCAGAGTTTTACTGCCTCTAGTGTTCATTTCAACTGGAAACTTCAGCAATTCGCATGTATAGTTAGGTTTTTTGAGTTTCGCAGAAATGTAAGTAGAGGCACGCATTTCCAATGAGCCTATGTTGACTTAAAGGGATAGCTTACCCAAAAATGGAAATACTGTCATCATTTATTCATAATATTTATTTTCTAAGTATATTCTAAGAACAGAGAAAAGTTTATTTAGTTCAGATATGTTTGTGCTTGAACACATTTTACCAGTGGCTCGTGCTGCAGTGAGACTTTGAAGGCAAGAAAAACAATCGCAGCAGTCAAGCTCTTGACAAATGAAGAACTTCAGTGAACAAAAACTAGCAGTCTCTGCACAGAAGTGAACAAAACAAATTCATTCTTTTAAGAGATTCATGCCAAAACACAGAAACACAACTAGCACACAGCCCACTTGCTCTTCAGAGCTCTCTCAAACACATGCAGCGCATGAAATGTGACAGATTAACAGCTTCTCTGTAGTGGGGAGTGTTAACAGTACGATTAAAAGGTTGGCAAGCTTATCATCTGCAGGTTGGCTGTATTCATGCAGGAGTATCTGACTGTGCACAAATGAAGAGAGAAAGCTAAAGTGGTTTGGGGAATCAAAAGAATGGCAGACTATGAGTTAATGTCCAAAAATTCTATGTGACCAAATGATGGAACATAGTGGCCAAACACAAGCTGTTCGACTTGAATGGCAAAATCACAATGAAAGGGAAATCTAGACTGTGTTCAACAAAATATGCGGCGCTTCCTTGCAATGTTGGCAGCAGTGTTGAATGTCTGTGATTGTGCATGTCTAAAGATATCAATTTTCATGGTTACACATTGAAATTATGAATAAAAATGCATGCAAAAGCTTCACAATAATTTCAGAGCCAGCATATGTGTTAGGAGCCTTGGTAAATCATTTACATTTGTTGTTTTCAGATTTGAGACAAGACATTTCAGTTTGGAAATGAATAAATTACATAAAGTATCACATTAGTATAACATGCACTGATGAATTGCACAGTAAAACCAGAATATAGGGCAAAGTAAACTTAAAGTTTTTTTTTATTTTTTTTATTAGGGCAGGAAGCCAGATGGCCAAGCAGGCCCTTAGATCTTGGTGTTAGGTGTCCTCATGTCCAAATGTCAAAACAACATTAAGGTTAGTAATTCTGCAACTACATGTGCCAACTACATGTATACGACTTGTAGCGATTACAGTTAGAAGAACAAGTTGAAAAGTTATTGCTAAATTACTTCAGATTATTATACTATTATACTTCCAATTACGTCAGAATATCTGTTGGAGGACTATCAAAATATATAGAGATTAAGCAGACAGTCTATTGATACTCCAATGACTAGTAATTGACATGTAGTTGCAAAGTTACTCATAGTTAGTAGAATGTCTAAAGTGGGCTATCAAAATCACAGCATTCATCTAATCGCATGCAGTTTTTTAAAATATCACCTACAATATAAACATGTACAAAATAATGTACTTATATTAATTATTAATCTAATTTATGTATACACAATATAAAATGGTTCACGGTGTGTGGAGGCAGGCGGACCGACAAGAGTTCAATAATTACTTTTACTGGTAGACCACCACAATGCCAAGATCGGGCACACACACACACACACAACACACACCAGCACACACACACACACACCACACACACACACACACACCCAACCACACACCACACACACACACACACACACACCACAAACACACACACACACACACAACACACACAACACACAACACACAAACCAGACCAACTGGAACACATGGACAGGAAATGATATAGGGTGGATAATTAGTGGCAGACAGTTGAGCACAATGAGGGTAATTAACTAATGATTGAACGGGCTAAACTAACAAAAGGGGAAGAAACCACAATAAACAGTCCACAGGAGCTGTTAAAATTGGGTCATTTTTTTCTTGTTTTTGTGTTTTAAATCATTAGGAATTTTTTTTGTTTTTTACCCTAAATAATATTAAATTCTTCCATGTGACGCTGCTTTCAAAATGAGTTGGGAATCGCACAGGCTAATTTTGGAGTGGTACAGGCCAAGAAAAAAAAGAAAAATGCAGATTTTGGGTACAAATTTTGTCAAAAATTAGCAATTAAGCCCTCGTCTAGCGCCCAATGCTCCAAATATATAAAAACTCGAAAGGATCTTTAGTTAGAGACCTTTCTCTGCTTTTCCGCTTTCTCATGCTGACTGTCCTTCCCGAAGTGAGAAAAATTAAAAAAATACAAAAATTAGACAAAAAAATATTAATGAATAATACTAATAAATAAAAAAATAAAGGAAGATGTCCTGTGTACCCTGTGTAAGTAAATTCAGTACATTTTAGCACAATGCAATAAATAGAATTTTCAAGAAAGAGGAAATAATCTCTGGGTCAAAATGACCGGAACACAACATGAGGGTAAAGTGATTTTGTATGTTTGTAGTGCCCTTTGGTTTGGCTTCCTTTAATTGAAGAGCACTGGGCATCCAACAGTTCCATGATTTATTTTCACTTTTTATTATATGAGGTATTTAAGGTTTTATTAAGTTATCTCAGTTATTTGTCCATTTGATCTACCCACAAAAAGCAGGTTGTAAAAGCAGTTTCAGTTGGACTTTGCCATGTAAAGCACATACAGCATGCCATATGTTACTGCAGTATTTGTGAAATGTTTCTCTTTCTGTAATGTAATTCTTTCACTCTTTGAAACCTAGGTGTTTCTTGTTGACCTGTGAGCTTTATTCTGCCATGCTGTACACATATAGATGTCTATATATTATGTCAGAGCACATGTCAAGGTTGTGCTTTTCAAATCATACGTTCCACCAGAGAATATAGCGGTCTGTCAGACGTTATAATAGACAGGGGCAAAGATCAGCTATTGTTCAGTAGAAGTGATTTACCGCATTGTTGTGTCAAAACCAGTCATATTATCCTAGATATTTTAAAACCTTTAGTCAGGACAGACCAGATGCCTGCTGCTTTTGGCACTTCCCTGTCTGCCTTTTACTCATACGTTCACTTTAGACCCAATATGACTTTTGTTTTCAGAGCTGATGAATAGATGTAGTGTAGTCACAGTATGGGTGTGGATTGTGAATATTGTTTTTCGTTTGTGTGGATTGTGTTGCTTGATATGCAGAAATTTACCATGCTTGGTAGTTTCTCACAGGCCCCCCGACGTCACTGCTGCTGTGTGAAATTAAAACTGCCTGACTTCAGTCTGAAAGGGGCTAATCAACACCACCCATGACCGGGGTAGATGAAACAGCTTGTCTCCTGTCCCATAAGCTCTGTCTTCTGTTCTGTCTCAACCCACAATGAGGAAAGAAGAAAAAAAAAAGATTAATTACCCACATGTCTAAGCCTGCTGGAACTCTTTCACATAGTGCATACAATTACATGGGAAAATAAATAATTATAAGAACAGCCATTCTTGACGGAAAGTTGCTGAATTCCGCATTGCTCTTAGAAAGGAGAGCAAAGCTTTTCCTTGTCAACATATGATCAAAATTGACCTGTTTGATTTTTTTACTCTTGTGAAAAATAAGTGTACTTAATTGTATTGAATGTGCACTTGTAGTGTACTTCAAATCTTAAAAGTACTGGTAAAAACGTACTTTAGATAATATAATTATAAATTAAATATATTAATAATAAAGATCATGCTAATATTTAATAGTATGGTTTCTTAAATTGCACCTTTGTGCATTCTAATCATGTTAACTTAAAATTTTACTTTAAAAGTACGATTCTAAAGTATTTTATAATTTTTGTTGTTAAAAGTTGAAGTATTGTGCCCTAATTTATTTTGATGTTGACTACATACTAAAGTAAACACGATTATTAATCTTGAACTGCAGTGTGTTTCTGATACACAAGTAGTTGCTTTTTGTCCTGGAAAACCGAAACAAAAATACAGTTTTTTTTTATTTTATTTTCCACAGTGCAATTAAATTTTCAAAAGATATAACATATTTACAATGTAATATTAAAATGGAAATAATAGTTTTATTATATACATGATATATATAATATTATAAGAGATATATATATATTATATATATCATTGGCACTTCATCTAAATATCTGAAAAATATACGCTTAAAAACAATAAAAATGAGAAGTTGTCTTGTTAGCAAAGTTGTTTAATTAGCAAAAGCTGTTTATCACTTGCTTTGCTAGAAAAAAAGTTGTTGTTTAGTTCCTTGCACGTATGTGGTCGCTAAGCCAAATTAAGTGTCATTCCAGTCGAACTCTGGTTATGCCATTATATTTGTTCATATGTCAGCACAGCGATGCTTAACTGGGACACTTATTGATGTTGCTTACCTCGATAAATGCTGGCAAACGTTTCATTTCCATTTGCACCTTGTTACCAAAAGCTTAGAGAAGTGTAAGTTCTAAGTGCAGGCTCAAACTGAGCCAAAATGACCAACAGTGTAATTTAAAGATTAAGAGTTGAATTGACCCAGGAGCCCCAGGGCTCCTGAACATGTGTCATTGAATTCCTCATAGAAAACTATATGATAATCTGGCTCCCCCCCCTTTTTTCTCATTTTAAATTGTTTCAGTGTGCTATTTGCATTTAAATGAATATTATGTGTTGTTTCCATTGAAGCTTACACATGTTATAGTTGACACTCTAACTGTACCCTAAAAGGCAGACTTTATTATTATGGACTTTGTGATTTTGAGGTCTTTCAACATTTTTCACATAGAAAAGAAATCAGTAGTGAGATATCTTTAATATCTCAATATTTTCTCCTAGAAGGCTTTGAGATTAAATTGAGACTTTATCTCCTGCCTTTGAGATGTGGCTCCTGAGAAAAGACTCCAGTAATGTTTTGTGTTTTGTGTTATGTTTTGTATTGTATTGTTTTGTCTTGTTTTGTGTAGGCCAGTCAAAGAATATTAAAAAGTAACATTCCCATAATACTGGAAAAATTATAAAAAGGACAGTTCCATTAATGTTTTATCTAATGTTCACATAACCAAGAAGAAAATGTTCATACATTCATACCTTATAAGGTTTAAAGGTTTTTAAAACTTAAAAAAAATAGAATGTTCATAGATCTTTAGATTTTTTTCTTGGTTTTGTTTTGTTTGTTCACAGTGTTGGGGAGTAGCTAGCTACAAGTAGCGACGCTACTAGCTTAACTACATGTTTCAGTAACTTTACAGTAGCGATGCTACTTTTAAAACAATGTAGCTTTTCCTGCAGCTAGCTACTTTTTCCAGCAAGTAGCGGTGTAGCGCGACTAAACGCTACATTCCGTTTTGCGTTCTGACGAGTCACGAGCCTGTAATGCTTTGAAGCAGTGCAGCATCTTCTTCGGACTAGATCACAAACTAAATTTGTTAATTACCGACATCTGTTGTTGTGATCTCACGCATCGCGCTGCTTTACAGTCTTTCCACCTACAAGAGATTGTCTGATGATATTGCAAAGGATGTACAGGAGTGGATATTTCACATGAATCCACTGTAATTTATGCAAAACAAAGATTAAAATGCGGTCTACGTCGAAGACCTAAAGCACACACAGGAGGTGAATAATAGCCTTTTTAAACTGATTAATTGTTCTTCTTTATTGCACTCTAGATCAAATGTCTATTTTACAATGATGAACGGTCATAATATAATCTGTCCCCCCACAATTTTGTAATGAACAATAATCGAACAGAAAATAAAATCACGATATAGTAGTGTGTTTATCATTTGGCAAAGGATGGTTGCGGCGGGATTCACGCAAAGCGCAGTGTTCACGCACGCAGCTGACAATTGACGTCTCCATTCACAGTCAGTAAATACCGCATGTGCTGTGAGTTTAACCTGCTTATTTTGTGACTCTTCCTTAGCCAGTTTAAGTTGCATACATTTTGTTCTTTACAATTGAGTTACGTTTTGTATAGCAATAATAACTTAAAAGAACTATTTTAACTATACGTAGTTTTATTATTTGTTGTAAATCGAATAGTTTTACAAAATCAAATATGGGAACACATTTTTGTTTTATACTGTCATTGAAAGGGCTTGGAAAAGTGTCCCAAGACCTGAATTCACCCTATTCGTTGAAATCATGATTGCATGTACAGTTTATTTTGTTTAAACCAAACCCGCAAATATTTTTTACCTTGTATACTCTTCATTCTCTTTTTACTTATAACTTTATTATAATTCTTCATTAATAATTATTTGGTTATTTGTAATGTTAATTGTAAAAAAAAAAAAAAAAGACGAAAAAATTGAAAGTATCAATGTAACTAGCTTCTTTTTGATAGTAACTTGTAGTGTAGCTAGCTACTTTTTCAGAAGGGTAGCTTGAATGTAGCTTAACTACATTCATTTATGAGTAGCTTGTAGTTGGTCAAGCTACAGTTTCAGAGTAGCTTCCCCAACACTGTTTGTTCATAAATTAATAGGTACATTAACAAAACCTTCTCAGCACAATTTTTTTTTGTTAGCTGGGTACTTAAATGAAAGAGCAACCATGAAAAATTATAATGTTGTTCTTAACGTCAAAATGTATCATTTCTTTGCAAAACGGTGGTAACAATACACCCCCCCTCACCTTTACTCACTACAAGGGGCAGTCAGGCAATGGCATGGTTTTTTGCAGAGAGTTTGCAGATAAATTATGGTAATTTATGCAAATGCAATTTGTTTCAACAGATTAACTGTAGTAGCTCCACCTGTCGACTCAGTTGTGAGACTCCTGCAGCCTGATGAAACCATCCCTGCGCTGTGTGATTTCCAGAGTGCCGCTGCACGTGGAAACCTTCACCTCTACGTTCTAACTCAAATTACATTTTAAAAATACCACCCGACGTCTCTCCTCAGACATGGCTTGAAATTGTAATGATTACCCACAATTCTCAGCTTTTTGTGAACTAAAATGATTTTCCACATCTCGTCGGTATTTTAAAAGTACTCACAAGATTGAAGGCTTCGAGCAAAGTTACCTGTTTTAATTACCACTTGGCCGTCGTGTCCGGAGGGAAACAGGACGTGAGATTTAAGAGGCAGGTTTGGGGTGTGGAGCAGGTTAAAGTGAAAGCTCACGCGGAGGTCAAACCTCAGGTGACAGATACTAAATCTAGCCAAGCCGCGAGCGCTTATCCGATTTTCATACAATCTCTGACCCTTAATCTGCAGGTTAACAGCTGCCTCTGTGCCACCGTGTGTCACTCTGTCACTTGCTAAGTCCACGCTTGCATGTGTGTATTTGCAGATCTCGGGGCGTTCAGCGGTCGGGCAAGAGGAGCTGTTTCGGTGAGGGAAGGCCAGGGCGTTGTGCTAATGTGTGCCCCCCCTCCTCATTCGCCAGGTGGGTACTCTCTTTCTGTTCTGTCTCCATCTCTATACCCTGTTGAAAAGAGCAGCATAAAGGTCACCAGCATGCATTTTGTTTTGGATGCTGGCGGCATATGAAAAGGAATCTTATATTCAAAGAACTTATAAGATGGATATTACAAGTCATATAGATTTATCTTCTATGCCAGTAGTAGATTTGCTCTGCCGCATTTCATACTTACTGTAGGGTCCATACTATGAAAGTGGCACATTTCATGCCCCATTTAAATGCAAGTGCAGGTGGTGCTACAACCAAAACGAATCATCACAGCTCTGTAGCTGTTTAAATGAAGGAGTTGAAATCTGGCTTACATTTTCTTTGGTGCATGTGCTTATCCTAGAAATATCAATTAGACAAATCAACAGAAATAGACAACAGACAATCAAAATTCAGAAGCCAATAATTCCAACTGTGAATGACTAATAAAGAGGAGATTTGGTAGGCTTATATGTCTGCAAATTTTGGACAAGAGGCTGTGTACCAAATTTGTGACAAGTAACCACAAGGTAGTGCTATAAGCAAAGGCATTTATACAGATTGTTTACAAATCGTTTATATTTCAAATAAATGCTTTTCTTTTTTACATTCTATTTATCAAAGAAACCTGAAAAAGGTATCATGGTTTCCACACAAATATTAAAGGGGTCATATGATGCGATTTCAAGTTTTCCTTTCTCTTTGGATTGGTTACAAGCTCGTAGTGCATAAGAATATCTAAAAGTTTGTCAAAGACTAAGTCTCATATCCAAAGAATATTCTTTTAAAAGTTAGAGTCCACCACGCCTACCTAAAACGGCTCTTTCTAACACGCCCCACATATCTACCTCACTTTGTGGAAATATTAGCATAATGCGGCCAAATGTGCAAGCAAAGAAAGAAGGTGTGGTTTTAGGAACAGCAGTAGTGTTGATGCAGCTATGTCAGGGAGATGCTGTGTGTTTCTGTGTGAAAGCAAAAGCACTTATTTGGCCTTCCAGAAGTAGATGCATTAGGGATCATTGGTTAAGATTATTTACAACAGAACAGCACAACCCAGATGTTCAAATTTGTGCATTTTATGGACGACAGTTTTTTTTTAACCTAGAAGAGTACAAGGCTCGCTGTGCACAAAGGCTATTTCTAAAAAAACAAAAAGGTAAATTCCGACTTTGCTATTACAATCTGGCGCTTCTGAATCAGCTACTGTAAATATATTTTTGTTTTTAGTTTAAGTATTTGCTTTTGACTGTTCAAATGTGGAGTTTTGCGCCGCGCAGAGTAATGCGTCGTGTTTGTGTGAGGGGAACAGGGTCAACATCACAGGATAGTGCACGCCTGTCCGAAATCCCTAGCACGGCAGCTGCTTAACCACGGCTTGTGTACTGCATCATCACTGTGTCTGTCACGTGACTCTGTTGCCCTTTGGGCTTGAACTGGTGGTAAAACTAACGACATTATTAACGTCTTGATATTACTTTGAAATCTGACGCTCGCGATTATGGTAAGGTGTGTTACATTTCCGACGAGTGCTTGCTGTGTTCGGCCAGTCACAATGCACTGGTTCAGCTGGCCAATCAGAGCAGACTGCGCTTATCACATGAGGGGGCTTTGTTGAAAATGAAGTGTTTGAGAGAGGCGGGCATAGAGGACCTACAATAATGTCCAGTATTTGAAAAATAATGGGTTTTTTTAACATTAAAGCATGACAACATATTCTGTTACACCAAATACCAAAATAATACTATCTTTAAATAGTATAATATGACCCCTTAAGCAGCCCAGCTCCTTTACACTAGTGATGCATGATATATCCCCCGGGAAAAAAAAAAAACTTTCTAAGGAATCGGCCCGTAAATGCTAAAATGTACCACCTTGAACTACTTGTAATAAAATTAAAGTAAAATACACAAATAACATTTAAACTTTGTTTCTGATTAAATAAAGTAGTAATTGATGTCATAAAATCACAAGTCTGTTTTGATTAAAGGTCCGATTATATTTACATGAATATAATCACAGACAATACACTTAATGAAACATCTCGGGTTACGGAGGTCCCATGGGTTCCCACGGAACGAGACGCTGCTTCGAGATTCGCTTTGGGAATGCCCTTGCGTGACCGCATTCTGAAGCATGTGTGGAATCAGTCCAATAGAGAAGCTTGACGTTACGAGCGGGGTGACGTGAGCAACCAGAAAGCATAAAGGTGCATCCGGCAAATGCACATGTTAGCTTCTGCGGAAGCGACTGCCTGCAGTACCATGGTTCATACGTAGCCCATATGAGACGGTAGGCCGCGCTTCCTGAACTTCGAACCTGCGTCGATGATCAGATTTGTTGGTGAGAAGTGGAAGAGGGCGTGGACGGGACCAACGGACACGCGGCGTACTTAGCGAACGAATGCGAGCGCTCTAGATCTGATGTGCGCTGCGAACATATGTACGGACACATCACGATCCGAGTTGAACTTAACACACCTCGTGGACAAAAGGGGTTGGTGCCAGGTCCAGATTGTAAAACCGGATAAATGTGTGCGGAGAGGACCAGCCTGCCACAGCACAAATATCCTAAAAGGCCACGCCCACTGATAAGGCCTTGGAGACCACCATACTCCTGGTCGAGTGCGCTCTGACCCCCATGGGTGACTGGAGGTCAGAGGACTCGTAGGCCAGTGTGATGGTCTCAACCAACCACCGACTCATGGTTTGCTCGGTCGCTGGAACCCCTTTCTTAGGCGAACCGAAGCAAACAAATAACTGATCTGCCTTACGTCACTGGGCAGCTCTGTGGATGTAGATTGAGTCTTTCCTGAAGGGGGAGCAGAAGCCCTGTAAAGAACTATGAACCCAGTTCCGTGGTGGGCCCTTAGGACAAATTCACTGGTCTGGGTAAAGAACCGCTTAAACATGCCCGGGTCGAAACCCAGGCACAACACTGCGAGGCCTGAAGTCCACTATCCTCTTCAGGAGGATATCAAGGAGGAAGACTGTCGTCGCGGAGTAGCGTGCAGAGACATCTTCATGTCACAAAGGAGCATTGCCGACCAGAACAGGGCTACTAGCACAGCTGGCCCCCGTCCCTGCTTACTGACGCCGGGAAGCAGAGCGATCAGGGGATGCTACAGAAGAATCCTCGTCCACTACTTACCAGCATCGCCCAAGCGGGGCGAACAAGATGGACAGTGTTGGTCGTTTTCTGCGACGCAAATTATCCACTTCCGCCGGCCAAATTCCCTCCAATGAGGTCCCCCTCTGAGTGGAGCCTCCATTCCCGGACCTCAAAAACCCCTGTCTCGACAGGATTCTGCTCCTGATTGATATGCCTAGGAATGTAGCTGCTCTTAGTAAGGAACATTCCCGAGCCCACAGAGGATTTGGTGCGCCAGCCTGTAAAGGGGGCGCGAGCGCAGACCCCTGCCGTTGTGAGAGTCTGTGCGGACAGCACATGTCCCTCTTCATCTGGAAGGAACGTTTTAGAGCTCGAAACCACGGCAACATCTCCCGGCATTTTGAGGTGCCATATGAAGATGATGCCCTCCCACAGACCTCAGGTCGGAGCTCATGACCGCTCCCCAGCCCGTGAGGGAGGCGTCCGTCGTTAGCATCACATGACGACAAGGAGCCCCCAGCGACGGGCCTTGACAGGAACAAAGGTTTCTTCCACATGTCTAAGGCATGTAAGCATCGCCTCGTGACCTTGATCATGCAAAGCAGATTCCCCTCAGGGAAAATCCCTTGGTTCTTAGCCACCACTGCAAGGGTCTCATGTACAGCAGGCCAAGAGTTATCATGTTGGATGCAGCTGCCATCAGACCCAATAGTCTCTGAAACTGTTTGACAGTGAGTAACAGTGAGTGACCCAAGCGGTTGACTGGCAAGGAACAACCGACCTGACTGCTCTAGTGCCCTCAAGGAGATAGCAGAAGTGGGCAGCTTTCCCATGCCTACCAATCGCCGGGCAGCATCTGGAAATTTGCTTTCAGGAGCCCACTGAGCCTTGCCCCGCTATTGGCATGGGATATCAGGGAATCTCCCTGAGTGCACTGCGATTATCAGTCCCGTATACTGATTTATACCGGGTCTCCTCCCCCCACATGTGGTCTGCCCCACCAGGGTCCTGAAGGTGGAATTTGTCAGGACTGCTATGCGGTTCTCTTGGCAATAATAACCTTCCGCAGATCCCTTTTTTCTTTTCCTAATTCCCCCGACCTGATAGTTCTTGCCCCACCCCGCTTATCTTTCTTTGGTATATGCTCTATAGCTGGCTGTGGACTGGCCTCGCCCTCTCAGCAGTCCACAAAAAGACCTTTTGGCTGCATATGGTATTAAAGCGCTGACTCCGCCGCTTTGCTCTTCCCCTCCTGCATCTCTCACGACTTCTCAGAATGCGCCACCGGAAAGAATCCAGAAGGCCTAGCGGTCCTCCTGATGCTGAATCTTTCCTTGTCTGTAGTTCGGCCATATTCAACCACAAGTTCGCGCCGTATCCACCAGGTGGCTGCATATCACTTCCAGATTGGCTTTGGCCATTTCCTTTGTGGCTCCGAAGCGACAGGATCTGTGGCCCGACATAATCTGGCTATACTCATGCCTTCAGCATGGAGATAGGGTAAAATTGAAGTCCCCCTTTGTGAAGTGCTGTGATCTATCTATAATGCACCTCCGTCCCAAGAGCACTCTTGCCGCGCGCTGTCCTGGGGTTCAAGCTAGATCACATCTCCTCTTGTCTCTGTGCTGGCCATTCGCCGTTCAGTTTGTCACAGCCCGGAGTCAGCAACCTCCACGAGCTCCTCATACGCGAGGGATTGCATGCCGAGTCCGCAGTCTCCTCCGTGTCGACGCTCATCACCTCAACCTCACTCCGAGGAAGATAGCTGAAGCCCTGTCGCCTCTCTGCCGAGGAGAAGAAACCACGGGGCGGGCTGTCCAACCCTGAGAGGGAGCCGTGGATATAGCGGGTGAGGACTGAGAAAAGGATGAGCCCGTCTCGGATCCTTCCGCTAAATCCACTTGCGATCCCCAAGATAACAGCCGCTGCTGTGCCTCAGCAACAGCGGGGCTGGACCCAGCAGGATCGCGAGCCTGGCCGATTTCATCGAAGACATCCAGGCGGGAGCGGAGCACACGGAGCGGGAGAAGCTCACAATCATGGCAGGCAGCCCCCTCGAGAGCTGCCCGTGCATGCTCCGCTCCCAAATAGACGACACACAAATCGTGTGTATCCCCGCCCGAGAGATAGCGTGGGCAGGGAGGAACACGTGACTTGAAACAGCGTCCGCTCGCCACATTAGATTTTGCTTAACACTTAGGAACATGAATTTTCTCTTTCTATACAGAGTAATTCCTGACTGACTTAGTGCTTTTTGCATACACAGACATACACATACACAGAAGCGCTCGCTGAAGAGCAGAAGCTAACATGTGCGTTTGCCACATACGCCTTTATGCTTCCTGGTTGCTCACGTAACCCTGTTCGGGACCTCTCGCTTCTCTATTTGACTGATTTCACACATGCTTCAGTGCGGGGTCTCGTCGGGGGCATTCCCAAAGCATTCGATGCAGCTCGAGTTCCTGAATGGGAACTCTAAAACAAGGAGCTGTAGAAAGATTTTTAGAATTTTGGGTTTTTTTGCTTTAGACCCTCTATTAATTTAACACCAGCAATTAAAATGTTCAGGTTTCAATTGCATCTGTCTAAAGAATAAATAAATAAAACAGCAGAGATTGATTTTATTATAGTTATTTTCAAAGTTTGCAGTGTACTCTCATTAAAAAATAAAATAACTTTAATAATGTTTATTAGTTTTAACAAATAAGTTTTTGCTCAAAACTAACCAAGGTTAAAAAATTATACGTTTATAATCTCTGCACAGGAGGGACTTGGTGTTGTTTCAAATCAAAAGCAAATATATATCGCTATCGGGCAAAATTATTTAAAAAAAATCGGCATATCGGATATTGGCAAAAATCTAATATCGTGCATCCCTTTCAACATATTAATGGCTATTTTGTGACTCTAAAGACTAGTGTAATGGCTGCTGAAAATCCGCTTATATATCTTTTGAAATATATTAAAATAGAACATTTTGTAAGCATAAAGAGCATAAATATATAATTTGCATTAATTTGTTTGAATACACTCACACAGCATTTTTATGTCTATGTGTTTGGATGTTCGTTACATGTTAAAAAGTGTAACGTGTTCATGTGTTGACATGACACACAAAAGTGACAAACTCGTAAAGATGTCCATGTTAGTTTTTGTTCTAACCAGGAATAAGAAGACATTTTGTCATGCACTTGGCTTCTCTCTTTGTTGTACTGTGCTGTTAGATTACATCTTATTAGCATTTCGCCTAGACCGTGGAAAGATAAAATACTTGTTAACGCAACCAGTGTTAGAGTTAGGTTCAAGCTAGACCAGCATAAACCAGCCTGGACTCTTGCTGATCTAAACTAGTCTTTTCAATAGGTTAATCTAACCTTTCTCTCTTCAGTCATTTTTTTCAGTTTCTGCTTGTCTTGCACCAGTCCCTGTACTTGCAGGTTAAATGAACTCGGATGCAGTGAGACAAAGAGATGGAAGAGAAGGATACAGACAGTACAGTTGAACGAGCACTATCAGATGAAAGGCTTGTGGTGAGAAGGCCATTTTTAGAACATTTAGTGCTCCCAGAGAACCAGAGTAACCTCATACAACTTCCTCTCTTCCTGTCTGCTCAGTCCCTTAACGAAGAAGACTGTTTTAAAGGGATAGTTCACTTTAAAAAATCTCATTACTCACGTTCAGCTTGAATTAAAACTGTATGCTGCTATTTTTCATGCATTGAGCATTTACTTTTAAACAGTTTTCACTCAGAAATTGTCTTCTTTTTTTTTTACAAAGAAATGACAAGTATTACACTGAATTTGAAGTAGACTGAAATATTATTTCCATGTAAAATGTATCCCAACCATATTTATTTACAGCTCAGAACAAAATAGTTTTACAGTGTAGTAAATTTCAAAAACTATTTCAAAGAAACTGCAAGTAACACATAGAATTTTCAACAACAGTTGAATTTTGAAGTAGAAGGACTAAAATGGTATTTAAAAAGTATTTTCTTGTCAAATGTATTCAATTTTACAAGAATAACAATATTAATAAGAAAAGTATAACTTCAAAAAATATTTTTTACAATGTTGTAAATTTCAAAAACAAAGAAACTGCAAGTAACACATTAAAGTAAGCATGACATTTTGAAGTAGAAACAAAATACATACCTCTAAAACATACCCACTAACCTTTGTTTATATATAGATATATATATATATATATATATATATATATATATATATATCATTTAAAATATGTTATAATGTATTAACTGGGGTTACAATTATTCATAGATTGTACAATGCATTATACGGTGCATTACACAGCATAATTAATACATTAAAACTACTTTATAATGCATTATACATTAAGGCTGTAAGTAAAGTGTTACCATATTTATTAACTTTTTTACACACTCTTTACAATTTTTCTGCATAGTGCATTTCATGGTAACAGATGTCAAGTTCAAAAAAGGATGAAATCCACTATAATAAGACAAAAAAACATGGCTTTTCATAAAATAATTAACTTCAGGGCAAACTGTTCCTTTATAACTGGAAAAATAACAGCATTGCAAAATCTCATCCTATTGAATCCCCGTTAGTATAGTGGTCTGATGTTACTTCAAAAGCATTTGGCATCTTGACCGTCACATCTTTCCTAACCATGTTGGACTATGTCCAGATGTGAGACTGCAAACAAACAGAGGTCATTATTGCACTATACAAGCGTGAGCGTGACCATTACGGTTTACACCACGATAAGAAGCAGAGAGAGAGCTTCAGTGGTATTAGTGCAGATCTAAATTCACCAAACACTCTATTCTGAGCTAAATAAATCCCGGCCTATGCTGACACAGTTTCAGCTTAATCCTTATCTCTTCCCACCCCTTCCATCATTGGATATCTTTATGTTTGGTGGATATCATCGGCAGCTCTGTTTCACTTAGTTCAGCCCGGCTCTCCTTAACATGTGTCATCTGATAATCATAATGCCATTATTTTATAACTCTGCAAACGCAAAGTGTGATTGATTTCTGGTGTGCCCTCCCGGGTGAACTTTGAGAAGAAACACTATTTGATGCATCCGTCCAAATCCAGTGTCATGGTGTTGTCTGTTTTCTTCAGGACAATAGCGATGAATAACATCAAAGGACTTTGCCAGAGTGATCTGCATCAGAACTGACTGGGCTTCCTGTTCCACATGGGAAATTACGGTCCTTGTGTGTCAACCTATCCGTCTCCAACTGGTCGATGTAATGTGTTTCCAGACAAGCATCAGCATCAAGGCTCAAATTTACCGGATCATTAGAAATGAAAAGAAATCGCAGTCAGACAATTATTTCACGCAGACATGGGCAAAATGAGGGAGCGCTTTAGTGGCCTGTCTCAAATCTCACTCCTCAGGTGTCCTCTAACGGAAAAGTGGAGGAGATCCCTGTTATATGTGTGTGTATATATTACCTTATATATATATCTTACAGAGTTCTGGCATAAAACTCTAGATGGGGCAGTCCGATAGGTCAAACTAAATCTGACCTAATGACATAATTATAACATGGCACAGCTGATTGTTCTCTTCTGTATCGGTAAGCAATGAGCTCGATGCTTAAACATTCAAATATTATGCACTAGTGCTTGGTAGCAGTTTGCAGCTGGCTTCAGAAACCCTCCACTTCCCCAGCTCCACCTGTACAGGTCTGCTATGAGGTAATTAATGTATGCTATATTGAGGTTATTTCATGTATGTTATATTTGCAGCAGCAATATTTCTTACATGCTCACAGCAGCATGTTGTGGATGTATTGGCAGTAGCAAGTCTCAGTAATTGCTCTGCAGCAGCAGTGTAGATCTATTCCGCCAAGACCAAATACAATAACATTGTCATGTACATTACCATGCCACTCCCTCCGAGAGTTGTCATGACCTATATATAATTATATATTACATTACAGTAATTATATGAAATATGGTTATGTATGTTGTTCAAAGAGAGTCTTTATTGTCACCATGTATGCATTAAAATAAATAAATAAAATAAAAATTGGAGATAATATAAATTATAATAAGTGTTTTTTTTTTAAATCTTAATTAATATTTCTAACATAATTTATTCCCTTACATTTGGTGTGGTGCTGTTTGTTTTGTTGGTTCATTCGTTCGTTTTGTGATGTGATGATTATTTCAGTTAGTATTTGATGAATAGATTTTCAAAAGAATAGCATTTATTTGAAAAATATTTTTTTCATAACATTACAATTGTCTTTATTGTCACTTTTGATCAATGTCATTTACTTGCTAAATAGAAATACCAATGTCTTTCAAAAAATCTTACTAATATATACAGTTTAATGACTATTTTAGAGTAATAATAAAGTGAAATAAATTTGTAGCTAGTTTGTTTTCCACATAACGTCTCGGTTGCGTATGGTAACCCTCATTCCCTGAAGGAGGGAACCGAGACGTCACGTCAGATGACTGACGAATTGGGATCTCTCTTAGAGGGACCAATCTACTTTGAGTGTAAAATAAACGAGCCAATGCACATTGGCATGAAATTATTGCATCCAGCTGCCGCTGATAACAGCGTTAGTATAAGTAGGCAGCAGATGCAGCGCAGATTCAGGTTTTCGCTGAGGAGCCGAGCCGGTGACCAGGCCGCTCAGCGGTGGCACAGGAGCTGTTTGCGACGGGACGTGACGTCTCCGTTCCTCCTTCAGGGAACGAGGGTTATATACGTAACCGAGACGTTCCCTATCAGTCGGTCAATCTCGACGTCAAGTCGGAGGACCCACGATTGGATCCTACCCAGCTACCGCACCCTTCCAGTGTCCTGTGGAAAAGCACTACCGCCCCTCCTTTTTGGTGTAGGCCAGGGATGCACAAGAGGAACCGTACTGGACTATGGCACTACCCACTGAGGAGACTGGATAACACTGGGGAAACGCACCCGTTCTACTTGGAACAGGGACATTACGGAAGCTCGAACCTTCCCGAAGAAGGTTTCGGAAGCAAATACACACATGAACATACCTTAGGTGCATATGGAAGAATGGAGATGATTGAACCCTCTTGGAATGGCAGAAGTCTGCCGGGGAAACATGGGCTCAAGGCTATACTGTGGACTTTACACATATGGTATCCACTTAGGTCTCTACATATGGAACCAAGCCCTCTACCGGTTCTCACGGATTCAGCGTGTGAGGGCCTGGCGCCAGACGTTTTGCCATGTCTGGCTGCCGAGGGGACGGAGGGACTCAACAGGGTCTACTATATGGACTCTCTGGAGGGGTTTTTGCAAGCCGACCCGAAGCCTGGGCCTCTCAGTGCTTCTACCCATTTTGAGGTGAGAACACAGGAGGATACGGCTCCACACGAAGGCTATAGAATCAAGCGAACATGTTGGGGATCGCCCAGCCCGCAGCTCTACAAATATATGTCAGCGAGGCACCACGAGCCAGCAACCAGGAGGATGAAACACTTCTAGTAGAGTGAGCTCACAAACTGAGCGGGCAGGGCACACCCTGTGCATGATAAGCCAGGGTGATGGCATCCACTATCCTGTGGGCCATCCTCTGCTTGGAGACAGCTTTCCCCTTCTGCTGTCCTCCAAAGCAGACAAAGAGCTGGTTTGAGGTCCTGAAGCTTTGTGTCCGGTTTACGTAGCACCTTAAGGCTCGGACGGGGCATAGCAATGCTAGGGCTGGGTCTGCCTCCTCCGATGGCAGTGCTTGGAGGTTCACCACCTGATCCCTTGAAGGGAGTAGCGGGAACCTTGGGCAAGTAGCCGGGCCGGGGCCTCAGGGTTACCTGGCAATCAGCCGGCCCGAACTCTAGGCACAAACCGTTGACGGAAAAGCATGCAGGTCCCTACCTCTTGATGGAGGCCAATGATAGCAGGAGCAAAGTCTTCATTGAAAGGAACTTCAGCTCAACCGCCTGCAAAAAGGCTCGAATGGGCCCTGCTGTAGTGCTGTGAGCACCAGAGTCAGGTCCCAAGAGGGTATAGAGGGGGCCCGTGGAGGATTTAACCTTCTCGCCCACTTAAGAAACCTGACGACCAGGTCATGCTTCCCCAACGACCTCCATACGGGGTCGTGGTTAGCAGCGATTGCAACAACAAACTTTAAGGGTGGAGGGAGACAGCACTTCGCTCCGACCCTTGCTGCAAAAAGGAAAGCACGAACCCGATCGGGCATCTCCGGGGGTCTTCAGGGCGAGAAGAACACCACTCAACGAACAAGTTCCACTTCAAAGCGTAGGCGTGTCTCGCTGAAGTGATGGTGTCAATTACCTCTTGGGGTAGGCCACTCAGAACCTCTTCGTTCTGTCCAGGACCCAGACATGAAGTTTCAGAGGTCTGGACGCGGGTGCCAAAGGGTGCCCCGTCTATGAGTCAGTAAATCCTTCCTCAGAGGAATCGGGCAAGGAGGGGCGTCGACGAGGAGCATTAGTTCTGGGAACCAGATCCGGGAAGGCCAATAGGCCACCAGCAAGACCTGCTCCTCGTCCTCCCTGAACTTGCACAGCAACTGTGCAAGAAGGCTCACAGGGGGAAATGCATACTTGCGAAGGCCCGCGGCCAGCTGTGTGCCAGAGCGTACGTGCCGAGTGTTCCGTCGGTCAGGGCGAAGAACAACTGGCAGTGAGAGGTTGCTGGAGAGGCAAACAGGTCTACCTGAGCGGCTCGGAAAAACGTCCCCAAACCAGCTGGACGTCTGGGGATGGAGTCGCCATTCTCCCGGGAGCGCAACTCATGACAGCTCGTTGGCTGCCCGGTTGAGCAGCCCAGGAAAGTGAACAGCACGAAGCGACCTCAGATGCTTATGACTCCAGAGGAGGAGGTGGTGGGAGAGTTGCGACATGCGACGGGAGCGCAAACCACCTTGTTGGTTGATGTACGCAACAGTCGCAGTGCTGTCCGTACGGACCAGTACATGCTTGCCTCGTAAGAGCCCTTTGAGACGGCCAAAACCGGGCACGGTGCACTGCCAGATCGAGGCAGCAGTGTAGTTTGGGGCCTCGTCCAAACCCCTGACACTGCAAGCCGTTGTACGTGGCCCCCCAGCCGGTGGTTTAAGGCATCCGTGCAAACCACAGAATGCATGTAGACCTGCTCCAGGGGCACTCCTGCCAGAGGAACGCAAGGTCTGACCACGGAGTGAAGGTTTGGAGGCAGGCCGGTGTAACTTGGACCCAGAAGGTGCC
>JADLZN010000075.1:0-290781 GCA_018155175.1 Sinocyclocheilus anophthalmus
AATTGGCATTGACTGTTATTTATTTAGCTGTCATATATTTAGTTCACTAATGGATTAAATGACTTATTTGATCTCATTTTTGTGAGAAATGCATGGGGAAGATAATTACATCATGTTCTCAGGTTAATTTAGCCATAATGCAATAGAAGTATTCTGCTCTGCATGGTGCATTTGTGTGTGTGTGAGGGGCTGATTTTTTTTATTTTTTTTATTTTTTACTTTTTTAAAACAAAATACTGTCAAGCCATACAGTGGCTTTTAATGTCTTAATGTGTGGTTGATGATTGAATTAGCTGTGAAAGGAATCATTTTAATTGTCTTAAAATTGTTTAAATTCATTGATAAAAGGGAGAAAATCAATAAAATATTTTGTAAAATTTGAAGTGGTGGTTTGTGTGTGCATTCTAGTTTCTTTTTGTTTGCAGGAGCAGCTGTTGGCCTGCAGAGCGCAGTGTTTTATCTAAAAACACCCTATGAAATCTGATTGATTCTGCGGTCAGTAAGTGCCAGAGTAAGCTCAGAAATGACTTACAAGCAGAATTCAGTCTGTTCAATCCTGTTATGCGGTGACATTTTTTCCTTTAAAATAACTTTTTGATCTTTCACACATCATTAAGGGAGTGATGTTTGACAGAGGTGTATTTCTTTTACAGTATCAGTACTTAAAGACATCTGTGATTAATTTTTGCAGAAATAACATTATTTTTGGTATACAGGACAAGAATAATGACTAAATAGTGTGGGGCCCTGTGGTGGCAGCATTATTTATTGAAAGTTCACCTGCAACCATTAGAAATGAAAATATAAAAATAAAACAGCCGTTTTCCAGCATAAATAGCACTGTTTCCTGAAATGACCCATTTATTAAACTTCACTGAAATGAGGAAATAACTTATTTATTTATAATTTACATATGTCAATTCCTATTTATTGCAACCGGCACTGAAAGGAACACTGAAGGCAAACCTATTAACATAAAATTATGAATTAATATGCTTGTTTGTTATTTAAGGATGTAGTCCCTTTTCCCCTTGATGCCCAAAGTGCCCTTTTGTCAAGGCAATTTTTTTCTTTTTGTAATTAAACGCCCTTTTGTGAAGGCCTGCCCAATCTAACTATTAGTAAAATTAACAAATATTAATTTAGCCATAAATAAAATGATCCACATGATGACCTTTCACCTGACAAGCTCAACCAGGACGATCCCTCACGTTCACACACCTTTAGTAATTTAGCGCACAACCAGGATACCTTCAATACCGGACACTGTGTTCTCTATTTTTTGATGTAGTGTCTAATGAATGATCTGTAGTGTGTATATTATTGACTAATGTGTATATGATTTGAAAGCTTTGTGTGATTTTGAGTACAGGTGAAGTGGTTTTGAAGTGATTGTTTGATTTTGTCAGAAGAGTCAGGGGTTCTGTGAATTTAGTTTGAGGTTTGAGAAAATGGTGATGTTCAAGAAGGGTGTTTTTGCAATTCATGAAAAACTGTAACTTAACACACCACACACAACAGTGTATATATAGTATACACACACACACAAGAGATACTACCTACATATATAACATAAATAATACATACCTATTGAGAGACATTACATACATGCATTACATTGTACAATAGATATATATTCGTGCGTCAAAATATTAATCTCGATAATTCGCATCCCAAAATAAAAAGTTTTTGGTTACAGTGTGTACTCGGGATATATAAAAATACACACAAATGCATGTATATATTTCAGAAAAATTTTATTTTTATATATTAAATATATTTATAATATAAATTAAATTATATGAATATAAATATATACAAGTAAATACATGCGGAATAGAAAAATCTATACTGTATGTGTCTTTATATAAAATAATACATATACAATGACCACCATAATTTATGTAAAACAAAATCTGTTATTTTGGATGCGATATAGCGATTAATCGTTGACAGCACTAAATAGAGAAATAATAAAATATATTTAGGAGATTTATTTTCAAAATATAAATCCGATCACTCAAACCGCTTCAGGAGGTGGTCTGCGCCGCATTCCAGACGAAACTGGACAATTGTAAATGCATCTAGTTGTTGAAACCACATATGCAAATTTTACTCCTTCCAAAATGTTAAAATAGTAAACGTGTGAGAGCGTGTTATAGGCTATATGACATCATAGTCAGATTTGACTGCGCTAATGCAACATGCATCGCCGCGGACGAGTAGCTGAGCATCTCTTCAGAAAGCCGACGCGCAAACTGCCGCGAATGAAACTTGAAATTAAGACGCAGACGGTCAACACACAATAATCTTCATTAAAAGTAGTAAGACAAAAACTTATCTTTCCAGTGCTGATGCCACACGCTCTCCTATTGCGGTCTTTGATCTCGAAATGAGCTGATAATTAATAAAATGCAATGCTTATCTTTTGATTTCGTTGACGTGAACGAAATTTATGTGGCCAAGTGTAAATGGAAACGTTTTAACAAATCAGATAGATATCCGATCAGCGAAAACGCATTAAATGACCAGGTGTAAACAGGCCCATTCTCATCTCCAAACGGTTCTAATATGAAATAGGTAAGAAGTAGCAAACTTACATGGCCGCTCAATCTAATGTTAACCTAGAAAATGTGTTCTGAACCAGTAGCGCCCACCAGCTGACCGATTAGGCCGCCGTGCAGTCACTTGCTCTTAAAATACTTCGTCATTTTTGTTCATACAGATAAGAGTAATACATCTTTCAAATCTGTAAAGCCTCTACGTGTATTTGTGTGCACTCAGTATATCAAAACGTTGCGCTTTTGTAAAATAATGAAAGCAAACAGGATGTGCTTTCTGCCGTCTCGACCTCTGTGAACTTGAGCGTGAAACTCAGAGTATATCTTTGCCTTACAGACATTAAAAATAAATCTATAGAGAGTGAAATGTATACTTTCAAATGAAAAAAAATCAAATAGAAAACAAATATTCTCAGATTATGTAATCCGTATGAAACATGCATACAGACGCATCCCTACTGCGGAGATGACGAGTCAGTGTCGCCGAAATAACAGAAAACACTAGTTTATCAATAGATTATTAAAATGTTAATGCAGTTTAATCTTACTGTTTTTCCCTGACACATTCATCATCATTACTTCTGCCGGTGTGCCGTGGCAAGCTTTATTGAGCGCTTATTAGGCTATGTAGGCAATTAAAGGCTCATTATAATGATTTAAATGGTGTATTAATAAACGTGCAATTAGTCGACTAACAGTTCAAATGAACGACTACTAGTCGACCAAAAAAATCTTTAGTCGAGGGCAGCCCTAATATATATATATATATACAGTAAATATATATATATATAACGCAAATGTTTTTTAATGGTATTAATTTTAGTTTCTGTTTTAGTATACTAAAACCATACTTAAGACTGCCGGCTAATACCACAACACATCACATAATTCATCAAATTCATTGCTAATAGCTACAGAAGTTTGTGCAAGTATTTTCCCACCAAAAATGGAGTCATCTTGAGAATTAGGAAACTTGCTTATTAAACATCATTAATAGTAATAATGGACTCAGAGGAAGTCTGGCTCACAGGAAAAAGCTATTAACTGATAATAAATTAAAGCAATATTCCCAAGAAAACATGCTTTGATTTAGACATTTTGAATAGAGAAATGTCTAAATCACAAAAAAGATTAAACACTTTAATAAGTTGCCAGTTTTAGAAGTAGGGAGTCGGGACACAATACACTTTCCAATAAAAAAAAAAAAATATATATATATCTCTATACACACACACACAAAAACACCCTCTAAAACTTAAATTCAGCAATTACTCTTTACTTTAGAAGACAGATATAGAATTTCCAACAAGCCTGCTTGATCAATAACCATAGAAGAATGCCAAAATTCAGCAAAATAAGTTTTTCTTATCAAAGAGATACAATTTTGTGCTGCAAAAATGAGTACACCCTCCTGAAAGTTACTAAAAAAAATATATAAAAAAGGTGTATAGGTTTAAGGCTATTTTTGAACAACAGGTAAGTATATTGAACCAAAACATTTAAATACAAGTAATTTCCTGACAATTAAAAGCGTTATATAGCCCACTGAATCATACTCAGACCTAATGTTATGGAAGGAGACTCACACAGAGGATTAGAAAAATTACAATATATTTTTTCAACAAGGAGTGCAGATGGTTCGGGCAGGTGAGTAATAGAGCTGAATATCAGTCTTTAAGGAAGATGAGGAGAGTACACCGTATTTGGTCCTCCAGGAGATCGTGGAATGGAGACACTGCACACACCTCAGTTGAAGAGTACACAGAGCTTTCACAGAGCTGACGACTGGAACGGACTAGGGAATGGGACACAGGAGAACACACTGAAGGAAACACAGGAGGTAAGTATAACAGACAGGTAAGTCTTTCAATGTATCTCACGGATAGCATAGAGAGTCCACTTCGTATGAACGTGAAGTGAGGTGTGTGCTTTTGAAGGGGAGCTGATGATGATTGCAGATTAGTGACAGGTGCGTGTGATCAGTATTCCGGTGATGGTGTTCGCTGTGATTGGGATGCTGGCAGCAGTGGAACCACTTGGGAGAGACCAAGTCAATCATTTCGGATCCAAAAGCATCCAACATGTTCTGGTGTTGCTAGAGGAGGAGTACAGAGAGAAGTGCCTGGTTCCCACAGTGGCATTCAGTGCTAGTAAAGCTCTTCTATAGGGATGAACGAGTGCTGAAGGTGTGAGGGAGTTGTACTTTATCAACGCTGTCATGAATTCACACACCACTGTGTGATGTAATACAAAAACTTGAAATAGAAGATGCTACCCTCCCCTCATTCCCTGCATTATTGGGCATTTTTTCAGCATGACAATGAATATATTCATTCTCCCAAGGTGAAAATCCTTCAGTGGACATGTATTTCACTCAATCGTAACGCTCTTGAGCAGCTGTGGGGGATTCTGTAGAGACGAGCTGAGCAAAACTCCCCATTAAAGACCAGAGCATTCAAGCAGGTCGTTCTCCAGGAGTTAAACAGGACAGATGTGAAAAATTGTCATGAACTTGGTACACTCAGTGCCAAGAAGGGTCAGAGCAGTATACTTTAAGTTCTGGAGGACATACTAAGTACTAGAATATTATACATTTTCTGAATTAAATCTAGGGTGTACTCATTTCTGCAATCCTTAATTTAAACAAAATTGGCTAATTTACTTATCTTACAGAAAATATTGGCATATATTTTGTTGTTTTTATTAAGTATATGTTTAATATGTTTCAATTTTGCCATCTTTCCATGAATTATATTTGTGATCATTAAGAAAATACATATTTTATACTTATTCAGAGGGGGTGTGCTCATTTATGCTGTGCACTGTATATATATATATGCAAATAGATATATTTTTCCACCCCTACAATCTACAAAACACAATTAGCCAAGCAGGTGGACATCCTTTGTGCCCTACATCAAAGTAGGAAATACCTGTCCATCATGTTAAGAAATTACCCATGACCATCTGTGACTGGAACATAAACAAACTAATCTTACGGACTTTCCAGTGTGTCCTTTGTTCCTGAACTACAACAGATCTCTCATATCATAGCAGGCTCACTGCACAAACATAAAGAACAGTTTCAAAACAAAGAAAGCTGAGAGTCTAAGCAGAAATTATCAATGAAACGATGTGTTGAGTGTGATGGTAAACTTCCAAGGTCCATTTAGCAAACCAATGCTACAGTTTATCTCAGAAATACCTACAGCCATTCTGAATGTCTTTAATATCAGACCTCTGGTGCAATCTGTGTTATGGGTGCAAAGTCTGATCGGAAGATCCCGCTTATCTGGAGAGAAAGATCTATAAAATTGTGCTAGGTCTTCTTGAAAATGGTTCTCCCACGTAACCTAACCTGGCAGTCAAAGGGGGATTTCTGCAGCCATGGCTCGATTCCAAGAAACAGGGATGATCATGCAGTTGTCAGTTAATATCTATCTTTATCTGTAGGCTAGGGTTTCTGTGACACACTTTGCAGGATTTTTGAAGCCAGGACAAAAAAAAAGAAAAGAAAAATAATCCAAAATCGGGGGAAAAAAATTGAAGGAATGAATGAATAAATACATATTTCAATTAAGGGACAATAGTTTCTCACTTAAATTGAATTCCGGGGGCTCTTTAACCTTTCCAAGGGCAATTGTTCTAACCTTATTAAACGTATGCATCATCTTTCATGTTAACTAATATATTTATTCAATAAATACAATTTCAAAACCGGACTGTTCGACCTCAAATCGGACAGATGACCATGTATAAGAAAAAAATAATGCTTTTGTAATAGAAAATGGCATTTAACATAATCCAACCAACATACTAGTAACTGTATGTAGGTGGTTTGCACCTATGTGACCCCGGAAGACATTAAAACTCATTAGCTTCAGGGCATCAGTGATAAGAATCAAACTTTTCGGAGACCTGTAGATTTCTGCGATGAGTTTATCTTGTACGGATTCCAGACAGATCTGGCAACTGCACGACCTAACTGTGGGAAGAGCCTTTTATTTTTTTTCCATTGAAGGAAAGTAAATTTGAGCCTCTCGTATAAACAAGTGCTTTGAGTCGTGGGCGAGCCTATACAAGGAAGACGAATCTTTGCCATTCATCATGAGCACAATGAGCTGAACCTCCAAATGAACAGAACGTCTTGTTATTAGAGCATCTTGCAATTTAAACAACTTTTGCCAATTACTAACCACAAATATTTCATAAATCCAGTTCTGAGGTTATGACAAGTCTAAATCTGTAGATAGAGAACAGATAAAACATATAAAATATAACAGTATAAACATCATATAAATACTGATGAAAGAAACTAACATGTTACATAACACAATTATTGTGTAACTGGATGAATGTTATAACGTAATACTTTTATAGTAGCACTAACCTAGTGATTTGCTGTGCTGTCAACATCAAAATAATAATTTTTATTAATAAATAATGAAAATGCAGTTCATTAATATACTGACTTCAATGCACATCCTCAATGATGAGCATTTTAACATTTCTATATTAAAATTCATTTTGACATTTTTTTGGGTGGTCTGAAGTCAAAATTAAAAAAAAGAAAAATACAATTCTTGAAAATGTGTGGTGAAGACAACAGGCATGAAGTGCAAAAATGTAGGCAAAAATAAATTGAGTTTTTATTTTTACTTTGAAATATAATATAATAAATACTATAATGTGTATTACATATATATATATATTTACTAATATATTATATATATATATTATGTTAACACAATTTTATATATAATTTTAGACACTGAAAATAGAATTAATTTCATTTCAATTTTAAAAAACCTTCAATAGTGGTGCTGTACCATGAGCAAAAGATGCTCATTGAGAACTTTTGACTAGCCTTCAATTAGTCCTGATTGTCTGTAAATTCCTCATCACATCCTTATCTGACAAAGCAGCTTGATTACTTCTGGACCTGCTGCAGTTACTGCGGCCCAAGTGGAAGTGAGCCATCATATAGGAAGTGACACGGCATGTGACTCATTCCCTGACAATCTTGAAGTAACGACTGAAAACTGAATGCAGCTGTAGTTAGAATTCGAACTGATTGAAATCAAGTAGAGGAGCAAAGTCGTCTGTTCATCTCTTCACGCTTCATTAGGGCTCATGAGATCACAGCACAGAATGAAGACCTGGCTGTGTGTATGGGTCAGGGTTCATTTTGTTGATGAATAATTTTCGTCAATGTTCGTCAACGAAATTTTTTTCACTGACGACAACTAGACGATAACGAACTAAAACTCTTTTTGAATGACAAAAACTATGACGTAAATCTACTGACATTTTCGTCAACTAATTAAAACGAGACGAAAATGTTAGGGAGGGACGATTTGGGAAGAGATTCATTCAGAACGAATCTGCTGCGTGGTTTGGAGGTTAGATGCGTACATATGAACCGGCGGGACATAAGCTAACATACACTTGCTGCACGTCGCATAAAACGTTCAGAAATGTCAATATGTGGGAGTAAGAGAAGAGCAGACATATGGATAAATCTGACGACGCAAGAGAAAACTCAATTCGGTCCGGTTTTCTGAGCGCAGACACTGAAGCAGACACACAGGAAGCGCGTCTCACAGCGAGCGAGTACTCTTTCTCGTCGCATGAACGGAGAATTACACACAAAAAGATGTTGAATTGTCCGTTTGACAAAGTTTTTTGTTTTTTTTTTTTTTTTCTTCTTTTTTTTTTGTTTTTTTTTTTTTTATTAACGTAAAAACAGTTGATTACGTCTTAAGTGAACATAAACATTTGGGAGAACGTGTATCAGTACATTGCAACCATTGCAGCAGTGCATTCGGGTTTAAAGGGACAGCAGCCTAATTTAGTTGCTATTGTCCGAGTCATTGATGTTAATCAAGCAACAACAGAAAGACAGAAAATCACGCACTGCACTTGACTGAAAAACTTTAGTAGCCCTAAAGATTAATCTAAATGTATTTATAGAAATAAATATGCATGCTTGAAAGAATGAAGAATATGGTAAACAAGTTTTTATAAAGAATGCATAATTAGCCTATATAACATTGGTATTTCATTAAAAAGAAGACCATGTTCTTGTTCTTTGTGAGAAGTGTTTTTATTTCATTTTAACATAAAGGCATGTTGTGTGTCACCGCAGTTAAATCGGTGTCTATCATGATAAAACCTTAATATCAAACCTATATAATAAGTTTATTAAATTTTGAGTTTGGAAATTTTAGAGAAATGCTTAATAAAAGCATTACACTGTAACTAAACCCATTCGATTTCAGCAGTCTAAATTTACTGTAGATTTAGTCGACAAAAACTAAAAACAATTCAGATGACTAAAATATGACTAAATCTAAATCAAAATTTGCTGTCAAAATTAACACTGGTGTGGAGGCTACAGACCTTGAGGAAGTATTAATTGAGCAGGATTTCAGGACATGGGCCGTTTTTTTTTTCTGCTTAATTAACATGTCCGAGGCCTTCAGACACGTTGCTGGCTGTATTGCATGCATATATTTAGCATCCACATGTAGATGCATGCCTGAAACATAACACTACCAGTATTGCCAAAACACAGGCCACAAGCTGAGTTTCTCTGCACAACTCAGCTGCTCTGAACAGGTTATACATTCACAGAAAATATGTATTTATGTATTTATTTCTGGTATAAAACAGTTTTACAGCAGAGAAATATAGAATAAAAATCTGTAAATGAATGGTAATTCATACAGTAGCATAAACATATAGGTAGTCAGCAATCCTATTAAAAAATACTAAACGAGTTACATAATAATCTTCCAACAGCAATCATTGCTTACCTGTCGGCAAAGTACATGTTCATTCAGGGTTACACTCAAAAAGCACACAAATCCACAAATGAGTAGTGCTTTCAATCAAACAACCTGTGGTTTGATGAGAATTTGCCAGCTTTGATATTTAAATATGTTAAAATATGTTCATAAGAGTTAATATATTAGATGAAAGAGTCATGAAATGATCATTATCACAACAATTATGACTATAATTGGTACAATACCACATCAGCTATCCATAGGTAAAGCGTGTTCAGATACTGAACCAGATACTGCAGACATTGATTGGCCAGATATGTATATGCAGATAAGAGCAGTTGGAAACCTCAGTGCTGAAAATGTTTTATTTTATTTTATAAGTTAATTTAATTTTAAAGTACTTGCACTCACAAATCAGTGTGGACACTTGAGCAATTATGAATTCAATGCAGCGCTGCATGCACTTTGTACTTTATTTTATTTTATATTTAATACTTGAATAAACTCAAAAACTTCTGATTAAAAGGCACATGAAATCTAACATTGGGCTAATTCACATGTGGAATTTAAACATCTAATTTGTCCCAAAGCTACGTATGTGCAACCTGTTCCCTCCAGCTATGAATGACATCCACTAATACGAATTTACTTTCACCGCATTTGTTTCTCATGAGGCAGTGACACTGATAAGCACATTTTAAAAGCCCAGAAAACATGTTGAAACTTTCCCTCCAGTTCAGATGAAGGATCTCTTGGGAGGTGCCACCATTTCCAGTTAACAAAAGAAGGTGAAAGGGCTCTTTTAATAAGGATGGATTTACAGGAAAGGGTTGCCTTTAAGCATAAAGAAAGTGAACGTTTGTGAAGTAGCATATAAAGGGTGTGCAAGCAGCGGTGAGGCATATATCTACTGAGCACAGGTGAACAAACACATACAGAGGGACAAAATGAACTCTCTGACATTATGGGCAGGTGCTCTGCTTATATTGAGCGTCAGTCTATGGAGCTGTACAACAGGTGAGTCAAAATGTCTAATTATTTAACAATAGCCTTCTGCAAGATGTTTAAATTAATCAGTTTAGATTTTTTTGTGTGCGTGTAATGTTTTTCCCATTTGTTTACAATATTCTTAAATAACACCTTTCCCATTCACCTTCTGTCGCTCTCGCCTCTTTTTTCCATTGCTTTTTTTTCGTGGTGCGGCCTGTGCTGTGCTCCTGGTTAACTTCTGTGCATGTTCCACGCTCCCCCGTCGGCCGCTCTCTGATAGGTGGACCACCGTGCCGGCGCATCCCCCCGAAGCCGTCAGCGGTGCCGTCCTCTGACCAACTCATGGAACACCGCACCCAGTGATGCACGTCTGAAGACACTTGCGCCACCACCGAACCCCCGGCGCAATGTGAGCACAAACCCACCACAGACCAAGAACAACCAATGCACCACCCCAACAGATACCAGCACATACACAAAAAGGTCTGTATTTGGATTTTTGAATGTAAATGAATGAATTCCACCGATTTGTCCCAAAACCGAAGAGACACTTGAAGCTCTGCGCCCCAGTTCCACGCTCACACCCGAGGACCGAGAATAACTGGGTGAGCAAACTGATCGACTACATACTAGCAGGACCTGTAACAAAACCCAGAAAACATAGAGGTACGTGTTTGTGGGTATTTCATCATCAAGTCTTAGTACTTAAATAATATAAATGTACATGCATTCTTTTAAGTTCTGTTTGCACAACATAAGATAACATTATATAGCATTTAGGACACACCACCTAGCAACATCATATAAACACAACATTTAGATCATAACATTTAGAAGAGATAATGTAACACAACAAAAATAATATAACATTTAAGACAACAGAATTTAGAACACATAATAATGTCACAGTAACATTTAGAAAAATAATATAAAACATAACACAACATTAAGAACAATACCAATGTAACATAACATTTAGAATATAACATTTATAAGACAATGTAATGTAACAACAGCACAATACCATAGTATAAAACACAACAAAAAAATAACATTTAGAACACAGAATGACATTCTGAACATAACAGCTAGAACAATTTAACAACATTTAGAACATAATAAAAAGCCCCCACAAACATAAAACATAACATAACAATAACATCTTGACCTAGCACCCCCGACATTAGCATAAAACAACGAACAACTAAATAACATAGCATAGCCATACACAAACACCGACCCTATAACAACCAAACATAACATAACATAACCTAACATAAAACAAAACAAAGCATAGCATAACATATTTGCTATCTTTACTTACAGGAAAGAAGCAGAGACAACAGTAAACGACACCATCACAGATTATGCAGGTCCAGCCTGCTCTCACACTACATGCATGAATGATACTGATCCTGGAACAGATAGCTGATATTACTTAACCTTAATAGTAAATACTCATTCTCAGGTTTACTACATGTGTACTCTAGTGGAGCAGGTCAAGTGTGAATCTACTGTCATAGGAATAAACTTTACAAGATATGAGATATTTTTGAAATGTGAACCCTATCCCTACATGGTCTACAAGAGATTTTAAGCTAAATAATTTCTAATTTTCATCACTTTCTGAGTTTGTATTCTGTCTACATTGTATAAAGTTACTGTGTTTCCTGAGCCATTGAATGGAAATATTTTTCTATATTTTCCCTTTCTATTTTGGAATATAAATAAAAGATTTTACATTTACCCAACGCATCACACAACCACCACCAGACAAACAGAACGAAGCACCCACCAGAAGGACCCGTAGGTAGAAATAGCCCCCAGACGAACACCGACTATCTCCACATTTAATCTAAAAATAAAAAAGTAGGGCCTACCTTAAAACAAACAAACAAATCATTCTCAAAATCAAAATAACTATATATTTTTGGTTTCATTCAAACAAGTATTGTTGCAGCAACTTTGTAAAGAGATTGTAAAGAGGTCCTGACTTTCACACATGCTCTGCATCCAAAATAACACTCACTCAGCATACACGTTATAGGAGAGCTAAAGCAGCCCAAGTGACCCTTACAATGGTTATTTGTGTAGGAAGCATTTAACCTCTAGACTATAACGAAGGGCTATTCAAGCCTGTTTGATGTATTTATAATCTCTCTGTAGTGTCACCAATGATTATATAATATTTCTAAATAATATGCTGCACAAAAAAGCAGTGCATCATCTGGTCATGGCCAAACTGCAACGTGAACACTCCCCTAGAGGAAAATGAAGTCAAGTCAATTTATATTTATTGAGATTTTCACACAATATATTGATTGCCCCCTACCACAGTGCACCCCTTTCACAACATCAACCACACCCACCGCCCCCGTACCACCCCCGTGACAAAGCACCCCCCCCGCCCCATCTGTCTGTGCTTGACATAAGAAATACCACCCGAAACAACACATAACCCACCACAAAAGCACCCCACACCACAACACCCTGTAATATCAGCTCCCCAGTGCAAACCAAAACAAAACAGAACACAACACGCGTAGACCCATGAACATGGATTGTATTGCCATCATTGTCATCCCGTCAGTTGGGCGGTAATCCAGACCATGCTCTCAGCTGTGAAATGAATCTGCAGTTGATTCCAGTTGTCTGGAGAATTAGGAAAAAGTTTTACCCCATGGACATTGGTTTTGTACACACAAACACATATATACAAATGAGCACAAAAATACCCGAAAACCCACAATCCAGATGCCCCAGAATTCTTTTGCAGCCCCCCAGCATAGAATGCACTGATCACTGAAGTGAAAAATCTCAGCAATCTGCAGAGGGCCAAACATGTGAAATGAGACTCAGACAGAAAAACAGACAGACACTAGATAGATAGAACTACGAATCGATAGCTCGATACTCGATAGATCATGAAAGGTTAAACTGAGTTTTTCAAGTGCTAAAATGACTACCAAACAGATGTGTTGCCACAGTATTCTCTTATATGCTTTGCTTCCTTTGCTATTTCGGTGAAGGCATCCATCCACCAGGTGTTTCTTGAAAATATTAGGCACACACCCCGCCAGACCTTGCTGCCCATCAAAAAGCGGGGGCTCTTCTACCTGGAACTTACATTTAGCTTACAAAAGGGCGTTCATAGGCCGTCACATGATGCAATTAAAATTTTTCCTTTCTCTTTGGAGTGTTACAAGATCTTGGTGCATAAAGAAGATATGTAAAATTGCAAAGACTAAAGTCTCAAATCCAAAAGAGATATTCCCTTACATACACCCAGTTAAGAGCCAGCCTCCCCCACACCTACCTAAAACGGCTCGTTCTTACACACCCCCACATACTGTATGTACCTCACTATGTGGAAATATTAGCATAACGCCACCCAAATGTGCAAGCAAAGAAAGAAGGCGTAACTTTATTCTAGCTGTAGTATTGTTGTTGCTGCCGCCATTTCGTGAAGGTGCTGTGTGTTTCGTTGTTAAAGTGAAAATACTTTGTTTGGCCTTTCAAAGAGGACGATATCCGCTTCGTCATGCCTGGACCTGATCCGTGATGAGGAAAATACATCACTTCTGCCGCCTGGATCCGCCGGATAGGCTTCACAGTGGCAGGAAGCAGAGTCCAGAAATAGGGTAGTTCACATGTGGTTGCTGCAAGCCCGCCCACCTCCGCTCACTCAGCCCGCTGGCCTCTGCTCACTCTAGGCCTCCGGCCTCTGCTAACTCAAGGCCGCGGTGTGTGACGCTTTTTTTTTGTGAAAGCGAAACTACTTTGTTTGGTTTTCCAAAAGAGGACACGACTAGAAATCTTTGGTTAAGTTGTATTTACAACACTGTGCCAGAACACTTCAACCCAAATATCCAAATGTGTGCAGCACATTTTATGGAGCACCGTTTACTGATCCTGGTAGAGTTGACTACAATGCCGGCAGTTGTGACTCACAGACTGTAAGAACGTTTTCATATTTAAAGGATTTGCCAATGACGATTCAAACGTGAGTTTTTTGAGCAGTGTAGAGTAGCACTTTTTGTTTGTCATTTCTCCGATCACAAAAGCAGACATGGTTTTATGTTTACGTCCGGAACGAGAAAGGGCATCAGAATATGGTAAGGGGGAAACATTTCCGTCCCATAACACACCGACGCGCAAGGATCTCCGGCAAACATCCCTACACAAAGCTCGGGATAGATGGCAAATCGACACGTTTCAGAAAGAGGGGCATAGAGGAGAAACAAGAAGTACAGTATGTGGAAAATAATGTGTTGAACCTTAAACCGCATAAACACATAACATTACACCAAATACACAAAATAATAATCTTTAAAAAAAGCATATGACCCCTTAAACTTCTTTTCAGGAGCAGCAAGATCATTCGTCTGGTGGACAGTGTAGTAAGTGAAAACAAGGATTGAGTCAAAAACCTGGATTGAGTCAAAAACAGTCTTTTAATTGGTATGAAACATGTCAAGTATTGCTCTGAGAAGACATTAGGTCAAACTCAAAGGTGGATAAATTCAAAGCTGACAGAAATCCAAGCAAAGAAAAACAGAAACAGTTCTACATTGAATAAATGCTAAGCTAAAACTGCTGAAACCATCATTTGCAGTCTGCACATAAGTATTTATATTTTTTTAAAGTAAATTGTTCCCGTAATAAGTACTCTTTTGAAAAATATGCTAAAGTGTACTTCTTTTTCACAAGGGCATACTCGTAGTGCTTAGTAGAAGCAAGTGGATTGGGATTCAGCCCAGGTCTCTGGACCAGTGTGCTGCATTAGCACACATGTAGGGGGGGTCCAGGAACTGTACTGAATGATCTGACCCCACAGGCTTCATCCATTAGCTCTAATGTGCTTGGCTAGTCCATTTAGCCTGTTAACCCCCACCCCCACACTCCCTTCTAATCTCAACAATCTCAACAGGAACAGAGGGATATTCTAACATTCATGAATAGCTATGGCTATATACATATCGGACCTTTGTGGTAAAGGTGTCACATTTCCCTTGAGAATGCATTACATGAAACCAATAGACATGCCATAAATGCTGATTTTCTTTTACATGGCCTATTAATTTACACTATCCAAATGATATAATTAGACTTATAATCAATCTGGCAGTGATCAATCAGTCTTTCATTAATACAGAATCAATATCTTTGATTAGCACTACTTTTAGGAAAAAACACCAACTGGTCTTAATAAAGAACAAAATTATTTGTGTAGAGAATATTCTTAACCCTTATTATGTATTAGGGGTAAGGACAGTAAAAATTGACAATGTGCATCATATTTCTGGCTTCTTGACCTCTTTAATCAGGCAGATGTGTCACAGGAAGACCATGAGTGGGGTCTCCCCTACCGAGCCTTTTAATGACAAATCTATTCACAGGCCAATTACGACCTTCCTCCCCCGCATTCGCACACCATGTAGCTATTCTGCTCATTGGATGCAAGCTAAACAGCCGTACTAAAAGAGTACTGAGCCTTCTCTGATATTCCCTCTGTAATTATGATAATAGTCCATGTTGAAAGAGCAACAATTTGCTCATATCTCCAAATGCAAAGGTTTGTGGTTATCAGCTGAGCTCTCAAAGAGTGTTCAAAGGAACAGAGCTCCCAAAAATGAATTTTTGTCATAATTTACTTTCCCTCATGTCATTTTCACCATGTCGCCTTTCAAACGTGTACTTTTTGAGAAGCTCTGGCCATTGAAGGCATTAAGACTAGGTCTGTCACGCTTCCCCCAATGACAAAAGATCCTACAACCTGCCCCACTACCCAGCCAGAAACAGCCCCTGACGTAGTGGTATCGACACAGTAGTCGACACCACGACGACAGCTACCCTAAACACCGGGGGCCCCTTCGTAGCTTTTGGCGTGACACACACATGTTAAACTCGACACAAAAGTCAGTGGAGTGAATCAAGAACTTGAACCAGTCTGATTTAATTGGCGGCGTTTCAAAAATCACAGATAGTAATTGCAAATCGGTGAAAAACAAAGCTGTGGCAGCTTGGTCTGGGTCTTATGCGTTCTTATGTAACTTAATCTGCGGGACACATCATGATTTATCAAAGGGGGATATTAGTGAATTGGATCACAAGATTAGCTAGCTTAGCTTAGCATATTAATAATTCTGTTGTTATTGCTGGGATTTCTATGTTAAGATTTGAATTGAATTTTTTCTAATGAACAAAAATGCACAAGCAGTCTGGTTTTCTTGAAATGGCATTACGATTAATTGAAAAATATGGACCAAAATAATGATTCATTCCACAAACAGACATCGGTATTCTCATTTTAGTGAATGACAAAACCCCTTTTTAAAGGTTTGGTCTGTCCTCACCTAATGTTTTTTTTAAAAGAGCTACCTGAGCCCAAGACAGCCAAGGTAACGCAGAGACTGGCGACACGACCGCCAATATAGTTGTTTGAGTCATAAAAACCACTTTTATGAGACAGCTAGTGAGGTTTACTTGTCATTTTAAAGATTGACAGCTTCATTCCTCTTGCACTTTCATTTTTTTTCTTTTGAAATTCATCTTTTTGAGAGAAATTCATTCAGGTTTGAGTTTATTTAGGTGAGCTGTTCCTTTAAGGTTCCTGTCTAATTGATGCAGTTTTATTGACGGAAGCTTTGCAGTCCCTTGACAGTAGAATGGATTCTCTGATTGGCCCTACATGTCCCGTAATTCCCATAAGTGCCATGCAGATGTACATATACAACATTGCACTGCTGGACGTCAGTCCTGGAAACCTTACAACAGCAAAGTGATGATGGTAGAATTAGCAAGAGTGTCTCTTCTTATTGATGGTAGAGTGGAAGACAAAGCAGGTTGTGAGAGTGGAAAGAAAACTATGGAGTGTCAAGGTACCATGACCAAAACTAATCCAAAGTGGGAGGAAGAGGAGGGAGAAGAGTTGAGAGGATTTTGAGGCGAGGGTGAATTAAGGTAAAAGAAAAGAGAGCAATAGAGAGAGTGAATTGTTTGAAGGGTGGAGAATTAAAGAGGGTGGATTGGAGAAGGGGGGAGAAGGGTGGGAAGGAGGGGGGAGGGGGGGAAGAGAGAGGAGAAGGAGAGGGGGGCGAGGGGAGGGAGGGGGGGAAATGAAAGAAAGTGAAGAAAGAACAGAATTAGTGAAAAAGGGAGAGGCATAAGAGGGAAGGAAAAAGTTGTAGTGGTTAGAAAAGAGGGGGGGATGGGAAATAAGGAATGGGGATTGAATTTCATGGAATAGAAGTAAGTTGGGTAGGAATTTGTAAGTATTGAAAAGAGTGTAGGTGATATGAAATGAGTGGAAAAAATTAATTAAAAGGAAAAGTAATTTTGATGAAGTGAATTCGGAGATTCGTTGGTATGATTGAAAATATAGATGATTGTGAGCATATCTAGGCCCGCATGACCTATTGACCCGTCCAAAGGCCTGCGCGGCGCCTCGTCTGTTCCCAGAGTGTAGCATAAGACATCATGAAAAAGGTTGAGACCATAAACCCCATAGTTATACGCCATTGAAAAGCCGTATGCTTTTACTAAATCGTCCTGCTCTTGGGGTGTAGTTAGTTTCAAATCTCTACGCCGAATATGCACACAGGTCAGTCCCTTTTTTTGCCCCCTTCCCCTTTTCCTTTTTGCTGCCGCTCTATGCCCCCCCCAAATATGGGACTGCTGGGGTGAATCTTTGGTGGGGTGCCCACCCCCTTCTCATCACACCTTTAGCCCCCCACTGTTTCTACCTTAATTGTCCATCATGATCCCACATGATCCCCATCCTTCTGCTCCTGAGAGTATAGCATGTGTGGGTCCTCCCTCCCGAAAGTCCCTCCGCCAGCCCCCCCCAAACACACATTTACCCCTCTCACACGGATCGACTCCCCAGCCCGCCCCCCACACAACCACTCATGACAAACACCCACCAAGATGATTCAACCATCCAAATGAATTTACACACCCCTGTGGAAAAAGGTGACGTAACTCTCTATAATCTCAGAAGAAGCTTTGTGTTTAACTTCCTCTCAGACTTTGTCTGGAAGAAAGGGGTCTTCAGGCAAGATTTCAGGCATTGAGATCTAAATCAAAGAGATGTGCTAATACAACAGCTGTCAAGCCACGCTGAGACCTTTCCACTGACAAAGAGTGACATTTAAGCTGAAGTGCCTGACCATATGGTGTTTTTTGACCCAGTTTCATTATGATAATTGGTATGGAAATTATAATGTGAAAACATGTTAAAGACAGGTTACTTTGCAGTTAAGAATTACACTGTGACATGTTTTACCTTCATATTTTCTGGCTGTGCCTGTGGCTGCAGCACTAGGACGGTCAAAGCAAGGACATTTCTGGTGCTAATAGCACAGTGACCTGGTTTGACTTGCAGTCATCTTAAAGATGTGCACAGTGAATAGTTGTTCAATCATCTGACAAAAATCACATTATTATTCAGTGCTGCAGTTGTAGCAGAAAGGAGATTGAGTAAAGTGAACTATTATTTAGTATAGTCACTTGTTTGCCTAAAATTAATGCAACTAAATTAAATATGAAATTCCGTTTAAATATAGAGCACTATTGTCACATTACGCTGTTCAGGGAACACGCTGGAGTCTTTAAATCGAAGAAACACTGGGAATAATCCACAACAGGCGCTTGAGCATCACACGTAGACAACAAGTAGACCTGACAGAGACAGACTGCACAGGAATGCGCTGCGTCCGAAAGCGCATACTTCCATACTATATAGTAGGCGAAAAACAATATGCGAGGCGAGTAGTATGTCCGAATTCATAGTATTCGAAAAAACAGTAGGCGAAAAGTACCCGGACGACCAACTTCTTCCTCCCAGATTCTGAAGTGTGCATTAGATGGACACTTTACTATCCCATGAGGCCACAGAAGAGGAGGCGTCATATTCGAAAATGGCGGAAGCGGCGACGCGGTCAGAATCTGACTTCAAAGCAGCGATGAGGGATGTGATGGACTGTTGTGAAAGCCGGAGGTTTGGACGGAGGTCAGATCCATCTTCAAAATACAGTCGAAGAATACATCTCATTTCGAAATACAGTCGAAAGAATTGGCACAGCAGCATGTTCAGGCGGCAGTAGGTGGTAGGGCTTCACAGTCTGTAAAATGTGTGTAATATATATATATTTAGAATATGTATATTTATTTATGTTTATATTATTAATGTATATATTGTATCTATCTATAATATTTATTTAGGCTATGTATATATTGTATGTATTCATTCTCTCTCTCTATTTATCCAATTGTGTGTTATGTATTCATTCAAGTTTATTCATTGATTCGTGTCTTTTGTTTGTCCTGTGTATTTTTATGCATTTATTTATAACAAAAATTACTTTATTTCGTTGCTCCAAATGAGCCTTTGGCATGGTGTTCACAGACATGACTTTTTATTCTGAGGTAAAATTTGCTAGCTAAATCGGTGATTGTACCTTATTTGATAAATAATTTACAAGCTGTCGACGAAGGCGTGATCTGCGAGCAGCTGACCGAAGCCTCCTCTGAGCTGTTGATCCAATCAACGTGAAACCGCGAGGAAATGAAAACGGTAAGAATTGCGTAAAACATTGCTGATGTTCAGCAGTAGTGAGGGCTCTTTACATTTGGGCGCTGTTGTGAAGACGCGTGTCACGTGACAACATCAACATGGCGGCTGTAGTATGTCCGAATTCCATTCATACTACTCGCATTCATACTAAATAGAACGTACTTTTTAACGGTCGAGTAGTACGTTCAAATTAAAATGTAGTACCTACTAAGCAGTATGCGATTTCGGACGCAGCGCGGGGGGGGCTAAATACAGGGGAGATTGGGGAAACACAGGTGAGGGATGACTAATTCAAACTAATTAACAAAAACAAGGACAGGAACATGACCAAATAAGGAAACACAGGAAGGACTACGGGGACAAAACGGGTCCAAAAGTCTGACATTTCACCCCTTCCCGGAAGGTGCGTCCTCGCACCTTAGCAACAACAGAGGGGGTGGGGGGGATGGGTGGGAACTAAGGAGGAGGCTCAGGAGGAGGACAGACACCCGAGAGGGGACCGGCAGACAGAGTCCAGGGAGGAGACAACGGAGGGAGGAGCCAGGGAGGAAACAGGAGGGACTTGGAACCAAGCATGACCCAGGCCACATGGTGGAGCCGACGGAGGGAGGAGCCATGGAGGAGGAATGGCTGCCGGCTCCAGGGGGCCAACCAATGGTGGCGTAGCAGGTGGTGGAGGAGCCCGAGGCGTAGACGGAGAGACAACGAGCCAGGGGGATGCCGAGGATCCAGGGGGGCCAGGGTGGAGCCGAGGGCTATGGCGACCGAGGCGGAGGCAGAGATCCGGAGATCCACGGCGGAGCCGGAGCGACTGAGGACCCAGGTAGAGCTGGAGGGAGGAAGGAGCCCAACGGAGCCGGTGGGACAGAGCAACGAGGTGCAGCAAGAGGAGTGGAGTTCTGAGGCGATGGCGGGTCGACGCCCAACCAAGGCAGAGCCGGAGAGACGAGGGAGCCCAGTGGAGCTGGTGGACTGACAGGCCACAGCGGAGAGGAGGGAGCTAGGAGCAGAGGGTGATTCCGTTTCTCGCCGAATCCACTCCACAAACGCGGTGAAATCCACTCGAGGACCTTCTTCGGACGACAATGCTCTGCACACGTGTTACGCTGAACATGCTGGAGTCACGAGGAAATGTTTAACAGTCTTTAATCGAAGAAACACTGGGAATAAACCACAACAGGAGCTTGAGCAACACACGTAGACAACAAGTAGACCTGACAGAGACAGACTGCACAGACTGGGACAGACAGAAAACACAGGTGCATGGGATGACTAATCAAATTAAATAACAAAACGAGGACAGGAACAATAAGGGAACAGAAACAGGGGCCAAACATGACACAGACAGTATATGTTCCGGACAATATCTTCTAACAGCTATGTCAGGGTTCCTCAAATCTTGCCCTGGAGGGCCAATGCGCTACAGAATTTAGCTCCAACTCTGATCAAACACACCTACCTGTGATTTTCTAATGATCCTGAAGACATTGATTAGCATGCTCAGGTGTGTTTGATTAGGGTTAAAGCTAAACTAGGCAGAAAAGTGGATCTCGTGTGCCAGATTTGAGGAACCCTGATCTATGGGGTTGAGTTGAAATCCAGAAGTAAACTTAGAGGGGTAAACTTCTACAGGGGAAATTTAAGACCATATCAAAGTGGTGAATGGGGGCCGTCAGAAGGAGTCCAAACAGATGATAAAAACACCACAATAATCCACAAATAATCCACAACACTCCAGTACAATCTATCAAACATCTTGTGCAGTGAAAAGCTGTGTGTTTATAAGAAAAAAATCCATCATTAAGATGTTTTAACTTCAAACTGTTGCTTCTGGCTAAAATATGAGTACTCTATCCATAATAATGCTTTTTACAGGTGAAACGGTCCACCAAAAGCGTCTAAAATAAATATATTTGGGATTTTGATATGCAAGGACAACAGGAAGTACTTATACACTGGGAAGCATTATGGACTCATATTTTGGCCAGAAGCAACAATTTAAAAGTTAAAAAGCTTTAATGATGGATTTATTTTTTACAAACACACAGGTTTTCACTTCACAGGATGTTAATTGATAGACTGGAGTCATATTGATTACTTGTGGTTTGTTGTGATGTTTTTATCAGCTGTTTTAGACTCTCATTCTGATGGCACCCATTCAACTGCAGAGGATCTATGGGAGCAAGTGTGTAATAATGTAAAATTTTTCAAAATCTGTTCTGAGGAAGAAACAAACTAAAATTTAAGGCTTGCGAGTGGAGTGAATTTTGAGCAAATTTTCATTTGTTGGCTGAACTTTTCCTTTAATATCTGCTGGAGTTTGCTCATTAATTCACTGGACTATCAAGAGATAAGTGTTAAACTAAAAACACAAACATAAGTTTTCTTATATAATAACTAATATTACACCTCAGAACTAGAATATGCATTGAGCAATTATATGTTTCCCTCAATTACCTCACTGTTAGCTTAGAAAGTTTCACAAATATGTCCACAAGACCAGGCTAACAGCAGGAATCATAGAGAGAGCTGCCAGAGATGTTTGAGAGAAAAGGTCAGTTTGTTTTACTGCAAAGGAAAAATGGATGTTGATCAATAAACACTCTAAGAATAAAAGGAATGGCAGTAAAGCAAACATTCTGCTGAAGAAATAGGGTGTGAACTTGCAGACCACAAGAACTCCATGGTTCCTTTTATGGCTTACGTTTTCTGAAACAGAAACAATTTGCATTGGTGAGTATTATGAGAAACAATGCAATGATCCCTGCTGACCAGGGGCAAACAGGTAGTAGTTTTACCTCTATTCAAAAGCACTGTAGCAAGAAAACCGTTATGAAAGTTTTATTCTGGTATTATAGAGTTGGGGATGTTTGTTTTATTTTAGGCATATCCTTAGGGTGAGCTGTGGCATTCAGTGGGCACAATCTGGCTCTGTTTTTGCACAGTGTGCATGCAGGCTTTACATGACATCTGGGGCATTGACTCTAGTTGGATAATGGTTTGGAGGGGTCCGTTTTCTTTTGTCTGTACTGGAAAAGCCTCTAGGAATGTTATTTCTTCGATGCTCAGTTTGATCTGTTCTTGTCAAACATTGTGCCAGTGATCCCAACAAAGCTCTGACTGCATCTACTATTATGTGGATATGTGCTTAAATAGCTCCTTTTTTATGGTTAACAACTATTGTGCATGTATTTAGGAAATATTCTTTTTATTTTCAATTTTAATTTTTAATTATTTATTATTTTTAAACCTTAAAAGTAAACATTATAAGTACCTGGACTGTAATAGCAAACCCCATAAAACATTTTCTCTTGAAAATTATTAATATTGTTCTAAAACGCATATAATTGTATTAGAGTTTTATCAGTGTGAGTGAAGCAATTTTGTTGGTAAATCAAGAAATCTCATTTACAATGCTATCTGGGAAGTGGTTTCCTGGCTGAGTTTCAGTTTTCAGTTGCAAAGATCTTTCTAAGGAAACCGCCATAAAAAAACATGATATCATGTCTCCCTGGAAAAGAGATAATTATTTTCCATCTTCTACGGGAATTTCCATAACCAAAGAGGGACCCGAGATCTTGAGATCAGAAAAATTTGTAACGCCCTAACAAGTAGTATTTGGATATGGCACAATCCTGTGATTCTCAATTCAGCTAATGTGTAAAACTGTAGTGTGTGGACACTTATATATATTGTGTATGCTTTTACAGTGGTTGTATGTTTTGATCTTTACCTCATGATATTAATGTTTTGTGGCTGTTCTGTGTGTTACAACAGATGTGATGACATAAAAAAATGACAGTTTTTGCGAACGTACCGAACATCAAGAACAATGCAGTGTGCATGGCTAAATGCGCTCAATGTATGTGTAAACATGTGGTATTTTTTTACCAGCTTATAAACTCACGAAGGGCTTATAAAATGTGTAAAGGACTCAAAACAGCACCAGGAATTTCTCTGTTGCACACAGAGATCTGCTGTGTAAGGAGACTGGGGTTCTGACGCCTGTACCGAACTGTAACACTGTAGTTCCTATATATGACCAGAAGAACCAGGTACGCTTTAGCATTCTGCTCTTTTTAGGGTCGCATCTTTAGACATCACACCCTATTTTTGTTCATTTATGTCTTTGGTCCATGTTACGTTCATATATCAGCTCAACCGCACCAGAGTTTGTTTGAAAACAGACCCTCTCAAAAGGTGGTTCTCGGTCCACTCGGTGGTGTGCACCAAGGTTCGGATGGCAGCATTCACACTTATTCAAATGAACCCCACTAGCAGAGCAATCGCACCAGAGTTTGTTTTAATTGAACCAAACCTGCCAAGTGTGAACTCTCCCTGAGATGAACATATGGAAAAACGGTCCCACCAAACGTACACTTCCATGTTCAGTTTAGCTACTTGGGCAAAAAACTTCAAGCCCTCAAAGTCATTCCCATTTTAATATCTGTGTAGTTTTTTAATGTTTGTTGTGGGAGAAACCTATTAGTGCTCATAACTGGCTGCCATTTTTCTTTTACAAGTATTTCCTCCTTTAATCTTTTATAAACGCAATAACAGCACACCCAAGTCTCATTCATGAATAAGACTGATTAATAATACATAGTCATTTCAACTGAAGTGCACCGCAGTCCTCTGGTTTCCAGCTGATGTCTCATCATTTATTATATCTGTTGTTTCAGCAAGTCTCATGCACTAAGCGTGTCTCAATCCGCTCAGTGTTTTTCCAGCTTCCCGTCAGTTTGCCACAGTGAAGTATATGATGACTGCACTAGCGTAAAGTCATCTCCGGGGACATTCGATTTTGTAGCCTAATTGTCGAGGATATGCGGAGGTGGAAATGAGATCAGCTTAATTGTGTATTTTCCGCTCGTTTGGGCCAGTAGTGTAGCTGCGGTTTTCAACGACGGAGCACCGTCAGATATTTTTACGACGTAAATGGAAAACAAGAGCTTTTTCATTGACCTTTTGAAAAAGTATGATTTATAATAGTGTGAATTTTTTTTTTTTTTCTATTTTTTTTATTTTTTTTTTTATAATTTTTATTAATTTATTTTTTTTTTTTTTTATTTTTATTTATTTTTATATATTTTTTATTTTTTTTTATTTATTTTTGTTTTTTTTGTATATTTATTTTTTTTTTTTTTTTTTAGTTTTTTTTTATTTTATTTTTTTTATTTTTTTTTTTTTTTTTTTTTTTTTTTTTTTTATAATTTTTTATTTTTTTATTTTTTTTTTTTATTTTTTTTTATTTTTTTATTGTTATTTTTTATTTTATTTTTTTTTATTTATTTATTTTTTCAATTTATTTTTTTTTTTATTTTTATTTAATTATTTTTATTTTTTTTTTTTTTTTTTTTTTTTTTTTTATTTTTTTTATATATTTTTTTTATTTTTTTTATTTTATTCCATTTTTATTTATTTATTTATTTTGCTATATATTTTTTTTTTTTTTTTTTTTTTTTTTTTTTTTTATTTTTTTTTTATTTTTGTTTTTTTTTTATTAGTATATCATAATATAAAAAAATATTTTATTTTTAATATTTTTTTTTATTTTATTTATATAAATTTTTTTTTTTTTTTTATTTTTTATATTTATTTTATCTTTTTTAAAAAAAAAAATAAAAAAAAATTTTTATTTTTTTTTTTAATTTTTGTTTTTTATTTTTATATTTTTTATTTTTTTTTTTTTTGTTTTTTATTTTTATTTTATTTTTATTATTTTATTATTTTTTTATTTTACTTTTTTTTTTATTATTTTTTTATTTTTTTTTTTTTTTTTTATTTTTATTTTTTTTTTTTTTTATTTTATTTATATTTTTCTATTTTTTATAATTTTTTTTATTTTTTTTTTTTTTTTATTTTTTTTTTTTATTCTTTTTTTTTTTAATTTTTTTTATATATGATAAAATATGTTTTGTTTTTTATTTATTTATTATTTTATTATAATTTTATATTTTTTTTTATGTGTTGTTTTTTTTTCTTTTTTTTTCTATTTTTTTTTTTTTTTTTTTTTTAATATTTTTTGTTTGTTTTTTTGTTTTTTTTTTTTATCTATTTTTATTTTTTTTTTTTTTTTTTTTTGTATTATAATAAATATCATAACGACCCTTAGTCCGTGATGTATGTAGGTGGTTATAACAAAACAAAGGGCATCAGTCATAAAGTCTAAAGTATAGCTGGTAGTGGTGGTCTTTGCTCTTATTAGCTAAGTAGTCTAAATAGGGTTGAAAGAAAGAAAGCTCCTAATCGGAGTATTACAGATATGCTTAGCCAACTATGACAGGGATGGTGTTCTTCAGTGAACTGTCTGAGGTAGTGTACATCAAACTTATGATTGTGATTTTCTCCTCATTTCTTGCCCTTCTCGCTGAAGTGGGGATCTCCTTAACTCTTCCATTATGAACAAGTTTGAAAGCACCTCCTGTTTTAAAACTGCACTTCGTGAAGTGATATAATGTTAATTAAGATGCAGAAGGCATAATTTTTATGCCAAAAACCTAAAGGAGAGAAAAGAGTTTCGCAGTATGAGGAGTGTTTTACAAAACTCATTATTTACCGAGATTAAAAGTTGATGAAGTTGATGTATGTCAAGCAGTGGTTCCAATTCAGGCAGAGACAAAGCCGAGAGCCCTTCCTCAGGCTACACGGATGAGACGGATGAATCTTCCTTGTCAGTTCATTCTAATTAATCAGCTCGTCAGGTCTCAGAGGCTAGTGCACCAAGTAGGGGGATGACAGCGGTCTTCTGTATTCCTCATCCTGTGTGCTGAGAAGACACATTTTGTGACGTTTTGTGGTTGAAAAAAAAGTATCAGATAGCTTTTAACATCAAATTAGAATAAAAACAAACCAAAATTTCTCTTGGAGCAAAAAGGGCATCCTGACTGGTAACACATAATCACAAAAAGATGCTGTCATGTTGTCGGGTGGGCGGCAGCTAATTGAATGAAATAGTTATTTATTTATATTAATAATTCTAAATTCTATGAAAAAAATCTAAAAACGGTAGCTTATAAAGTAAGAGCTTTTGATTAGTGGATAGCTGAGGCCAACGGACACAGTGTTTCCTCACTGACAACAGTTCCCACCCACATGCTGTCATATGTAATGCTAATGTTTAGCACCATAATTCCAAGGCTTCATACAGGGCAGTTTAACATGCCCAATACACAATCCATATTTTAGGCCTCCCCCCTGGTTGATCCAAAGTAACATAATGTCAAGTAGGTTCTAATTTGGTTTGAAACTCACTTTACATTCTATAGGATGTATATATGTAATATGAGTGAAATCAGATGGACTACGTCTGCCATGTGTACTACACAGGATCTGACGTGGTCATTTTGACATAACTTAATGCGTTCACAATCTTTATAATAATTGGTAGTATCCATTGATATGCGCAAGTAGTAGTGGAAGTAGGAGGTCACATCGCCTTTTCATCTACTGTTTTTCAAATACTGTGAATTTGGTCAAAGGCCTACTACTCTGTTCACATACTGTTGTTTTGCATACTATAGTATATAGCATGGAAATAGGCATATTTGGACACAGCTCAGGATAAAGTTTTTAGCATAGAAATGCTTATCACTCATGTGAATCTCTCAATCACAGGCAGCTGCATATGACGGGCCCTTTCTGGTGATATGACAAAAATAATAAGTTTGCTATATTAAGGGGGCAACACATCTGGCACATCTTACCCCACTGCCCACTGTCCCTTATCTGATTTCAGTGGCAGTGAGTGAAACCAAAAATATATTTAAAAGTCCATGCATTTAAATATGAGCTGAAAACCACATATCTGCCTCTAAGTAAAGATTGTGAAAACATCCAGAGCATGACTATGTTTGATGTAGTCTGAGCCCGAGGCAGTAATCTAAAATCCCGCAGAAATGCTTTGATACATCCCCAACACCAGCATGACCATCCTCTGTGAAAATATGGAGACATGCAAGACATGTCTGGTTATGTGGACCATTCATTATATTTGTGTCATATAGCCGATGTACATGCAGTATAACATGCATATAACTATATATCAAACCCACATCAATTACATACTTCTGATTGCTTTTTAAATAAAAATTGTCTGCTTTCAATTTTGCTGTCCTTAATGATTGGAATCAATTTGCAGAGAGCCCTGAAATTGGTCAATTATATATCACTATTAGCTTTTATTGATTCTGTTATAAACAGCCTTGCGAATTCTGTGGAGTGGCTTGGTAATGTAAAGTATAATGTGTATTCTGGCAGCTATAAATTATATTTAACCCAGTTATTATAATTTTTTAAAAATTAATTTAAACTCTGTATCTCTTTGTTTTTTGTCATATTAATTTTTATGTTATTTATTGTATTATTTTATTTACTTCAATTCCTCATTTTCCTTTCCCTCCTTCAAGATAACTATATAAGTGTCATATATTGTATGTGTAGATAGATAGATAGATATTTTACCTTACCTTTATGCATGGTTTGTTTCTTTCTGATTGCAACTAAAGAATGCTATGTGCTCTAGCACTATAAGACTGTAAGGCCTTCACAGGCATTTAATTAAAGCCTGCCACTCTTTCTAACACCTCTAATGGATATCTGTGCTCCACGCCGGCTGAATGTCAGGTCATCTTGCCAAACTGTCTTGCATTTAAGCTCTGCATAAAAATTCAGTCAAGGTCGTGCATTCCCAAATCCAGCTTATGTCACCATCCAATCAAGTCAGTGCAGACAGATCTAATGGGTTTGATGTATTGCGGATGATGGGGAAGCAGCAGATGGAGGCAGTGGAGCCAGAGAGTTCATAAACAGCTTTCCACCTCCAGAGGTGCAAATAAAACTCTTTGCCAGATTGAACTGGGGGGAAGACACATGGGGTAGTATAGCAGCTCAAGGAAATGGATGAATGATGATATTTGTTGCTATTTCCACCTTTTTGAATGAACCAATAGCTTGTCTTGTAAGCATGTCTTAATACACTCTAAAAAATACTGGGTTAAATATAACCCAGCGCTGGGTTTTTAAAAAAGGACATATATCAGTATTAATTGGGTTGTTTTGACCCAGCGGTTGGGTTGTTTTAAACCCAACCGCTGGGTCCAAAGCCTGAGGTCAAACAACCAATAGCTGGTCTTCCCTTTAACCCCCCCCCCCCAGCGCTGGGTTATATTTAACCCAGTATTTTTTAGAGTGTAATTATAAACCGTATGGATAGGTCTTAATTAGAGACTGGACTCATAACCGTTGCAACCATCTGCCCCCAGTTACTCTAAGGAAAATAATGTGCCACATAAACACAAAGTCAACAGCATATTTAAATAAATAAATAAATGTTAAAGGTTTTCTGGTTGTTATCTCTGGAATGAGTCACTGACAAACGCCCACTCACAGAACAACTTTGCTTTTTCGTTCCCAAGACGGTCTTTGAATTAACTGTTGGAAAAACTTCCCTGAGAAACATGATAGTATAACGCATTACCATGATATTAGAGACCAAACATGTTTTCTGAGACAGTAACATTTGTTGCTAAGTCATTTTATTCTTAATTTAATATTTAAAAAAAAAATCATATTGATTGACATGACATGTCTCATATCTCTCTCCTATATCTGTACTTATTAAAACAAATGGTCTCTTGCCCTGCCTAGTGGACATATCTGCTGATAATAACAAGAGCATAATCATTATCTAATATTAATCTGATTACTGTCTTAATGTCTCTGATGACGTAAGCAAAACAATGTACCTCTGATTATATATGTGACCCTGGAGCACAAAAACCAGTCTATAATTCGCTGGGGTATATTTGTAGCAATAGCCAAAAATACATTGTATGCGCCAAAATTATAAATTTTTTTTTTATGCAAAAAATCATTAGGATATTAAGTAAAGATCATGTTCCATGAAGATATTTTGTAAATTTCTTACCGTAAATATATCAAAACATAATTTTTGATTAGTAATATGCATTGCTAAGAACTTCATTTGGACAGCTTTAAAGGCGAGTTTCTCAATATTTCGATTTTTTTGCACCCTCAGATTCCAGATTTTCAAATATTGTCCTATCCTAACAAACCATGCATCAATGGAAAGCTTATTTATTCAGCTTTCAGATGATGTATAAATCCCAATTTCAAAAAATTGACTCTTATGACTGGTTTTGTGGTCCAGGGTCACATATAAAATTTGTGGCCCGACCAAAGCACACAGGAGTTTTTGTACTACTGGACTGCTGTGTCAGGAATCAGGATGAAGAGGAAAAGGAGGAAATATTACATTGTCTCTATCAAATTTCAGCATTGCTGCTGTAATACAATTACGATGCCATTCGATTATATAGGGAGGCATATCCTGCTTCTGAAAATGCAGTGAAACTGCACTGCATGTTGAGCACTGTATGAAGTGCTAGAAAACAAATGACATTTGGAGCATTTTTAATTGGACTTTTATTGGTAGAGGCCAAACAATGAGGATGCAGTGAGTTGAATATTAACGTGTGACATTAAATCCTGATGGTAACTGGTTTCTAGCTGCTCACAAACCAACTAAAACCAGCTTCCAGCTTTTCGTAACAGTTAGTCAGGCTGGTTTTGGAAAGATGGGGGCTGGTCAACCAGCTAATGACTAGCTGGAAACCAGTAACTTAGGTTAACCTAAAATGTGATTTTACAGCAAATATAGATTGAGTAAAATAAAAAGGGAAGTTCTATTTGAAACTTTTTTTTGTCTATTTTATTTTCCCAAATGGGACAGAACTAAACCAGGCAGAATGAGAGAGAGTGTTGCTAAGCAACAAACTTGGCATCAAAATAGTTTTTTTCTTTTTCTTTTTTGCAGCACTGCCTCACAGTGTGCCAGGCCTAAATTCATTAATTGTTTTGTTACAGTTTTGCCTTGTTTTCTTTGTGGTGGTAGACTAAAACCCTTACAGCAGTATTTCGCTGGAGATAAATTAATGCAAGGTGGATTTGGCTCAGCTGACAAAATAGAATGGATACAGTGCAGCCAAACAAGCAAACAAGATACAATTTCTCTGCATTTTATTTTTTAATTTCTAAAGAAACAAAGAGGTTGTACGTTTTTCAGGTGATAAAAAACACAAGATTGTGTTTTGTTTATGTTTGTGCTGTTACTTTCACTCTGCCAAAGCTTTGTGTTTGCCACAGTTCACCATAATCACAGATGGCATCCATGATGTCACTTCGTGATAAAAACACAGACCAGTGAACTGAAATAGCCTTTAACCCATTCACTCGCTGTTAGGTGTTAGTATTCAAAACACTATGCAATGCACAAATTCCCTTATGTAATAATGATAGGATTTCAGGTTCAGCTAGACTTGTAGCATACACATATGTCATACAGACTGAGAATTGATATTGCACAAATATACTGTACAAGTTAGTGAATGCATGAAGTGATATTTTGCCTGAAAATCTTATTGATGTTTTGTGGTACTTTGTAGAGTAGTATTAAACATTGATATATTAATTATGCATGTAGATTTGCCATACAGTGAAGACTGAATGTCTGCTTATCCATTATTTTTTGGTACTATTGCCTGATCAAAGTTTAAATGGCATAAAATAGATCCCTACAAATGAGCAATATTTAAAGTTGAATACAGTAATGATATTCATATTTAAAGTCTGATACGATACAAATCAAGACGTTACATCACAAAACTCCAAGAGGTAGTTGACTTCAAAACAAAAATATATATATATTTTTCTGTTTGATATTGAAAAACGTAGAAGTATTTATCTTAAATTATTATAAAAATATGCACTTTATATCAAATATACACTACCATTCAAATGTTTTTTAAATATATTTGCTCACCAAGACTGCATTTATTTGATCAAAAATACAAGTAAAATCAGTAATATTGTGAAATATATTATTACAGTTATTAAATAACCATTTTCTGTTATAATATGTTTTAAAATGTAAATTTATTCCTGTGATGCAAAGCTGATTTTCAGCAGTCGTTAGGCCTACTCCGGGCTTCAGTGTCACATGATCCTTCAGAAACCATTCTAATATGTTGATTTGCTGCTTAGTGTTGAAAACTTTACATTTTTAATAGTTAAAATAATTAAAGTAATTTAAAAGAACAGCATTTATTTGAAATAGAAACTTTTGTAACAGCATAAAAGTCTTAACGTCACTTTTGATCAATTTAATGCATCATTGCAACATCTGGTGCAGTAAATACTACAGAAAAAAAAATGTATTTTCTACATTAAATAATTTAGTTCAGAAGAATTAAAAAAGGTAAATTCTATATTAGTTCTCAAGTAAGCCCTTTAGAATTACAGTTTGAACTTAGAAGTTATATTTTTACTTGTAATTGTTTGTTTACATTTGTTCAAGGATTCTTTGAGTAAATATAAAAGTTATGATCCCAACCCCATCAAAATGTAACCGGCCAATTATTTATTTCCTTTGCTAATTTTATATATGTCACAATCTCCAGCTGGAGTGCCCATGAACTCCACCAGACGGCACCCCTGACTCTTGCCACTCTACCCCGGATTTCATTTCCCATAACCTCTGCCTAGGAACTCATTATCACACTCACACCTGTTTCCCATCAGTGACACTATAAAAGATGCACATACACGCACTCACACTGCTGAGTATTGTCTAGCCTGTAGCGTTCCCAAGTTCCTGTGTTTCCTAGTTTCCCTGTTTTCTTGTCTTCGTTGTTTTTGGTCCCTGGACTGTTTCCTTGTTTTCTGATTGTTTGCTGCCTGCCCTGCCCTTCGCCTGTTTTGTGGATTACTCTTGTCTCTTCCTGGATTAATTGATTGTTTGCTGGTGTTTGACCCTGCCTGTAGTGATGGTGAGATGAAGCCGTATGAAGCATTGAAGCCTTTCATCCAAGTGGTTCACAAAAGGGTTAATTTCTCCAGACTTCATTTGCTCACAATAACACCTGGTGGCCAAAGAGTGTAAAACATGCAGATACATTACAGGTGACCTGATGTGATCTATGATACACTGTTTTGCGCCAGTTAATGCTAAGAAATAACGGTGAAGAAAACAAAATCTATTTCCACATAGACTAATCTATTTATATGAATATAATGTGTGTTTTATAGTGATGTATAATGATTGTATAACATAATATAACATAAATGTGTAATAAACGTATTGGCTTGAAATGAATGGGGCTATCAAATGTGTGTAAATCAAGTCTTTGCTCATAACAGGCAGGAGGGGCAATATTATTAGTGTAAAACTGGAAAGTGGCTGAGTTTAACAGGGCAGAGGACTGTGAATTTACAAGATTTGAACCCCTTCCTGAACCAGTGAGGCCAAGCGAGGCTTCGGACGTCATCAATGACGTCATTGCTCTAAAGGATACAAGCGGTAAAACTTTTGGCCCCTTCCATACTATACGCGCTTCACTGAAAGCTGCCGGGATTTCTCGACACACCTCCGAAGCCTCGGCACAGAATGTAACATCACTTCCTGCCTGTCTGACTGCGATTTCAATAAAAGCTACATTTGGATCCACATCTCCGTTGTCACGTCTCCCAACGTTACAATATAACTTAGTTAAATAGATTTGACTTAATTTCATACTTAGATTTTACTTAAATATGTGCAAAAATTTGCAAATGAAAAATTAAGTAAATTATTTAGTGTTTTTTTCAGTGAAGGGCGAGTAAATATTGATAGATTATAGATTATTTGAGTTTTATGTCTAAGTATAGATATTGTTTGAACCTATTTTTCCTGTAGTTCTACAGTGTACTAACAATGGCAGATCGTGACATAAAACGACATGAAACTTGGGTCTAAAAAGACATTTAAAATTGGGGGTTTACAGTTAGAGGGTAGAAAAATTTCATGCGGGTTATTTTCAAATTTGATAGAACATTATTTGGAGGTTTATTCTGCTTTCTAACCTTATTAACCCTCGATTAGTGAAAATAAAACATGCTTTTAGAGCCATATTATCCCAGTGCTGCAGATGAATGTTTAAAACGAGAACATCGGTGTGTCCTATTCATCCTTTGGGTCCGAACCATGGCATACACAGTCCGCCAAACAGAAGTCTCCATTACTAGCATCTTTCAGCACTGCATTCTCATTCATCTGATTGTTAGCAGAGAGGCTGATGGTGAGCTCCTCTCCAGAGTCTTGCCAAATGAACACTAATGGCCGAGAGATCACGCTGTGGATGGGCTGCTAATGGTGATGGAGCTAGTGCAATGGCTGTCTTCCCTGCGATTCGATGTGAAAGCACCGAGTCTGGCTCCACTGTGCCTCTGCTCTTGTCAGGAACATTTGTCAATATTAAAGTGTTCATGAAGCACTTGTTGAAAGACTGAAGTTTGGCTGCCCTTGAAGCATTTATAACATCTTTTCACCCAATATGAACTTGACAAAGATGTAGCTTTTTGCCGCCAGACAACAAAAACATAAGCCGAACTATAACCAGCTATTGATCGTGTGTCGTATTCTAATGAAGCAAATAAACAAATTTAGAACAAACAGTGACTTTTCACTAAAATGTTCCAGCCAAACACTCTCGTGTAGCTATCATAGATGCTGATTACCATTTTAAAGCAATATGCTGGGTTCAGTACAAGTTTTAAGATTGATTGACAACACGGGGGGGGGGGGGGGGGGGGGGGGGGGGGGGGGGGGGGGGGGGGGGGGGGGGGGGGGTGGGGGGGGGGGGGGGGGGGTGGGGGGGGGGGGGGGGGGGGGGGGGGGGGGGGGTGGTGAACAAAAATTAATTTCCCATTTTCCCTCCTTTTATTTAAAAAAGCTAAAATCTGGGTTACGGTGAGGCACTTACAATGGAATGAAATGGGGACAATGGTGCAGGTATGATGTCAGAACCTTGAAGACTGATTTGCCGCTGGTTCCTTTGAGATTTTTCTATGGGGCTTTTCAATTTATGAGTAAAATAAAGCTTGTGGTAAACATAACTTGACGATCACATAAACTGCACAAAATCACACCCAAAACAGTCTTATCTAGAAATACGTGTTTTCAAAAATAAACCTAGCAACTTCAAAATTTGTGTTTTCGGTATGGGTATGTGCAATTTTTCCCCATAGGAAAATCTCAAAGGAACCAGCAGCAAATTAGTCTTCCAGGTTCTGATGTCATACCTGCACCACTCTATTTGTAAATATTAAAATACCATTTCAATAGCATAGCCACAAGAAGTAAATCATATGTGAATAATATATTAACATGACATTAGTGTGAAAACTTGCTTACTATTCAAATTTTCAATTCCATTGTCATGACCGTCGCCGTTACCTCCTAACTCCTTAACAACACCATAAAAAGGGACAAGAATAACTTTACTACTCACCTCTTTTTTTCCCCTATCTCGAAAAGACACATTTTATGAGAAGAATTAATGTTATAAATCCTCCAAAAATGGGCCCCCCATTAGTTTCCACTCTAAATGCCTCATAACCTTGCTTTATACTATTTTTTTTAAAGAAAATCAGGGATGACTGGAAATGAAAGCTTCCGCGAAGATTCTACTTGGAAAACTTGAATGCCACATCATTCGTTCATAACTATTAGCTCTGGCCAATCACTGCTCGACACTTGGAGTATATAAGTACCGAACGTTCACTTTTATGTTCGCAGTTGATGGCGCTGATGTTCCCCTCCATCCTCCCCACCACCACCAGGTTCCCTGTCCAGCCGAAGGGGACAGGCTTCACTCCTGCCTTCATCTTCAGGCAGGACCAGCCGAATCCGCATTCCCAGGATTTGGACAAAGGACAGGGCCTACGTCAAAGAACTTTTCCATACAACTAGACTTGAATGATTGTAGCTTGCTACCATCTGTTAATTCTTTATGGACTTTATACACAGCATACTGTTTAAAGGTCCTAAATCATGAAAATGTTCACAATTCACAATTCAGCCTCATTAGCATCATTAGCCTCTCCATGTTGCCTGTAATATCACAAAGTAATATTCACTTGAACATGAGTTTGGGCTTGCTACAGGGTATTATTTATAAGCATACAATGTTCTCTCTCATTTCCTTTTTGACAGTAAGGTGTAGTGGTCCCTAGGGGATCCATCACTCAATGTGCATTTACCTCAGCATTAATTATGCATGTGTCTCCATTTGACCCAGCATGCACTGGGACCTCATACTGGGAAGTGTTGAACATAACTACGCAGGATTGAATGTCCATGGGTGTTTGAGATCTTGATGAAGGTGTATATGTTCAGAAAGAATTCCATGAACTTTTGGTGGTCATAACTATTACCTGTACAAAAAAGAACAAAATGTAACAAATTAGGGTTGTTTGGATCATTAACTATTCAAGCCTCATTTGGTAAAGCCTCAACCTAATTTTGTTCATGATGATTATTGGTGATAGATCGACGCATTTTTCATTATTATTGATATTTTGACTGAAATATTTTACATGTAAATTATATGACTCATACTTAGACATGGATTACTTTTAAAAATTTGTCATGTCGCCGGACTGTTTAGGCTAACTGCTAAAAGATAAAATAGAAATATGTAATATAAGAAATATAAATACCAGTTACACCCCCTAAATTATCACTTCCCTTCATACTATATATAAACATATCTAAAACCTTGTTCATTTTTTTTTAACTTTGCCCCATTGGCCAGAAAGTTTGAAGATCAGACAGTGAGTTTTGTCAGTAGTTTGTAAAATAAACGTTAATTATATTGCATATGCTATTATGAAATTTGATTAAGTTTTGACCTCTCTGGGATACTTGATTCTGGTTGGTCATTTGAGAAATTCTGAGAACTTTAGTGTATTTGTGCATTAAATGAACATTGTAGTTGGACAGACAAGGATGTGTTTAATATTTGTAAGACTGGGGCAAGTTGTCACATATTTTATGTTACATAATTTGATATAAGTTATTACTTGCAATATCTATTTGTCAAAATAATGTTTTGATATTTTTGTTAGTATTGCCTTTTACTTTTTTTGTTTTTATTCATGAATTTAGTTTTTCATAATTGTTTTACAGTTTAAATTGTGCTGAATAGCCTATTGACCTTAATCGGGTTAGACGCCATATTGAATTCAACACGGATGTTCAATGAGGCTGTGAAGAATAAAATCTTTACAATGACACGCACTGTATAAAGGTCCTAAATCACATAATTTAACAACTCACAACTTTTGTTTTGTTGGGATGTTGTTTAACAACAGTACAATCCATTGAACGCACTGTACTTCAGTCCCTCACAGCATCGCTTTCATTCCTGTCAAAGATTAAATATGGTGCTCACCTGACTAAAGGTGATGATACACTGGGCAGCTTTTTTGAGCAATGTTGCTTGGGCACTTTTTCATTGAGAATGGGCAACACTTTTCTATCTGGATTCTTTAGATTGGTTGTGGGCCCTGTGTCTCACTTGGTTGCCCGTTGAAGCAATGTTGCCCTGCAAAATTGCTCAAAAAGTTGCCCCGTGTATCATAGGCTTAAGGTCTGTTTAAGACAACTTACTTTATATAATGTGACTACCTTATGCTCCGTTTTTGGGTATAAGTGAGTTAAATTAATTGTGTATAATTATTCTATAATGTTTATAGTAATATAATAATATAGTATAATGTTTTTGTAGCCAAGACTGTAGTATGTGCACATCCTGTATGTCTGGATATTCAGTATTGGTTTTTGAAAATATAGTAGTATAATCTACAACCCCAAAATCAACAAGGCGATGTTATGTGCATGTCTTGTATCCATACTCCATGTATTGGCTCATCTCATCTCCCAGTGCCAACGTCATTTGAACAGACCAATGAAACGTCTCCTTTCGCAGGCTGAAAACAAGTTCCGTGAAGAGGCTCGAAGAACATTGGACCCTCGCGAATCTAGTGGGCTAGTCAGCAGAAGCAGCAGACACAACTTTTACCAGGCTTGTGTTCATTTACCCGAGCTGTACGGTCTTCAGTCCACAGCAAAGTTGAGCAGAATTCAGCACCGGAGCTGTCCAGTCTCCGCGCCTCACGAACAACGCAGTTTGCGCGGCTGCGGAATATTTGTTTGACGGGGTTACACACTCTACACTGGCCGCCGCGATTACACACGCATAGCCTTCACTGACAAAAGCAAACCTTGAAATGACTGCTGGCAACGCGTGAGAAGAGCAGAAGAAATCGAGTCCCTAGTACCGGAGCACCATCCCATTTCCTTCAGGTTAGTCTTAGTTCTCTTCTAACTATAGATACTAACTAAATCAAGCCAGTTGTGATTTTCACAGTCCACATTCAACCTCAATTAGTAAATCTTGCAGGACACGCATTGTGGGCAACATGGAACATGCATTCAAATTGATGCAACTTACTGCGCATGGACGTACATTTCACGAGACGAATCATTCATGCATCAGTTTTGTGTGGGTTTAGAAAAATACCCCTTCTATGCCACCCGATCTAGGTCAGTGCTGGTTGGATGAGAGCCATGCATCATATTGCATCATGTTCTACTGTGAGGTGTAACGAGGCTGTTTGATTGGGAGCTGCCAGACTTTAGGCAATAACTTTTCTTACACTGACACTGAATGTTGCACGTTACGTATTTACAGTGTTGCATGTGCAGTGAAACGTTTCACACGATAACTTGTGCGTGGTGGAGTGTACACGCTCCTCTGAGCAGCACTGCAGAGCTAAGTTTTTCTGGATCAGTTGCAGTCTCTTTGTAAGACCTTTGTGCATCACTTCTGACGTCACAGTCCAGGAGCCAGCAGGGTGTTATGTAGTCATTGAGGAGATGAAGTGAGCGGCCTGCATTCAGAGAATTCCACAGAACATCATTTAGATACGTTTCCATAGATTTTATAGAATTTAAACTTATAGCCTTTTATTTTTTATTTTAACTGATTATTTATTTGTTTGTTTTAGTTGTTTTAATAATAAATCATATTATTTTTGTTACTAAATGTACAATTAATTATTGTAAGCATAATATTATAATGTAAGCATAATATTGTAAGCGTAATATTATTTCAGAAATGAAGAGCATTATTATGGTATTACAACCTGCATATTATTAAATAATACTAACATCGTCATCATCATCATCATCATCATCAACAACAACAATAACAACAATAATCATCATTATTATTGATAATTAATACTCTGATTTGAAATATTTTATATTACTAAATGTAACATTATTTAATAAACATTGTAAGTAATATTATTTCAGATTTAAAGAGCAATATAAATATTACAATATCACTACCTGCAAAATAATAATAATAATAATAAATTACATTATACTGGTACTACGTCTACTATACTATCAACAACAACAATTATAATTATATTATTATTAACTATTAATTCTATAGTATCTCATTAATTGCCTTTAACAAGCTATTTCTACCTGATTAACCCATAACAATATGATTTGTTGATCTATTTAGGTTAATTCAGTAATGTTAAATAATATTTTTTGAATCTCTTGACTTGAATATCATCTATAATAATAATTTGTTATATGAATATAAAGTTGATTTAACCAGAGCTTGATGATAATAATGATGATAATAATAATGTATCTTTCTTCGTATAAGAAACTATATTATTGATAATGCAAATGCTAATGCTAACAATAGAGAACATAAAGAAAATAAAACTGGTCTAATCCAAATATATAGGTTAATAAGTGTGTACTGAATTTGAACTTTCTGTACATTTTACCTTGTGAACTTTTTCCAAATCAGACTCTTGACAATCATATTCCATTCTTGGCCTTTCTAGTTCTGTAAGTGTTTGCTATTCGCAATGGTTCAGAATTAGCATTGGTTCAGTTGATCTATTTGACTTAAACCTCCGCTATTAACCCTGTCCTACTTCTTCAGGACCCTCCTCCACCTTTTGGTGCTCGGTTCTCTCCTGTCTGCCCTCCTACCCACAATGCACCATGAGTGTCAGTTCTGGAACCCAGCAGACACTCTAGGTTCCCTCATCTCTCTCACAGCTCTCATTGTCACCTCCTCTCAGAAGAGTGCTTGGCACAGACTTTGTGCCTGACAGGAACTGAATGCCAACGTGGGGGCTCCTCTCTCTAGAGGCATTTGCATTCAAATTCCTCCACATTGCGACGCCTCCGTGCCCATAGGCCAGTGTGCGAGAGGAATCTCAACTCCCCATGCTCATAGTTTGTCCAGCGTACTTTGCTTTTGGGCTGCTGATTGTCTAAGGTCAGGCATTATGGGATGCGATGGCATATATGCGTTCATAAATGTTCCCAAAGCGCACAAGCCCACATTGCACAGATTATGTGTTTTATCACTTTGTTGCTCATTAGCGTTTACAGAGAGCGTTGGCGATTTCATTTTTGAAGTTTGGCTGCTTATTTTTTTCGGTGGGTGTTTGTGATTCCAATCACTGGCAGAAGGTGGCCTTAGTGAACTCGTTAGTGTGATTAGTTCCAGGCCTTTGGGGATGGGATATTCACTTCAATGGGAAGCATTCCCATGGAAAAAATAAATGCTTTGTCGTCGTCCTATTCACAGAGCGGTTCCTTACAGGAGCAGCGCATGAAAGGCAGGGTTTGTTGGGATTCAAGTCAGCGACAGCTTGACAGTGCGAAGCGGATTTGTCTAACATGGTATTAAAATAATATTAGAGGGAAAAACAAAGGCTGGTTGTTCATTCATGTTTTGCTGTAGTAAATAAGTGTAACTTCTGAAATGTTTCAATTATTGAAACTGTTGCTCACCACACTACAAGTTACTCATAATTTAAAGGGACAGTTCATCCAAAAAGGTCTATGTACATGTAGTTACCTTTGTGTTTCTGCAGGAATTTATTTCTTCAGCAAAGGAGATATTTTCAAGAAAGTACAGGATCTTTTTCCAAATACGTTATTTTTCAATTGTTTGCGGACTGGAGCATCTCCTGAATTCATTAATGCGTTAGGATTAGTCAGATTCACGAATGATTCATTCTGACTGCCTTTCTGAACCAGCTCAGTATCTCTACATCTTTTGCTGCCTTTTGACAAAATATTTAGCTTACAAGATACTAATAAAAGGTATTGGAGCTATTATTCTTTCTTTTTCCTTCCTTTTTCTTTTTTTATAAACCTTGTTTGGTATTTAGATGTACAATGCCATGCAGAAAATCTATTTTTTAACTTCTTTATTTAAATGAACTTTCTAAACAAGCTGGTTCACTAAAATGAATCAAGTTTAATATATAAGAGGGAGAGTGAATATTTTAGGTGAGCAAGTTTGATTATTGCCTTGCCTTGCCTGGCCTTGTCTGCTGATTGTCATAAGGACAGGGAGAAAAATAATTTTGCAGAAAAATGTAATTTAATCGAGCACTTAGAAGAAGCAATGGTTACCTTTATATGAAATAAATGTACTAAAGCATATTCTGCTGAACATCTGTGCAGACAGATGCCTCACTCAGATTGATAATTAGACGCCACGGTGTCCTCACATAAATTGCCTATAAACTCCAATTCACAGCCTCACTTCATGAGATATGATTTCACACAGGACACTTATATGTCAACACGATATTGAAAACAAGCACTGATAATAACCAGTGCTTCTGAGGACGAATGTGATTTAAAGGGGTCATGAACTGCCTTTTTATTATTTTATTAATAGTCCACTTATAACATTATCAATATTTTTACATCAAAAAACACAATCATTTAGAAGTAATAGGCTATTTTCTGTCCTGTTTTGACCCCCCTCATCAGAACACTCTGTTTGAATAGGCGTGGTTGATTGTAGACTTAGAAGTAAACGCCCACTGGTATGATTGGGTAACAGTTGTGTGTTTGACAGCCTACATCCTTCATAAATGGACACTGCTGTGATTTAAGTTAAAAATGCACAAATACTATATAGTACTATCTCTAATAACAGACAAAGCAATAGTGACCACGTAATAAAAACAGTTACTCACATTTGTGTGGTGTGGCATTACTTTCGGATCCAATATATACGGCACTGCATCGTCTTTTAGTTTCAATCTTTATGAAAATCCTGTGTTGAATTGTGCTTTGTTTGCAAATGAATCCACAGTAAAATGAAGTGAACAAAGGACCAAGTTTTTACTGACGCGGTATGGATCTTAATTAAAAATAAAGTTCATCCATCTTTCCTAATGTTGGGATCAGAAGGAAGGCAATGCAAAGATGAATACAATGTTTTTTTCACAACTTGGCACTGCACAGCGTCTTGTTGTCTATAGAGCCATCTCTATCATTTGATTTCTGCTTAGACCTGCATTTGCCTCTCTCATTATTTACTAATGTGTGAATCGTGGGCGGGGCTAAACAGGCAGTGATGTAGAAGCAGGCGTTGATCGTCTTCTGCCTGCGGAGGCGGTGTTTAGCCACACTATTACTCCTAAGTGGCACGTTCCACAACCTTGTCCATTTTGGCAGATTGGCTTTCAATAAAGCTGTTTTTAGACTGTCTGTCTGTCCTGTCTGTCTGTCTGTCTGTCTGTCTGTCTGTCTGTCTATCTATCTATCTATTATCTATCTATCTATCTATCTATCAGCTATCATCTATCCGTCTGTCTATCTATCTGTCTGTCTGTTTTTCTATATAAAAAGTAAAACTAACACACATTTCTGTTCTGTGACACGTTATATAAAAAATACAAACACATATATATATATACACACAAATTATTAAATGAAATTTCTGCTTAACTTCAGGACCATAATGTGATCAGCAGGATTTATAAAAATATGCATTTAATATCACCTCATTTTCCAGCGATTCTCAAACGATTCATGCGAAGCAGTTCTAAGATTCAGTCTCTCTAAACCCCTCCGCTCCGTGAACCTACTCTGCTCTGATTGGCTGTGGTACAGTGGAAAAAAAAAATTTAACCGCTGATTCTTTGCAGCCTAATCATTAGGAAATGAAAATAAAATGAATTTAATTTCTAGGGAAGTAACGATTCGTGATACTGATTTCACAATATGATTTTCTCACGTTTTTTTTTTTTTAAACAAAATTATAAATTAAAAGGTGTCCTTTTATTATTTCTCAGACAAAATGCTGCTCATTTCTTTGTGAAATTGAAATATGTCAAATAACAAAACTAAATTTAAATTTTAAAACAAATCTTAAATCAAATAAATAAATAATACAAATTAAAGTAATCTCTCTGAAATCTCAAACTAAGGCTTTGCCTGTGCTCTATTTAAAATGAGAGGCAACCACTGCATTTTAATCACAAACCAAAAGATGCTGCAAACATGCTGCATGAGCAGATTTTTTTATTTAAATTAGATTGATAGTATTTATAATAAAAATGTTAATCTGTGCCCACAGGTACAATGGTCTGACTTGGGTTTTGTGAAATTATGCTACATAAAACATATCTGAATGAAACAAACACAGCAGATGGGCTGAATGAGATGCAGATTCACTCTCTGACAGCAGGTGGCACTTATGGAACAGCAGTGATACAGCGTTTCCTTGGTTACCAAAAAACAGTTGTCAACAAAGAAGTCCTGCCCATTATAAATATTATGCATTAAACAGAGACAAGATGAAAAGAAAATACCATCTAAACTTTTCCGAAGACAGTTGTCCTCAGAGATACGTTCATTTAAACCCCCAAACCAAATGTATCGTTATTTGTTTAACATCTCAACTGACTTAAATTGTCACATATTTTTATCGATTTTCAACTGGCTCGCGGTGCATTGTTACATCCCTATCTTCTTGACATTATTATGAACAAGCTACAGTGTTTGAGGGCGGGTCAAGTTGTAGAACATAGGCGGGCATTATGCAAAGGTATTACCCCGTGGTGTGGGATTCGATTTACTGATGACTTATTTAGGCTGTTCAGAGTCGATTCTTTCTCTTGTGAGACAATAACTACCTATCGTGCACTTCCGACTTTACAACTTTGCAGTTTGTTTACATTCACATATAGCTACATAACACTGCATAAAAGGCAATATTCAAAATTGCATAATAGTGGCATTTTAAGAAAATAGTCAGAATCTGATTGTTTATTGGACGCTTTGCTTCCCAAACCATTTTATTTTTGTAATCTGATGTATTTTTGTCAGTCATAATACATCAATTTAATGTTCAGAACCTTTTCTTTTATCTGTAGGCCCGGCAACTATATTTTTATAGCATACACATTAATAAATGAAAGTGCTTTACATTGGCATTATAAAGAGAGAGCATAAAAATCCATTTTAAAATCATTTATGAACATAAAAATGAATAATTAATGAAAAAGACAAAAAATTTAAAAAAATGATAAAAAGTCTAGTACTCAGTCTAGTCATTATTCCCATTGAGTAATTTCTCTGTTTGGCAGTAATTGCTTCCCCTGCATCTGAAAGCATCGGCCGTCTCTGAAATGCACATGTTATAATCTGTGCTTAGAGTTGGGATGCAGTGGGATTTCTAACCAGAAGTCATTTTTTATAAGGGTTTCACAAAGGGACTGGCTCAGACGTTATTATAGGGGCTCTGTAGCCCGAGAGATTCTCATCTTTTATTCTCCTCGAGGAGACCTGCGATGACCTCCGTCTTCCTCTGTCTCCTGTCTCTGAGGATTCTTCATCCATCACTGTATAGTCACAGTTTTACGTCTGTGTCACAGTTCTAGCATCAGAGTGTTCACACACACATATGTTCTGATGCATATTCCCTGCTGAAATCACCAGCTCTATGAACTGATTGTCTGGCTTCTATGCAATTTCCGCTCATCGGTTGCAGTTCTCCGGGAAACACTTGCGTTTACACTTTCCCAGGCTGATGCAATGAGCGCTGCTTCCAAAGGGGAATGCATGATTTCAGATTCACTTGTGAGCATCACCAAAAATAACCTGTTGTTGGTTTTATTGCATAAGCTGCCAACGTGGACCAGGCTTCATGTAGTGTAATGAGACTATTTGTTATTTACTATTTTGTAACAGTGTAACATTTTTGTAATATCAACCATCAATATTTTGGTAACATTAATTGAACACACAGGCCTTTCTCAAACACCCACATATGAAGGTTTGTGAAGTCTGATTCTAGTAAATCGGTTAGTTCAGTTTATTTACTGTAAAGGAACCATTTCAAATAATGATTATCAAACAAACAAACAAAAAATAATAAATTAAATTTATAAATAACTTAAATGTAATAATTATAAATAAAAAACACTTAATTTGAATGCGATCATGTTTTTGATGAATAACAATAAATGATCTTTAAAAGGAAGATTATTGTAGTTTTATGTTATATTTAATACAAATTTTACAAAACAAAATTGAAATAAGTTAAATGCAACTAAAAATGCTGTTTTATCTGTCCTCCCGAAATGGGAATCCCTGTGTTTTTAGCTACTTAAAATATGAGTTTACAATATTTAATATTAAATTAGTTTATTAGCTGTTTGACAAGCTACAGTTCTAAAGTGTTTTATCCATTTGAACTGGATTGTGAAAAGTCGATATTTATGTTGGTATAGAAGCTTGTTTCTGCCATGAAAAAAAAAGTTTTATCTTTTTATCTCACATTTCTGACTTCTTTTCTCGCTATTGTGAGTTTATATCTTGCTCTTCTGAGTGATTAATTGTGAGATATACAGTATACTTGCAATTCTGAGAAAAAAAGTCGTGAGATATTATCTCACAATTTCGAGATATAAACACAAAATTCTGAGAAGAAAAGTCTGAATTGTAAAATACTCACAATGCAAGAAACAGTTGAAAATGACTTTATTATGGATTTGTTAATTGAACTCTGAAAAAAAAATCTGAATTGTGAGATAAAAAGCCGCAATTAACTTTCTGTGGCAGAAAAGGCTTCCATACATTGGTAATGTCTTTCGAAAAGGAAAGCAGTTTCAGAGATGGAGAAAGTTATTAAATTATGATGAATGATTCTGGGAAGACTGATGAAATGTACACAATAAGACCACAACATGTATTAAATCCGAAAATATGAAATAACAAAATATATAAATAAATTATAATAATTCATGCATTTTAAAAATCACAGATTCTTTTGGGGCTAATCCATCACATTTTCTTTGTTGTAGCAGTATACAAAATAATAAGATATTTAATACATACAATAATTTTACAAAACAATATTAAAATGAGTCAAATTCCAGCTAAATCACTTGTGATAGCTTTATTGGTGGTATCTGATGTAAATAAATGTTTAAATATTGATTAATTCTATCACCCTATTTGGGAATCCTGATTGTTTTCTGAACGGTTGCCTGGCTGTAATTTAGAAACTTAAATTGTTTGTTTGACAAGGTACATTTTTAAAGTAGCTTCCCCAATTTCTTTTTATTGACTTAAGAGAGAAGTAATGTTATACTCAGACAGAAATATATGCAGTTTGCTGTCAGCTTTGTGATTGTGCCTAAAAGATACACATTAATTAGTTTGGTGACAAGACATTAAACCACACCTCCCTCAGCCAGCTGATGTGGCATCTATCAGAACACGCTGAGCTGGAACAGGGTAAAATACATCATACAGCCGGGGGTAATTACTGCAAAAACCTCTCTGTCACTCCCAGACCTTTCATGAGATGAGGCTCAGCACCGCTTCCTTGATTTCCCTCATAATTAAAGTTCATTCTCAGATGCTGCCTGTAGGGACATGCAATATTACAGAGTGGCTTGTTTAGGTGGGTACAGAGAAGAACGTGACGGGTCAGAGCTTGGGTTGATAGTTAAGAATAAATGAGGGAAGGAAATATCCATTGAAATTCAGAAGCATGCTGTGCTTTGCATTTAGAAGGCGAGAGAATGCCAACTGAAGCAGTTTCACACCATTACTCGGATTAAAGGCTGAATGGATGGAGCAAGCATTCAAGATTATCTGATGTCTGCTTTGGACAAGCTAAATCACAGTTCTGTCATGACAACTCTCGGAGGGATTGGCATGGTAATGTACATGACAATGTTCATGTATTTGGTCTTGGTGGAATAGATCTGCTACGCTGCTGCTGCTGCCCAAAGCAAGTAGTGAGACTTGCTACTGCCAATACATCCACAACATGCTGCTGTGAGCATGTAAGAAATATTGCTGCTGCAAATATAACATACATGAAGTAACCCCCAAATAGCATACATGAATCACCTCGTAGCAGACCTATACAGGTGGAGCTGGGGAAGGTGGAGGGTTTCTGAAGCAAGCTGCAACTGCTACTGCAAGCACTAGTCATATATTTGAATGTTGAGCAGTGAGCTTATTGGCTACCGATACAGGAGAGAACCAATCAGCTGTGCCATGTGATAATGATGTCATTAGGTCAGATTGTGTTAGACCTATCGGACTGCGCCATCTAGAGTTTCATGCCAGAACTCTGTAATTCATGTCCAACACAAGAATGGAATGGAGCAAGCTAAATGCTTCAAATTCTTTTTTAGTGCATCATTCATGTGTTTTGAACAGGGTTGGAAAAAGTTAATAATTTGAGAATTGGCTCCCTTGCAATTAATGAGTGTGAATCTGAATTGAAATGGAAACAGAAAAAGGAATTTACATTATAGTAAAATATGTACATTCAATTAATTTTTAATTATTTTAACGCAATTAATGCACCTGCCCCAGACCTATGTAGGTCATATTACATTTCATATACAGTTGATTGGCAACTGTTTTTGACAAATTTTGCCAACGAAAATGTTACCTATAAAGCCACTGCAGAACTGTTGTGCGTCTCTGAGCAACACAGAGGTGATTAGTTTCTGAATGAATCCACGTTTTGAACAAATCGAGTGAACCAATGATTCAATGGCCCATTCATAAGGAGAGCCATAATTACTTCATACCTGAATAAATCAACCATTTGAACGAATTTAATCGAATGAATGAATGAATGATTGAATGAATGACTCATTAGCTATTTAGTTGCTTTATAGTTACTTACACTATGTGTATCTGATATGAATAAAATATGTCGGCAAATTATATTTGAATGGATTGTTATTGCTGCTTCCATAGACATCCGTGTGAATTTTACAAACTCTAAATGTATTGTTTTACTAGGACTTATGTGTATTAAATGTCTGAAACCTAAAATAAACATTATGTGTTTAAAAACACTGCAATTATATGACAAGTACAGAGCGCGTCTCATCGCCAGCCAAAGTGCGAAAGCAGTTTGAATTTGGCAGTTATGTGACGACACTGAACATTCTAAATCCCATATGTCGGACCGTACCGCTCAAACGGTTAAGACTGATGATCTGTGATGGCGGCAGACCAATGCGAGACACACCAAGCCTTCCAGTGATCAATCATATGAGAGATCTGTGTGAAGAAAGCGCTAGCGAGGTGATTTGCAGCACATTTGCTGTGGTTCACAAAATCTGCTTAATCCAGCATGTGGGCGTATTTTGCCAGAGCAATGATTTAGAGACAAAGTCGATAGAACATGTCTTGTTTTCAACCTTAATATTTGTTACGCAACAGGGTGCTAACTCCGATGCAGCAACAATGAAAACTGTCTCTCTTTACTCTATTAATATAATGTAGGATTTAAAGCTTAACCTGCTGAAAAGACCACCGTGAGTGATTGCATTGCCTGATATGATATAATAATGTCTCATGTTGAAAATAGCTTCTGCTGTGTTACTATATTGCAGCCATGGGTGTGCTGATGTCCAAGAAGCAGCAGGTGGAGAAGGTGCAGAAGTGCAGCGTGGTGGTGTCCGCATTTAAAGACAGTCTGAAGGACCGGGCGGCCCCAGCGGCTGCGGCAGAGACTGAAGAGGTAATAGCCGAGAACGGGGACGGATCTACTGATGGATCCCACCAGGCCAACAAAGAGCACACTGAACAGAAAGACAAGGACAGCAAACCAGGGTCATTACCAAATCAGCAGGCCTCAGCTCCGCCCAGAGAGGAGCATAAGGCCAATCAGGAGGCTTGGGGGCGGCTCCGGGATGGGAAGGGGGTGGAGCCTGAGGATCTAAAGAAGGCACATCAGCTCACTCCTCCAACGTTTGTGCGGCCAAAGAGAGAGGTCAACGATGACCAACCGGTAGATGTGCCGCTTGGGCAAAGAGAGCAGGTAGTATGGCTAAAATAAAACATTAACATTTATTTTTGGTTCTCCTATATTCCTGCTTGTCTGTCATCAGAAGTGTGTTTATTGTAGAAGTATTTCTCTTTTACTTATGCACATATTTTTGTGCATATGGTAAGTTAAAGTTAAAAATAAATAGTTACATATATTTGAATTTTGGGATATATTATATACAGTATATATCATTAAAGGGGTCATATATTTTCCAAATAATGTACATTATTGTTTCTCCTCTATGCCCCGTCTTTCTGAAACGCGTCGATTTTTACAAAGCACATCATTCTGAAAAGCGAGGTGTGCTGTGATTGGCCAGCTATCCAGTGTGTTGTGATTGGCTGAATACCTCAAGCGTGTGATGGAAATGTTACGCCCCTTACCATACTGTGTTTCCATGTGTCCCGGTGCATCTCCACAACATGGCGGTGGCGGCAACAATACTAGAGTGAGAATAAAAGTTACGCCTTCTTTCTTTGCATGAACATTTGGGCGGCGTTATGCAAATCTTCCCACATAGTGAGGTAGACATGTGGGGGCGTGTTTAAACGAGGCGTTTTAGGAGGACCTGGACAAGTCTTAACTTTTATAAAGAATTTCTTTTTGGATTTGAGACTTTAGTCTTTGCAACTTTACAGTCTTCTTTATGCCCCAAGAGCTTGTGACACTCCAAAGAGAAAGGGAAAATTGAAATCGCATCATATGACCCTTTTAATATCATCAATAAAATCATTATTCTTTGTTTTTTTAAATGTTTTATGAATTAATTTTATTTTCTTATGTCCCCTTGACCTTAATCTTAGAACACTTTTTATAGACTGACTGAATGAATTAATGATGGATGGCTAATTCTCTAAAATATATTACTAATGGTAATTGAACATAATTAATTTTATTTATTCTATTTTTTTTACCCTTTATTTATATACACTTTTAACACTACATATTGTGTCAAAGCAACTGTAAGCAGTAATAATTAGAAAATATTGGGGTTCAATAATACAAATGGCCAGTAAACTAATTTTTTCAGTTAAGGCAGTTCCTCAGTCAATTCAGTGATGTCATCATCCAGCTCAGTTCAGTTTAATAGTATCTGTGCAATCAAGTCGACGTTATCGCTGGAAATTAAGTATCCCCAACTAAGCAAGCCAGAGGCGACAGCGGCAAGGACCAAAACTCCATCGGTGACAGAATGGAGAAAAAATCTTGGGAGAAACCAGGCTCAGTTGGGTGGCCAGTTCTCCTCTGGCCAGATGAATCAGGAGTTTGTTCCATGCTGCAGCAAAGTCAGATTTTGCAGAGGACTCATCTGGTTCCTGTGGTCTTGTCCCGGTGGCCGTCTAGGAGACAAGGTCCTCACTGGGGATCTGTCTCTGTGGCTCATCTAGTTGTCCTGATCTCCGCTGACATTCAGGGCTGTAGAGGTCATCTCTAGGTGCTGATCCACCATCTGATCTGCATATGGACTGGATCTGGGTGGCTACAGTGAACTCGGAATAAGAGAGAAACAGACTAATATTAGCGTCGATGCCATTCTTCTAGTGATGTAGCAAGTACATTGGGTGTTATGAGAAGTGTTCCCGGTTCCGGTTGACCTAATTAATGCAGCCTAACAATCCTTTAACGGATTTGAATATTAGAAATGTGTTAGTGTGTTATGTGTAAGCCAGGTTAAAGAGATGGGTCTTTAATCTAGATTTAAACTGACAGAGTGTGTCTGCCTCCCGAACAATGTTAGGTAGGTTATTCCAAGTTTGGGCGCTAACAGGAGAAGGGAAATCTGCCACCCGCAGTTTTGAGTTTTGAGAACGCAGTGGACATGGAGGACTATAATGCAATAAGAGCTTGTTCTAATACTGAGGTGCTAAACCATTCAGGGGTTTATAAGTAATAAGCAAGATTTTAAAATCTATACGATGTTTAATAGGGAGCCAGTGCAGTGTTGACAGAACCGGGCTAATATGGTCATACTTCCTGGTTCTAGTAAGAACTCTAGCTGCTGCATTTTGGACCAGCTGGAGTTTGTTTATTAAGCGTGCTGAACAACCACCCAATAAAGCGTTACAGTAATCTAAACTTGAGGTCATGAACGCATGAATTAGCGATTCTGCATTTGACATTGAGAGCATAGGTCGTATTTTAGATATATTTTTGAGATGGAAAAATGGCGTTTTACAAATGCTAGAAATGTGGCTTTCAAAAGAAAGATTGCTATCCAATAGCACACCTAGGTTCCTAACTGATGACGAAGAATTGACAGAGCAGCCATCAAGTGTTAGACAGTGTTCTAGGTTATTACATGCTGAGGTTTTAGGTCCTATAATTAACACCTCTGTTTTTTTTCAGAATTTAGCAGTAAGAAATTACTCGTCATCCAGTTTTTTATATCGCCTATGCATTCTGTTCTTTTTTCAACTTTGTTAGGTTTCGCCGCCGTGAAGAATATAGAGCTGAGTATCATTAGCATCACATGAGCTAACCCTGTTTCCGATGATATTTCCCAGGGTAACATGTAAGCGTGAAAGTAAAGCCCTAGTCACTGAGCCTTGAGTACTCCAGACTGCCTTTGTGATCGATATGAACCTCTTCATTCCCTTGCTACGAATTTATGGCGGTCCGAAATTCGATTGAACCATTCTAATGCCCTTCCATTATCCAACAAGTTTGCTAGTCTTTCAAAAGCAGTGTTGGTCATAGTGTCAAACGCAGCACTAAGATCCAATAGCACTAATAGAGAGATACAACCACAATCAGATGATAAGAGCAGGTAATATATAACTCTAATGAGAGCAGTCTCAGTACTATGATACGGTCTAAATCCTGACTGGAAGTCCTCACAGATACCATATTTCTCTAAGAAGGAATATAATTGTGAGGATACTACCTTTTCTAGTATCGGGACAGAAAAGGGGAGATTCGAATCATTTCTGTAATTACTAGTCTTTGGTTCAAGTTGTGGTTGTTTTTTTTGTACGAGAGGCTTAATACCAGCCAGTTTTGAAGGTTTTGGGACATATCCAATGACAATGACGAAATTAAATAATGTCAGAAGAGGATCATGACTTCTGTGAAGCCCCTTTTACTGGAGCTTTAGATGAGTAGAGGTCTAACATACGTGTGTTGGTTTAGATGAATTAACACTTTATACAATTCTTCTCCTATAGTAGAGAATTAGTGGAGTGTTCCTCAGGGTATATTTTTTTCTATAGCACACTATCTGATGCGATACTGTAGCTGATGGCTGCATGGTTAGAATTTGATCTCTAATAGTATCGTTCATGGAAGTAAAGAAGTTCATAATGTCATTACTGTTGTGCTGTTGGGAAATGTCAACACCTGTGGATGCTTTATTTTTCAGTAATTTAGCCACTGTATTGAATAAATACCTGGGGTTATGTTTGTTTTCTTCTAAAAGAGAAGAAAAGTAATCAGATCTAGCTATTTTTAATGCTTTTCTGTAGGATAGGGTACTTTCCCGCCAAACAATACGAAATACCTCTAGTTTTGTTTTCCTCCAGCTGCGCTCCATTTCCGGGCTGCTCTCTTTAGGGTGCGCGTGTGCTCATTATACCACGGTTTCAGACTGTTTTCCTTAATCTTCCTTGAGTGTAAAGGAGCAACCGTATCTAAAATGCTAGAAAAGAGAGAGTCCAAAGTTTCTGTTACATCATCAATTTGTTCTGAGGTATTTGATATGCTGAGGAATTGAGATAAATCAGGAAGATTACTTACAAAGCAGTCTTTTGTGGTAAAAGTGATGGTTCTACCATACTTTTCACAAGGAGTAAAATTTACAGTTTTAGCTATATGAAGTTGCACAGACTGATATTGAAAAAACAATTGTTCCTTGATTTCATCGCTTTGCTGCAGAATTTCAACACTGTTAACATTAATTTCATGTGACAGTATTAAATCTAGAGTATAATTACGTCAATGAGTATGTCCTGACACGTGTTGTCTAACCCCAAAAGAGTTCAGAATGTCTATGAATGCTGATCCCAATGCATCTTTTTCATTATCAACATGGAAATTAAAATCACCAACAATTAAAACTTTATCTGCAGCCGGCACTACCTCTATATAAAATCAGCAAATTCTTTATAAAGTCGGTATGGTCCCTGGCTGGCTGTGATACAGTAACCAGTACCAACATCACAGGGGATTTATCATTAACACTTGTTCTCTGGATAATGTTATATGAAGCACCATTACTTCAAACGAGTTATACTTGAAGCACGCCCTCTAAGAAATACTGAAAAAATTGTTATAAATTGTAGCAACACATCCTCCTGTACCTTTTGGACATGGCTCATGTTTATAAAAGTAATCTTGGGGGGTAGACTCATTTAAAATAATTTAATCATCAGGTTTTAGCCAGGTTTCTGACAGAGCACATCTAGGTTATGATCAGATCATTTACAAAAAGCGCTTTTGTAGAAAAGGATCTAACATTCATTAAGCCAAGCTTTATCATTTGTTAATCCGTATTACATCTATTTTTTATTTGTTGAACATTAATTAAATTGTTACTCTTAAATTGGTTTGGACGTTGTTTGTATTTACTAGTTCGGGGAACAGACACAGTCTCCATAGTGTGATATCTAGGTGAAAGAGTCATGTGCTGAGAATTAACTGATTTCGGGTGCTTTATTATAATTATATTTAATAAAATTTTTATTTAGTTTATTAAATGGAATTTTTTTTTATTTAATTGGTATTGACCATTTTTTTTTTAGTTTTTATATTTATTTGGGGAGATCAGTATATAAAAAATTTGCAATATTATTTTTTTATTAAATATTTTTTAAATTCATGTTAATTTTCTATATCCCCTTAACATTTGGACAGCTGTTTGGACAATTATCTAAAATGTTATAATGTTTCATTTATAATGGCTAATCGACAGCATAATTAAATATTTATGTTATTTTCGGCATTTTTATTTGTTTATTTTATTAATCGACTTGTTAAAAAAATTTTTTGCATTACCGTTTTGTTTAGGGTTATATTTATTTGAGGGATTATATCTTATAGATATATATATATATATATATTAAAATGTATATATATATATATATATAGTATAATAGAGATAATTAAAGTAATTAAATATTTTATTATTCATTTTATTTATTATATTATTTTTATTATTTTTATTATATTTATTTATTAATTCTTCTTCTTTTCTTATTATTATTATAATTTTTTATTTAATAAAAATATTTGAAGTAGAATTTATAAATTTAATTATCCCCCCCCCCCCCCCCCCCCACGCAGGCAGTTTGCGATGTAATTTGTTTTTTTTTTATTTTAGTTGGGGAGTATGCTACATCTTTATACATATGTATACATGGTAAATTAATTTTTATATCTTATATATTATATTCTATTTCTTATTTTTTATTTTTTATAAACTTTTTTACTTCTGACTGATGGACACCAAGCCTTAACATAGACATTTCTCAACAATCGTGAACTCCACACCTCTAGAACAACCTCTCTCAACCTTAACCTTCATATCTGGTTATTTACCTACAACTGCATGAGAATAAGGAATAACTTATACTAAAACTAAAATATATACAAACTAGTCTGGCTTTCCTTCCAGCTAAAAGTACAGGGGTGCTGTTGGAGGTTATCCTTTCATTCGGAGCTGAAACCTGCTCTGTGACGCATGTATGTGAGAAAATGTCAAGACTGTGAGTAAGGGAAGCTGTTCCCAGCTCAGCCTAAATGGCAGCTCAGGTTTGTTGAAAGTGCGTGGGCAGCAGGTATAGGCTGTGCTGGAAAAACCTGGCTGGGTGAGCTGCGCTGGCGTCTGGGATCAGTCCGAAATGAATTGGGGTCACTGAAGCTTGCGGCAATGGGGCCAGGCCTCATAACGAGCCGGAGAAGAGTCACTCCACACAACTCCACTCAACAGAACGCTTTTGTTTACCTGCAGTCTCTCTCTCTCAGCAGATATAAAAGACATAAGAGCAGGCAGAATGAGTTGCAATTTAACTAGTCTTTGTGAGTTATGTCTAGATGCATTTGCCGATGTTGAAATATGGTTCAGGAAAATTAATAAACAAACAGGCAGTACTGACATGAATGAAAAACAGCTGGTGAATATAATCGTGAGAATGAAAAACTTTGCTTTTACTTTGGCAAAGGGGCATAAACTTTATCCAAGATTTTCTTAGGAGAAATCAAAATGAGGGATTTTTTTTGTCATACAGTATATAGAGTATAGAACTATAATAATACTTAGCATCAGATTATACGATTTTGGGAAGAATTTGACAAGAAATGTTTGAGTTCATAGTCAAATTTCTAAGGTTTGATTGCAGACTTTGTTATTTTGGCAAATCTAAGCACAGTTTGAGACAATGTTGAGATCTCTGCTGAGATATTTGTGAGATTACAGCAGTCTTCTTGTGAGAAGGAAAATCTTAGAAAGCAGGAAGGTGTTACATAATGTGAAATGACGGTGTCATTTATTTAAAATGCATTTTTATAAAGACATCACAATTAATATTATAGGGATAGTTTACCCCAAAATGAAAATTCTGTCATTAATTTCTCACCCTCATGCCGTTCCAAACCCGTAAGACCTTCGTTCATCTTCAGAACACAAATTAAGATATTTTAAATGAAATCCGAGAGCTTTCTGACCCTGCACAGGCAGCAACGCAACTGAAATGTTCCCAGACCCAGAAATGTAGCAAGGACATCGTAAAATAGTCCATGTGACATCAGTGGCTCAACTTCAATTTTGCGAAGCTACGAGAATACTTTTTGTGCGCAAAGAAAACAACGATGAAGGAAGGTCTTACGTGTTTGGAACGACATGAGGGTGAGTAATTAATGACAGAATTTTTATGTTGGAGTGAACTATCCCTTTAAGGTTTTTCGAAAAGAATATTCCTGTCTTTAGGAATATATAGAATATATACTAAGCAAACTAAAGTAAATTGAATAACAAAATGGTTTTAGTTTTATCTTAAGTGAAAATTATATTTTCATATTATAACTCATTTAGCTTTTGTTTATGGTAAAATTCAGTTATGAAAAGCCAAAAATATTATAATAACTTACATTTTGGTGTCCAAAGAAAATATTGACCCTGGACCACAAAAACCAGTCCTAAGTCGCTGGTATAAGTTGTAGCAATAGCCAAAATAAAATGGTATGGGTCAAAATGATTGATTTTTCTTTTATCAAAAACATTAAGGAAATGACGTTAAAGATCATATTCCATGAAGATATTTTGTAAATTTCTACCGTAATATATTAAAACTTACTTTTGCGTTGTAATATCTGGCTAAGACACTTAATCGGACAATTTTAAAGGCGATTTTCTCAGTATTTTGATTTTTTTTGCATTTTTTTTCCAGATTTTCAAATATTGTCCTATTCTAACAAACCATGCATCGATGGAAAGCTTATTTATTCAGCTTATTTATTATTTCGAAAAATTGACACTTATGACTGGTTTTGTGGTCCAGGGTCACATATTTTAAATATGGTATGATTTTATATAAATCTTTTTAAACCTGTATGAATGTACATTTTTTTTGTCTTTGGGAAAATACATTTATTTTTTATTAATATTAAGGGAAAATGATGCTGAGAGTCAGATTCAGCTTCAGAGGCTCAGTGGCAAGGTGACGTCCTTCGGCTCTTCTGATCGTCCCGCTTCTAAATACAGCACCTCTCTCCCCCGCGCTCATATCACAATCCTCACCCTCCTCAGAGACACATGTCACAATCTGAAGAGCAAAGACTGAGTGTGTAGGGTGAACTTATCATCTGGAATATCTGACAAGTGATCCCTGGCTTCCTAGTGCCACGATACTTAAAAAAGGTGTGTGATAACCAAATTAACTAATTACTTGAAGTTGACTAGGTAGCAGTGATTCTGGAGGTAAAGCTCATTTTAATGCTTGGTTTCCATGTTCCAAGTCCTTCCCCTGCAGGTCTCTTTTCACATTGTAAGATTTAGCTCTGATTGTACGATTGACTCTAGCACTAGCAGCAGTAGCACTGTAACCGTGAGTCATCAGCTCTCAAACCATCCCAACTCCTGTGGAGACTCTTGGGTCTGCACCAAAAGTCCTTGAAAATGATATAAACTTTGAACTACAGTTTTGTCTCCGCATGTTTCCAAGGCTTTAAACTGTCTGACCCTGAGCTGCATTAATGTGACATGTTGTCAATAGTTATGTCCAGTCTCCACGGTCTGTCTCTAGACGGGCGGCGCTGCAGAGAGGAAGAGCAGCATGAAATAAGATGATGTAAAATGCAGTTCATTAGATAATAGATTCTATCAGTGATTTGCAACATTTGTTAATCACTCATTACCTGTTGGAAGTTAACTAATTATAAAGTAGCAACAGTGTTATTTTAGTATTAAAAACAGTGTTATTTTAGTATTATTTATATACTGCGATAGTATTTATTAAAATTTTATTTAATTTAGATTTGATTTGAATATTTTCAGTTTTCATTTTAATTTTAGTTTGCGTTTTAGTAATCTTGTGAAGTGATTTTTTAAAATCATTTTTAGTGTTTAAAAATATTTCTATTTAGATTGTTTTTACATTTTTATTTATTTCAGGCTTTGATTTGAGTCATTTTAGTTCCTCAGATCTTCAAATCAATAATCTTATTTTTATTTCAGTTAGTTGCCACGGCAACATTTTTTATTTAATTACATTTAAATTGTTTATTTTTTATATTTATATTTATATTAACTTTAATTAAATAAATTCAGTTAAAATGTGTTTTAACGGTTGGATATAATTATTATTTATTATATATTATTAATTAGTAATTTGATCATTTGGATGGTTCATTAAACCATAAATGGTTTGATAAAAAAATAAAAAAAAAAATAAAACAAAGTGATCGATAATTCCCTGGTGGAATTTTTTTAGTATGAATGGTTTGGTTCAAATTACATGTTACATTAATATTTTCCCAGATATATAAATCATGGAGTACAGTAGTCAACATTTGAAGTGGATCAAAAATGTTCATTAAAGTTGTCCTAAAACAAGAACGCATTTTGGTTTTAGGTTTTAGGACAACTTTGATGAAAGGTTATGATCCACTTCAAATGTTGACTACTGTATTCTATTCTATTTGTTTTCTGTAAAATAATTTTAAATGTAATGCTGCTGCCACACTCAATGAACTAGGTTATTCATTCACAATCGCTCATGTTTTTTTTTTTACTAATATGCCTTTATTAGAATGATATAGTTATATATTTCAAAATATATTTTCCCCTTAAGTAGCTTCAATGTAGTCTACCTTTTGTTTGTAGCTTGTCTAATGCGTCAAAAGAGTAATGAAAGAAATGAATTAATCAATGCTTTAAATATAGTTTAGATGTTTGGACAGTAGACGTCTATACTATCTATACAATAGATTTACATTCTATCAGTTTAGTTTTCATAAAACTTTCAATAAATTTCGCTCTTGGGATCAGTAAAACATTTTCTTGTGCTGCATTCATCAAACCAGCATGACTTCCACATATCATGACATGAAAGTGACCACATGCAGATTCAGCTGCACCATAGGAGACTTTAAATGAGCAGGGAATGTCAAGTGAGATTATTTCTATATTTGGTGACCTTTAGTGCAAAGCATTTAATGGAGGGAGGTATAGAAGTTTGATTGTTTGAGGTGTTAGCTTATTGACGAGTCTCCACACTTCCTGTCATGTGTCATTATGCATTTTCAATGGGCTGTATGGTCTTACTTTCAGTGAATCAGTAAGAGTCTGGTTGCAATAAGTAAGGAATGATTTATCTGTTTTGCGTTCAGCCCATCAATGATGAGATATGCGAGGTGTGTGAGGTTTGGACAGCAGACGATCTGTTCCCCTGCCGGACCTGCACGCGGGTCTTCCACGACGGCTGTCTGCGGGAGATGGGCTACCTGAGCACTGAAGCCCTGCAGGAAATGAGAGAGACGGCCCACACCACCAGCGGCTGGAGCTGCTATTACTGCGTGAGTTCTCTCAAGCCTCTTTCATGAATACATACACACACAATCACATACAGACATATTTACAAGCACATTTCCAGGCACTGGCTGTGTGTAGTTGTTTCCTATAGTTATTACTGCACAGGACATGTCTTTCAGTCTGTAACAAGGATCCGTTCTGCAGGAATGAGCAGCATATTTATATTTTTCTGTCTGGCTGTCTTAAAGAAATTACAGTGACCTGATTGTGACATGGATGGAGTCACTATGAACTGTCATTGTATGTAAAAGAATTCTGAAAATTCTTCTGAAACTTTTCAATGTATCATTGAACAAAAATAACAGTGTACAGGTTTTGAACTATACTATAATTTCAATTCATTCCTGCTATGCATTTCTTCAAAGACAGTGTGAAACAATACATGTCTGTAACACGACATATTTCCGAGTGAAATATTCAAAGGGAGGTCATGTAGGATGGGCTACTAGGGGATATCTGTTAGATCATGCCTCCCTGCCAGAAATATCAGATCCCACCCCGGATGCCAGATGCTGTCAGAAAATGTCCATTTTGACTGGTAACAGAACAATTAGTCAGCAAAATTGTCTAAAACCCAAAACCTGTTAACTGCAAGCCTTGTCTGGTACCCATAACCAGGGTTTTGTCTGATACTCAAAACTATATAAACAGTCTCTTATCAGCCGAGAAGTTGACCGAGCAAAGCCAGTGAAGATCAGAAGCAGGAGACAAAGTGATAATGATCAAAAATGAGTTTATTGAATAATTTTAGTTGCATATGTTTCAGTGCACAGACTTGTGCCATAAGCCATAGCAATGGAAAATTACTGCTTCACAACAACGTCCCGTGACATTAAAAACCTTGAAGGAGACTTCTCTATCCTCTTATGTAAAGACTTGTAATACCTTATTCTGTAAACAAATATAACTTGAAACCACACATCATACGCCTAGAACAACTAATGGAAAAATTATTTTGTCAATAATTATGTCCTATATTAATTAATTTACGAATTTTCTCCCTTCATATAAGAACATAAAGTAAAAGACAGAAAATCTATTAAAATGACTAATCAATGAATAAGTCAAGGAAATTAGTATATAAATGATTATAAATGATTATATGATTAAATGGAATAACTACATAGCCAACATGTTTCAATTTCCGTCGGCTGACATGTGATCTCTGTAAGTCGTGCTTATAGGACTCCAACTGTCTCATCTACTTCCTCGTCTCCTGTGATTTGAAATGAATGAATGAATTATAAAAGAAAGAAAATAAAACGCAGCACAAATGTTTGGTTGCTCTCTTGAAGCAACACACACACACACACACACACCACACACACGCACACACACACAAATCCCTGAAAAAAATCAGGAAAAAAATAAATAAATTACTACTGCTAAATGCTTTATAAGTATTTATCACTGTTAGTTCATCATAACTAATGTAGTTAACTAATGTTTATGCCTCGTGCGAAATTTCCAATCACACAAACCGCTTTTCCACCTTTGGACCAAACTGTTCTCGTTTCTTAACAATGCCGATCTGGCCTATATCCCTATCATAGGGATATGGTTTAATTTTCCACCGCTGGGCTGATAAAAGAGATTGTAATACAAATATTTCAGTCATTGCCTCTTACACTCTAAAAAATGCTGGGTTATTTCAACCCATCTTTGGGTCGAATTTGGACTAACCCAACTTTTGGGTTAAAAATTTAATGTAAAAATGTAACCCAATTTGGGTTAGTCCATATTTGACCCAAAGTTGGGTTGAAACAACCCAGCATTTTTTAGAGTGTAGCATGGTTGGCTGATTCCAGGCCAAGAACTTTGCAGTCGTGCCATGCCAAACCAAACTCAAGTGGAAACACAACTGGAACCATTCCTCTACCGCGTTCTTCCAACCCTTTCCTTCTGACTGTGGAAAAGTGGCTGTGGATTCCTGTTGAAATGAATGGATTTTGCACATGAAAATTCACCAAACAATGGTATATCTGACCCCACCTATAGATACATCAGGAGAAGAGCAGAGTTATTTCAGAGACTCAATAAGACCAGTAACATGTGTGAAGTAAATATGTTCAAGTTTTGCTCTTCTTTTAATATCCTTATCCAGCAAAAAGTGCTGATAGAGTGATCAGATATATAGACCACTTCTTAGCTAGCATATATCCACAGATTCTTACACTGTAGATCTCCTCCCAAAGGTCAGCGTGAAGATGAGCATGTCAAGATGATTGTGTTATGCTAGAGAGTCTGGGCTCTGTTCAGAGTGCTCTTTCTCCCGGCGTCAGAGAACTCTGGCACTAAAATTACAGAGTGGGCTGTCAAAGCATATGAGCGTCCTTTAAAGTGAAGTAGAGCGCTTATCTCAGTGATGCAGGCTGCTGATGCCTGAATCATTTGTTGAGAGTATAAGACATTTTCGAGGCTGCTGCTAGATGCACTCCAGCTAGACTTGCACCCTCAAATGGGTTGCATCCCATGCTGCATTCCAATCATTAACAGCTGTGGACACATCCCTCGAAACCATATGTGAAGCGCCGGGTTGTTGCTGAAATGTCTGGCATGTATTTCCTTAGAGGTTTAATTCATTAATTATGTGTCTGATTTTCTCACTTTGCCCTCGCTACAACCTAATCCACATGTATGCGTAAGCGTGAGTATGTCGAGGACTTGAGATGTTCAGACTGGGGATTACACTGTTGAATATTGCTTTCAAGGGACACTGATGTTTTGTTTCATGTAATACTATTCATTATTTTCAAGTGTATTTCAGTGCACTGGGACAAACTAAGGCTTAATGAGAAATTATAGCGGCATGGAGAACTCTAATGTTGCGATTAGCCACGAGGAGCGTGTGCACCACGTAAGGCTGTGGCTCAGAAGCCGCCTCAAGACCGTTATTCCGGTGGGAACTAAGTTTGTCTTCAATGAGTCTCAAGCTGGCCGACGCGGGTGCGGTCCCACGACATCTCCTAGTTTGCATACGGAGAGGGGTGGTCTTTCCGCTGCCCTGTCGTCGCGTCAAATGTGGGCTTCGCCATTCAATGAATCAGCATGTGATTTAGCCATGTACATTTATCATTACAGCCTTACTCGTCCAAAAACAACAATAAACGAGCTCAAACTGATATGACATGCACCTGGTGTGGAGATACGCTCATAAAGATGATGCCATGGATGAAAACAATGAAAACTGTGAGCTGAAGCAACATAGACACAGCCATAAGGATAAGCTGTGTATTGTTTTGTTAGCTAGCTAGCTGTACTATTTATGTGAACGTAATTAGGTGATTTTTTCCCTCTTGTTCTGTCATCTTTCAAGGTTTGTGGTTTGAAAATGTCTCCCAGCAGTGGTGCATTGTGCTGAAACTGTGGCGTTGGTGTTTTCTTCTCGTCCTTGGTCTGGTCTTGTGTTCTTTATACTCGCTCTGGTATTCATCGTTGTGATTTCCTGTGAAATTCAAATCTCTTGGAGTTTCAGCAAACATGAAGGCTTAAAGGGATAGTCCACCCAAAAACGAAAATTCTGTCATCATTTAGTCATCCTCGTGCTATTCAACCCTTGTTATGACTCTTAGGATGCCTCTATCAATCGGAAATGGTTTGGTGTCAGTGCTGTACATGCAACAAAAAATGTCTGTGCAAATATAAATGTACTACGTGTGGCGATCAGTTTGCATTGTAACCTATGTGCATTATGGAAGAAAGGAAACACCGATTATGCGGTCCACTATCATCCTATGTAGTAAATTTTAAAGGAGGCCCAAAACGATTAGAAAGGTACAGATGTGGTCTCTTCTTCCCCAGCATATACACACGGGTGCAGGGGTAGAGGAAACCCCGAATCAGAGTCTTAGAGGGACAAACACCCAGACCATTACATCTCCTCACCAGCAGGAAAAAAGCTGTCCTCAGCTGTAAATGACAGGCAGACGTCCTAACACAACTACCATACATGGTTGATGCTTAGATATAGCAGCTGACAAGTACAGGCATTTGCATCAACATCATCTTGGGAATATACATGTTGCCTGATGAGATAATAACATAGCCTCTATATTAAAAAAATTAAAGAAAAGAAGGGAAAACAAATGTGAAAATAAAATACACTGGGCCGAATCACAAATACACCATTGGAACATACAGAGCATAGCATTGTTGTACCCTCACAAACATGTATAGAGAGAAACACCATTATGAAAGTAACCAAGAACCGAAACTAACAGCAACATTTCAACCCTTAAATCTATAGTTAACAATCAGGCCCCCTCACAGTAATATTAACACTCCCTTTTTTTAGTATGAAACTCATTTGTCCACTTAGTTGTCGACCAGTCTGTTGTGACTCTGGGATGAACTCTGGGCCTTAAATTGTAGTGAGACCCCTGTACTGGGCTTTGTACGGGATCATCCAAAATACAAGAGTCAGGAAAAACATTGTCGTCCCTTGCAGTGCCTTGCACCATAGGGCAAAAGTCAACCGTTCCTGCCTGCCCATCATTAAGCAAGTCATCTTCCCTCTCAATGCAGGGTGATGGGTTCAGCTCCAAATCACCACCGCCCATCATTTCCTGAACACCCAGACTGGAATCTCCAGCATCAGAACCACTCGGACCAGGAACTTGAATGGTATGCGCCTCAGCCGTTTGCCAAGTGTGAAAGGGCTGTAGATTCACAACATGCACCACACCCAAATCCTGAGCACCATTAACACTAGCCAGCCTATAATTTACCTCAGATAGCCGCTGCGTGATTCGATAAGGGCCTCCATATAGTGGAGCCAACTTAGCAGCAAAGTTTGCTGCTGCATCGGACCTGGGGTGCGTTTTCAAGCGCACCATGTCTCCAGGGGCATATTCAACTGGCTGTCGATGCAAATCGTAGTGACACTTCTGTTTCTCATGGCTAGCCTCCAGGGCTACCCTTGCATGATCATGAGTCATGGATAACGTGCTTCTCAGAACATCGGGTCGACTAAGCATAGGGTCATTTAAATAATCAGTAGGTGGTTGAATGAGGTGGTCCAGTGGAGTTACCAACTCACGCCCATAAAGCATTCGTGCAGGGCTAAATCCTGTGCTTTCATGGTGTGCTGTCCTCAAAGCAAAACAAATCTGTGGGATATATCTGTCTCAAGACGTGTGCTTATCTCCCACGTAGGCTCTGATGGCGGTCTTCAAAGTTCTGTTGACTTGTTCTGTAGCGTTGGTTTGGCCAAAAAAAAATCACAGTCTAAGCCTGGCAAGGGTTTTTTTTATACAAAGATGCCCCGCAGTAGGGTGATCATGATAATACTCTTGGATAGATCTCCGTATTGCCAATGGTGCCACTAATTTTAAATCTTTCCATGGGTGCATACCACACTGAAGATTCACATCTTTGTAGTACAACAGTCCATCTTCCACCATGTAACGGCCCTCAAAATTATCATCGCCCTCAATAGTCTCTGCATTCTCCAACTTACGAAGCAGCACACCAGTTTTGGAATCATCCAACTGAACCTGCCGTATTTGCTGCCTGTCCCCTAACTCAAGTAGTGGTTGGATACGCAAGTCCAGACCAGCTATAATGGCATAGTCAGGCAACACATCCAAAGGGCCACTAGAATCAGGCAAGGGGTTACGGAACAGAGCATCAGGGACCCGATTTCCCACACCAGGTTTGTGCTTGATGCTGAAATCAAAATCTTGCAGCCGAAAACACCAGCACGCCAACCGACCAGAGGGATTGGGCCTTGACATCAGCCATTGTAAACTACTCTGGTCCATGTATACAGTGACATGCAGACCTTCAATGTAGGGTCGGAAGTGCTCAAGGGCCCATATCAACCCCAGACACTCCTTCTCTGGAGTTGAGTATGGATTCTCAGCCTTATTCAGAGTTCGACTTGCGTACGCCACAACTATCTCTCGTCCTTCCTCATCTTTCTGCATTAGTTCTGCCCCCAGCCCTGCATCACCTGCATCGTTGAGTTTCTCAGTAAATCTTTCCTTCCCAAAGTCAGGAAACCTGCAAACAGTGTGCAGAGCGTCAACACGACTTTACGTCATATCCATTCTCTTCTCTTGTCACCATAATGCTCCCCCACAAACGGTGGGTTGCTCTCGTGTCAGTGTGCACACCAAAGTTTTCGTGCTGTGCAGAGTCCTTTGTGCTGTGCATTAGTTGCGAATGACCCTACGCTCAGTCAGCTGCGCAGGGCCCCAAAATCTTTCTCCACCTGTGTTGACACTCTTCTTTGGGACGGCAAACTCGTCACGTGCCCGTTGACTTTTGGCCTGATCTCACGGCAAGATTGACCTACCATGCTTTCACTTTGTATCCCAGGAATTTAAATTCCTCCCAGCAAACGGACCCTGCCCAGCTATGTCCATCAGTGATGCCCCGCCGGCCGAGAAGTCGTTCTAAACATTTCACGTAGGTCATCCAAGTGCTGTTCGAATGTCGGGGACACAATCACCATATCGTCAAGGTATACGGCACAACACTTGTATATCAGCCCAGCCAAAAAACAGGTGCATTGCATAAACCGAACGGCATGACTTTGAATTGGAAAAGGCCACAATGGGAAGTGAAGGCTGTCTTGGGACGTGAGCTCTCCTCAACACCCACTTGCCAATTACCCCTGGCAAGATTGATTGGGCTGATGAAGTTTCCCCTTGACAAAAAATCCAACGAGTCATCAATTCGAGGCATAGGATGACTATCTTGAACAGTGACGTTATTCAGAGCTCGATAGTCTACACAGAATCTCCATTCGCCCGACAATTTCGGCACAATAACCACGGGTGACGCCCATGGCCCCAACGCAGGCTCAATTATTCCCTCATCCAGCATTGTAGCTATCTGCTCCTCAATCAACTTTCTTTTTGCCGGTGAGGCACGGTAGGGGGGTAAATTGATAGGTCTTGCAGAGGCAGTGTCAACTTAAATCTCAGCCAATGTAGTATGACATAACTGGCTGCTAAACAAATCATCAAAACTCGTCAGCAACGCTCTAAGCTGCAGTCCCTGCTCGTCAGTCAAAGACAAGCCACTGATTAATAATTCCACCTTTGTTAGAGAGGTCTGTAGGCTGGCTAAAGCTGGCCCTTCAAACACACTATTTTGATCGTCCCAATCCGGACCCGCCATACCATCCACATCCATGTTTCCGATGGTTATTGTTCTTCAGCTTAACAGACACATGAAAAGGATTGCTCCAAAGGGAAGGTGACGACCCATCTTCAATATGACCTAAATTAGGTTCGAGGAGAGTTTTATCACCAACCTGAGGCCTATTTATTGTCTGGGGGGAGGGTTGCCTCGACGAAAAGTCCCCCCCCCCCACGTTTCCCGAATCAGGTGGTCCATGACCCGAAACACCCCCAAATGTCATTGTACCATTTGATCCCGGGTCCTCAGCCCTCAATCATGCTCGGGGGATTCCTGGTGTTCCTGGCAGGTGGTTTACATCTCGGGCATGAGCGCACTGTCACCCCTGGCAAATGACATGAATAACAGTACACAAGACCACATGTCTCTTCATCAGTTACAACCCTAGCACCCCTTCACCTCCTGTCTCAATGTACGCACCTGTTTTTCTAGGCTGGCCCGACGTGGCCCGAGGTTCATCGCAGGAATCAGGCTCAACATGCATAAAATCATCACTGTCGAAGTCTATACTTTTTGCCATTTCCCCAACCCACTGTGCTTTCACAACAGTAAACACTGTAGTACCCAATTTGACAGTTAACAAAATTATCACTTTCCTTAAAGGTCAGTTAGATTAGTCACTCAAACATATAGGTGCACAAGCAACAATGTTTAGAAATTACACAGAATAAAACAAAAACTGCATGTGTTTCCAGTCCCCACAGATTGAATTTCAATAGTCTCTTATATTTCCACAAAAATGTCCACAAAATCACCTCTCAGAGTTATGTACCTTCCAAATGGACAGTTTATGCAATTTATGTCCTCTTCTTCAGCCGATGAAAAACGTCTCTAGGTTACGTATGTAACCATGGTTCCCTGAGGGAACGGGACGCTGCGTCGAGTCGCTTTGGGGAATGCCCTTGCGTGACCGCGTTCTGAAGCAAAATCAATCCAATGGAGCAGCGAGATGTCACGAGCAGGGTGACATAAGCACCAGAAAGCATAAAAGCACATCCGGCCGTCCGGCAGCACCCAGCTTCGATGAAGTAGCGCATGCAGGGATGCAGGGAGTATGGCAAGAGACGCAGCGTCTTGTTCCCTCGGGGAACCATGTTTACATGCGTAACCTGAGACGTTCCTTTTCAGGAACTCGAGCTGCGTCGAGATTCTCTTTGGGAATGAGAATACCAACTGCGCCATACTACCGAGTCCCTGCCTGTGTGTGTGTCCTATGAGCACATCACGAAGAGAGAACTTGGGAACCTGGTGTAGATGCCAGGTCTAGGTTGTAAAAGCGGACAAAAGTGTGTGGAGAGGACCAGCCCGCCACAGCACAAATGTCCTGCAAGGTCACACCCAAGCTGAAAGCCTTGGAAGCCGCCATACTCCTGGTCGAGTGCGCTCTGACCCCCATAGGTGACGTGAGGCCATAGGACTCGTAGGCTAGTGAGATGGCCTTGACCACCCATCTACTCATAGTATGCTTGGTCGCTGGAGATCCTTTCTTTTGCGGACCAAAACAAACAAAAAGCTGATGTGCCTTACGCGACGGGGCAACTCTGTATGCGCCAGCGTCCAGTGCTCGAACTGGACAGAACAGATTAAGCCTTTCTTGGCCTACTTCCTTGTACGGAGGAGGACAGAATGCCTGAAGTACTATGGGCCCTGGTGAAGAAGTGGGCACCTTAGGGACATACCCAGCCTTTGGGTAAAGGAATGCCCTAACCATGCCTGGAGCGAACTCCAGGCATGAAACAGAGAGTGCCTGAAGATCCCCGATCCTTTTTTAGTGAGGAAATAGCGAGGAGAAAGATGGTCTTGAGCCTGAGCAACTTGACCGTACTTCTTCTATGGGTTCAAAGGGGGGCATTGCATGAGCCCTCCAGAACCATAGCCAGGTCCCATGAGGGCACCTTAGCTCAGTCTCAGGGTGCCACGGAGGAAACGAGTTGCAAGTGGGTGTCTTCCCAATGATTGACCAGCCAGAAGGGCGTGGTAAGCAGCTAAGGCCGCCACGTATACCTTCAGCGTGGAGAAGAAGAAGAAGAAGAAGAAGATTGAGTTTTTATTGCCAGGTATGTTTACACATACGAGGAATTTGACAGAAGCTTCCACAGTGTAACAGATTGACAGTGACAGAACAAAAAACACAGATAAAAAAAAAAAATAGAACAAGAAAATAAGGAATAAAAATAGAACCAGTAACTAAGGATAAAAATACTGTCATGTTGTACAGGTATAGAACAACCGTTCACTCATCGTTTTCATGTACTCGTATATTATGTGTTTAAATTGAAATAATATGCGACTGCAGTATGGTCAGTGTGTGTGTTAGATAAATAAGTGTATGGGTGTATAAATAGTGTTGTGTGTTTCACAGTTATTGTCAAGTGTTCATGAGTTGGATTGCCTGAGGGAAGAAACTGTTTCTGTGTCTGGTCGTTCTGGTGCTCAGAGCTCGGTAGCGTCGGATGGAGCGCCGTGTCTAGAGTGATTCTGCCAGCCCTTTTGCTCACTCTGTACGAGTACAGTTCTTGGAGAGAAGGGAGGGATGTACCAATGATTCGCTCAGCAGTCCGGACTACACTTTGTAGTCTTCTGAGGTCAGATTTGGTATCTGAGCTGAACCAGACAGTTATAGAAATACAGAGGACGGATTCAATGATGGCGGAGTAGAACTGTTTCAGCAGCTCCTGTCTGGCCACGGCTTTACAGTTCTTCCCCTTCACCTATGGCGAAGGAAGTACACCGTCATCTTGCCTCCTGGGTTTCTCCTTTTTCCATAACCCTGCGGAGAAGTGCTCCTGTAGAAATTCCAGAACTGTACCAATTGGGCAGTTTACTGGGTCCTGCAGTTGCTGTCCTCACCATGAAGCGAAAAGTTTCCACTTTCAAGGCATACTGTTTCCTAGTGGCTGGAGCTCTGGACTGGAGTATAAGTCTCAACAACCTCAGTTGAGAGACCAGATGCTAGGAGCTGTGCCCCCTCAGGGGCCATGCCCACAGCTTCCATAACTCCGCCGATTGATGTAGGAGACCGATGTGTTGTCTGTGCGGACAAACACATGATGCCCCCTTAGGTCTTTAAGGAAGTGTGTCAGAGCTCGAAACATGGCCAGCATTCCCCGGCAGTTGATGTACCAAAGAGATTATGGCCTTCCCACAGACCCTGGGCAGAGCGGCCACTCCTGAAAGCTCCCCAGCCCGTGAGAGAGGCATCCGTCGTTAGTGTTACGCGACGACAAGGAGCCCATAACGTCAGGCCTTGAACCAGGAACCAACTTTTCTTCCACATATCTAAGGCACGTAAGCGTCGCCGCTTGACCTTGATCATGCAAAGCGGATTCCCCCGCGGGAAATCCTTTGGTTCGGAGCCACCACTGCAAGGGTCTCATGTACAGCAGGCCAAAGGTATCACGTTGGATGCAGCTGTCATCAGCCCAAGCAGTCTGGAATTGTTTGACAGTGAGTGACTGGCCTTCTTTTACTCTCGTGACTGTCGTGAGGATTTACTCGATTCGAGCAGGAGACAGACGTCCCTGCATCAAGGTTGTGTCCCACACCACGCCTAAATAAGTGGTTTTCTGTAGTGGAGAAAGTACACTCTTCTTTGCGTTTAGTCTTAACCCCAGCTCTCTCATGTGGGCGAGGACGACATCTCGATGCCGAGCCGCCATCTGCTCCGATTGAGCTAGTGTTTACCAATCGTCGATATAATTGAGTATGTGGATGCCCTGGAGTCACAGAGGAGTCAGAGTGGCATCCACATACTTTGTGAAAGTGTGGGGTGAGAGTAACAGGCCGAAGGGAGAACTCTATATTGGTATGCTTCGCCCCCGAAAGCAAACCTCAGGAATTTCCAGTGTTGAGGGAGGATGGAAACATGGAAATAATCGTCTCTGAGATCTATCGTAACAAACCATTCCTCGGACTGGATCTGAGATACTATCTGTTGATAGTGAGCATCTTGAACCGAAGTCGTTTGATAGCGCGGTTCAGAAGACGTAGATCTAAGATCCGACGCAACCCCCCTATCCTTCTTTGGAACGATGAAGTACCAGCTGTAGAACCCAAATTGTCTGTCGAGAGAAGGGACCACCTCGATGTCCTCCTTCATCAAGAGAGTGTTAATTTTTTGTTCCATTACCAGAGCCTGCTCGGGCCCACTAGTGTGGGGATGACCCCGTTGAAACGAGGCGGACGAGAACCGAACTGGATTCTGTCACCTTTCTCTACAATCTGCAGGACCCACTTTGAGATATTTGGTAGAAGTTTCCACGCTACAAGAAAATCTACTAAGGGAACCAGCCTCTCGAAGCTGGCCTCTGGTGTTATTAGAGGAGCCATTTCGGGTGCCCTGAAGCGGATGACCGGACAGGGAACAACCGACCCGGCTGCTGTAGCACCCTCAATTGAGGGGCGAGCTCTCCCGTGCCGTACCGTTTGCCGGGCGGCAGCTGGGATTTTCGCTCGTCTGAGCTCACTGAGCCTTGAAGCACCGATGTGGCAGGGGTATCAGTGAACCTCCATGAGGGCACTGAGGGAGCAACCGACCCGACTGCTGTAGCACCCTCACTTGAGGGGGCGAGCTCTCCCGTGCCGTACCGTTGATGGGCGGCAGCTGGGAATTCGCTCGTCAGAGCTCACTGAGCCCTGAAGCACCGAGGTGACAGGGTATAAATGAACCTCCATGAGGGCACTGACGGAACAACCGACCTGACTGCTGTAGCACCCTCACTTGAGGGGGCGAGCTCTCCCGTGCCGTACCGTTGCCGGGCGGCAGCTGGGATTTTCGCTCGTCGGAGCTCACTGAGCCCTGAAGCACCGTGGGTGGCAGGGGTATCAATAAGCCTCTGTGAGGGCACTGAGGAGGATTGGGCACCGTATGCTGAGGTGTTATCCTTTCCTCTCCAGTTGGGCTGCCCTCAGGGACCTGACAATGGTATGACCATTTAGCAGAGGTCCTCTTAGACAAAATAACGGTACGCAGATCCGTTTTCAGTCTAGAAGACCCCAACTGAGAGCATCGCCCCGACCCCCGATCTTTCTGTGGAGGGGTGCAGGTTGCAACGCTGTGTTTTTGAGACTGGCGATATGAGGATCTTTATGACTTGGGCTGCTGCTCGCTCAGCATCCCCACCCCTGAGCAGGTCAGCCTGGTATGATTGTAACACCGCCATGGTGTGCAAACAATCGCCAGCCTGACCTACCGCCGTATAAACTTTCCAAACCAGACTCGATGTAAGCCTAAAGGGCCTGGTGGGAAGCTTCTGGGCCTTCAGGGACGATGCTGAGGACAGGGAGAGATAGCTCACAAGCGTCTGCTCCACCACTGGCATCACCCCATATACCTTATCATTCAGCCCCACGATGTTCTTTGAATAATACGAGACTGTGGGGCTGTAATACGGGATGAGTACGGTTTCTCCCACGATCTTGACACCTCAGCATGGAGATCAGGGAAAAACGGAAGGCCCTCATCGTGAAGGCTGTGATCTGGATTCAGAAAACACTGGTCTAATTATTTTTAGGGCGAGCGTCCTGTTTTTAGGCTGGCCAAATGATATTTTATTTTGGCAAATGCACGAAACACCCCATAATCATGAATCACACCTCATACGCAAGGGACTGTGGTGGCGAGTCCACAGTATCCTCTGTCTCGACACTCATCACATCAACCTCCTCGGAGGAAGATAGATGAAGCGTCTGGCTCCCCCGCGAGAGAGAGAGCCGCGGATCTAGCGGGTGAGGACCGAGAAAAGGACGAGCCTGTCTCGGATCCCTCCGCTAAATCCACCCGCGATCCCCACGACAACAGTCTGCGCTGTGCCTCGGCAACAGCGGGACCGCTGCCAGCGGGATCGCGAGCCTGGCCGCTCTCATCAAACGCAGCCAGGCGAGAGCGCAGCGTGCGCAGCGAGAGCTCGCAGTGAAGACAATCAGCTGCTCGAAAGCTGACCGTGCATGCTTCGCTCCTAACAAATGACACACAAATCGTGTGTATCCCCCGCAGCCAGATATCGGGGTCAGGAAAACACAGGGCGTTTTGAATGTCGTTCCCCCTTACGGTCTCCATAGACTTCTCATTGTTTTATATATGAGTGCTTGTGCGGACAGACAACAGTAAATAGACAGACACATACACAGAGCGCTACTGAAGGGCAGAAGCTGGTTTGCGCCCGGCCGGATGTGCTTTTATGCTTTCTGGTGCTTACGTCACCCTGCTCGTGACGTCTCGCTGCTCCATTGGACGGATTTGACACGTGCTTCAGAACGCGGTCACACAAGGGCGTTCCCCAAAGCGACTCGACGCAGCTCGAGTTCCTGAAGGGGAACACATCTTTGCACATACCTGCTTTTCTGGCTATCAGCAGAAAGGAAACATAAAGAAGTTTCTTCAAACTTGAAATCCACTCACGAACGATGTTCAAAGTCAATGAAAAATGCAACAATCCAACCCAAACCGTAGTACCGCTGAACGCACGTGAGCCAAGTCAGTCTCTATGGCGACAGAAGTCCATGCGATGAAGGGCAAATAACTTCTGCTGAATGGCGTCAACTCACTGTGAAATCTAGTCTGCACTGTCCAACTCCCGTGGAGAATCGACTTTTTAGTCCCAACTGCGGTGAAATAAGACACAGTTTTTCCAAACGAAAACAAAGTTCCAGGTTTCCTGTTGATTATGAGCACTTGCACCACTACACCCTGGAGGAGGCACTCCCATAGATACGTTCATTCCGTGCGGCGTCATCCACCACCGATCTGAGTGCCGACCCATTGGGCCCGATTCACTGCGTCCATAATCTACTCTAACCGACATCTTCGCAATAAACAGATTTCTGTATCTGTCGCACCATCTTGTAACCTTTTGTGCGTTATGGAAGAAAGAAACACACGATGCAGATCACCATCAACCTATGTTTTAATGTTAAAGGAAGGTGCAACCAAACGATAGAAAGTACAATGTGTTTTTCCCCAGCATATACACATGAGTGCAGGGCAGAGGAAACCCTGAATCAGAGTCTTAAAGGGCAGACACCCCGGACCATTACAGCATGTGTAAATCTTAGGTGTGTAACGGTACACAAATATGACAGTTTGGTACGTACCTCGGTTTTAACGTCACAGTTCGGTATGATTTCGGTACAACAGGAGGGGGAACATTTACTTTTTTTTTTCAGGTTTACTGAAAAAGTTGCTCTTTCTTTAAATAAATTAAATTATAATTAAAATTTTCTTAGGGATAAAAATCTACCTCACCTTATGCTCTGAACTATAGGGAGCCCTTTTACATTACAAGGTTACAATTAGGCCTAACAACTTAACCCAAACTTAAATTTAACTTGATATTATTTTGAAATAGATGATCACACTGAACTTAAAAATGGCACATATGCGTGGTTTTTAAATTAACTTAAAATAATACAAGTTCGAAGCGAGTGTAAATTATTCAATTACTCAATGGCTGTCATAGCATGTTTCATAACAGATTGATTTAAACATACTGTACATTAAGTAATTAAGACTAACAGGTTTAGTAAAATATAATGAGTATATGGTGTAATATTTCGCAAAATGCTCCTCTCTAGACTTAATTTCTCGAGTGAACTAACGAGCTGTGGACACTGACTTGCCTGAGGTAAATGAAATGCTAAGTGACATTTTGTTTACAAGCCGTTTTAATCACATCTTTCCGCAAGTGAAACACTGATTGAGCGATTACATGAGACATGAGATGTTCATTCATGTTTATTTCACGTTAAAACTAATATTAAAAAGGAATGATCGCGTTCACTCGCGCTCTGCACAAATCTGCGGGGCGTCACGGCTCAGACACTGGAACCGGAGCTCTGCTCTAGTCAGTGCTTGTGTTGGGATTATATCAGCACGTTTCTGAACCATCCCAGAAGCGGCTCTCTAAGGCGTTTGTACAGCGATCTGTCATGCCACATAAACGATGGTCAAAACGGCATTTATTATTTGAATTTCCTGAGAAGGAGAGAAAAAAAACTGTATTCGTGCGGTACACATGCATACCGAACCCGTACCGAAACGGTTCGGTACGAATACGTGTACCGTTACACCCCTAGTATGTAGTAATAGTGTAGTAGTTTGTAAATAGTAAAAGATTATTAGTGTAATAGTTTTGGATTGTAACTATTGATAGTTTGGGTTGGATAGTTTACACCAAAAAAAAAAGTTGTTTTATAAGAGGAGTCATGGACTTTTTGCGACAGGTGGGATTCTGCTTATGGCACATCTCAATCACTCCTTTAGTATCCGTATATGACAATTGAGTGTTGCATAACTCTAACTGAAATTCAATGACGTAAAGTCTGTAATGTGATTGGTTATGAAGACACATGTGATCAAAGTTGACCGTTATGCTTTCTCCAATAGTAAGTAATTAAAGACCCTCTCATCTCCCAATAGTAAGACAATCTCTGCAGCTACAGCGATAACTGGATGTCTTTGTCCATATTAGGGATTTCCTAGAATGAGTTCTATTACTTCTGTGATGCATATGTGGAGTTTCTGTGCGAGGGCGCCCTCTAGCTTCCAGTATGAATGAAACAGACATTACATTACGTGTGTAATGTCCACCCAACACCCTATTTTTTGGTAAAAAATAGGAAAGATAATACTTCTCTCTAAAGAAACAGGTTTTTTTTGTCTCTTAGTGGATGCATATGAATTATCGTCATTGATATCGTTATCGCAATAAATCAGAACATATCGGGATATAGTTTTAAGACCATATTGCCCATCCCTACTCATGCTTTCAAGTTACAAATGACCACTCCCGCTTTACGTTAAAGTCCCCCTGCTGTCACTGGTCATCACAAATGACATATTTAAACATTTTTCCCTTGAAAATAATTTCATTGTATTTTAAAATGCTTGAATGTAGCTACATATGGATTCATGAATATGCAAATTAGTCCCCACCTCCACTCAGTTACACCAGCTCAGACAACACTGTACTTTTACTCATTTAATGGAAGTTGTAAATGCTATACAATGGCAAGTGGCATTATTGGATGAATGGTTATTGGAGAGTGAATCTGTGAGGGAATTTATTCAAATTCTGAATTTAGAAAGGGCGTTTTTGGTACACATCATTTTTAAGAAGAAAATGCACAGCAATGGTGAATTTGCACATGGATTGTCTTTAAGTATGTTAAAGTCACTAGACAGACATGTAAACCATTTTAAAAACTTGATTTCCACCACAAGGGTATAAAAATGTAAAAATGTGGATAGCCAGTTGCTTTTTCAGGTCAGTTTGGAACTAGCTTAAAACTGGATACTCAACACTATTAATTTATAAAAAAAAAAAAAACCACAATAATAAAAAAAAAAAACTTTTCTATTTTGAACCTAGCCCTACTGTCATGGTGGAATAAAGGTCACAGTTTGGTGAATTTTTGCGGTCTTTTCAATAGGAATTTGAGTGATTGGGATTTTTGCTTGAAGGTAAAAGATTTCACATTGGGTTCAAGTTAGTCATGCAAATTCACAATGCTGACAAACAGAAAGCTGCTTGGTTTGCTTCATATATCGCTACACTAGTGGCAATAGACAATGGACATTTTTTTGCCCGTGAAAGTACACACATCCCAACTGTCAACATCTGATTTAATGTTAATATTTCAACCAGTAGGTCAGTGAATTACTCAGGTAAATCACACATGCTTAATCTCTCTCTTTCTCTCTCTCTCTCTATAATAACTTCATTAATAACTGCATTAGTCTGCCATCAACGGCTCAAGCCTACGTTACTAGGACAACAATGACGTTTTGGAATTAGCAGTGGAGGCTTGGGATGAGATGCGTAAGAAATTAATCCTACACACAAGAGTGTTTTATGGACGAAAACCGGACGAATGTCCTGAAATAGCCTACAACAGCTGAACAATGTCTTGAGGTGTGAAAACCGTAGTATAATGTAATTTATGAAATTTTAATTTAATGTCAATATTTCAACCAGTAGGTCAAGGTTTTGCTATTTTGCATGGTCAGTTAGCCCCAGCTGGTAGATGCTATAACTGCACCATTTTGTGGGTAAAAAGCAGTTTCTACATCTATGATCATTCATTCAAAAGTAGCCGTGTACTGGAATCATTGCAAGCAACCTATGAATCTGAAATGTTTCATTTTCATTTCATAACTTGGGACTGGACATGTTTTGGTGCCATCAGCCAATCTGTGTTGACATAATGTAATTTTCCTGCGGCTATATAGTCACATGGTGTTTACTGGCTCCAAAAAAAGTGACCATAACTGTGCACCCGTGAGCAAAGATAGCACACCTTCAAATCACATCTTTCCAGGGGATCAGAGAAACTACCACTGAGATGTGAACGCCAAACATTCTCATCTGTGTACCTGCAGAGTATATTTGTGGCCTCAGAGACAACCAATGAATCCCACCTCTTGCTAAGCATTGTTTATAGCATTTGTACCTCATTTTGGGGTCTCTGATCGATGTCTGTTGAGAATGGGTCGTGGAACACAACGGACATGAAATCCAATCTCATTTCAATGATCATCCTCTAAAGTCACTGCTGACAGGAAATGGAGGTACCTCTGAGATGTACCCTTACCATCTGCTCTAGTGCCATTGTTCAGATGAGTTCTCATCAGGCTGAGGAAAGCTGATTGAAAATACAGCTACTGGGCTCTGAAGGCAGAACTTGAGCCAGGAAAGAAATCTCGCTCTGAATTTGATATGAAAGGACAAGCTGTCATTTGATCCGTGAGAGCTTCTTCCTGCACCTCTTACACCTCAAACTCATTAGGTTTCCTTAAAAGCTGTGTTAGTCAGGTCGTTCATTACCTTTGGTTCAGAGATTGTTAGCCTTTTTAGAAAGATAAAGGGGGGAGAGAGAGATTGAAACACCTGCTGCTGGGGATAATTAATGTAACAGTGTTTTTAAGGCTCAGTCTGAAGGGCCCTGAGGCTTTATGCAGGATGTTTTTCTCATTAAGCCTTTTTTTCTTACATCTTTTTACTAGGGTTGTCAGCTTAATGTGTTCATTTAGAATAATGATCAACAAATAAACAACTTTTTGTAATATCCATTCCATGATTTATTAATCTGCCACATGTTTTTTAATGATGATTGGGGGCTTTTCTCTGTATGTGACTGGGATTATTAATCAGTAAATATTGTGAGTTTGAAAAAGGATTAAAAACTTTAATCGGTTGACAACTCTACTTTAATCAAACATCAACATTTCTGTGATTTATTACATCTGAACAGTTTTTAGTTTAAATGATATATGTTTTGACACTGGATAATAGTGATCTGTGATTTTATTTTATGCTGGATATTTATCTCTGTTTGTTAATGGGGGATTCTTGTAAAAAAATAAATAATTTCAATCATCTTCATTATTCATCATAACCTGTAGATCCAATGAGCATAATCATTCAATCGATTTTATGTGCTAAAATGCATAAATATTAGAATCCATTAAAATACTAAATATTTGATTTAGTTTTTACATTGATGACAGACAATAAATAAGTAAATAAAATCACAGATGGCAGCTGGGATAGGCAGACAGCTTCTTGCCCCTAGGTCAACTTACCTTTTCATGATTTTCAATTTCGTGTGATCATTAAATTAGAAAAGGATTCCCTTTATTCCTCTTAAAAAATACAGTGGATTATGTATCATCATCCTGTTCATGCTAAACTCATTTCTAAATATCTTACATTTGAGTAGCAAATGCAAAATGCTTCTTACTGTATATTAGTATTGAAAATGGATTTCCTGTTGATACAGTTGTTTCAACGGTTAGTCCACAAGCAAGGAAGCAATGTAATCGAATATTCTCTTTAAAGTGAAGTGTCTGCTCTGCCAGAACTGAAAGACTCTTCCTCTTCCTCCCTCAGGATAATGTGAACCTGCTGCTTACTGAAGAAGAGATGTACAGCCTCATTGAAACCTTCAAACAGTGCAAGATCATCCCAGGTGTTTCTCTCAGTCCCGTTTTAACAGCCTCTTCTAGATTCTGGTTTAAATATGTGCTTTTGTGCAGTAAATTAAGGAAGCTAATTAAAGGTTTACTAATTTATCACATCAGTACTGTAATTAAGCCTGGCCTGTTTCCATTGATTGATGATGCAGTAGCTCCCCTCTCACAGAGTCGTGCCTGGTGTCAGATGAGCTCCTGCAGTACAGGCACTTTGTGACCAAGCAGCTCTTCGAAAGAGACTTGACCGATGAGGAGGAAGAGGAGGTTCTGGCCCAGTTTGCAGCTCTGGATCCAGACAAGAAGGGTCAGATTGAGTGGTCTGACTTCCTCTACCATGAGTCACTTTCAGTGCTGCAGAAATTCCGGACTGAGGTAATGTGGGACATGGACAAATTTAGCATGTTTGCATTATTGGAAAATGTGCAATGACCAGATATAAAGGCATTTTTATGTTTTATGACCGTCACTGAGGAAAAAGTACACATAAGACTCAAACTAATTGCGCAACGATTACAAGATTGTTCTCATCCCCATCTGAGGAGATTGAAATAGAAATCTTTTGTAACATTATTATAAATGTCTGTACTGTCACTTTTGATCAATTGTAGTGTTTTTGTGAAATAAAAAGTAATTTCTTTGTTTCTTTATGTTTACCCATTTATTAACATTCACATTTATGAGTGGTATGAGTACACACTCCTTCCATCGAATAATCTAGCTCATTATCCTAACTGGCTGATTGGCTGTTTATGTTTGCCAGAAATACAGAAACACTTTCAAAATGCTAAATTATAATGAACAATCAACAATTCAACCAAAAGCATTGTGAAAATTAATTTTTTTTATTTTTTCCAAAATTCTAAATTGTAATGAACAATCAACCATTCAACCAAAAATATGGTGAAAATTATTATAATTTTTTTTCAAAATGATAAACTATAATGAACAATCAGCCATTCAACCAAAAGCACTGTGAAAATTATTCATTTTTTCCCCCTCCAAATGCTAAACTATAATGAACAATCGACCATTCAAACTAAAGCATTGTGAAAATGATTTTTCCTTCAAAATGCTACATTTAATGAACAATCAGCCATTCAACAAAAAACATTGTGGAAATTATTCTGTTTTTCCTCGATTCAGAATTCGCTGGTGAAAATCATCACAGCGAAGGAGAGGGATCGAGCACGGGCCGTATTTCAGAGTATAGACCAGGACAAAGATGGGATCATTACTGCCGGAGAAGCCAGAAAAGCCCAAACCTCCTGGTTCCACAAGATTAACAAAGAATCACAGTCCTGCAGTGTCAGGTGAGCTGAATATACGAGAGTCATTGAGGCTAATTATAGTTAGCAGGACATTTATGAACGATTCTCAATCACAGCCACTTGCATAATCAACAATAAACTTCAGACACTTCAAACACTTGAAAATCATTTCAGGGACTCGTCCAATTTGCCTGGCCTCTGGGAGCAACAAATCGGATCAAGCTTGGCAGTTTTTATAGCCATGTCAAGCTGCCAATGCCTCTACGAGCTGCTAGCCAATGCTAACCACCATCACTTTATTAGCATGTATGCTCCATCTTTTCTCATGAATTACGGGCTAACTTTGCATTCAGGAACTGTGCCGAGGAAGTATGAATAATTTAAGCAGTGCATTTGCTTACAGTTCTGACTTTTCTGATTAATGCATAAAGTAAATTAAATGATATAACTGATGGGGGAGGTCATCTGTGGAAGGGAAGAGGAAAGTTTCTCAATGTCAGGCTAAAATCAGGGACAAGGACTGACTTTGACAGAGCACTCTATGCCAGTCATATCATAATTCAAACCTCACTCTGAGAGCCCAAAAGTCAAAATTATGCATTTTTGCAGTGATTTGTGGGGTAAAATGGAGCCAGGTACTTCGAATGGATCATTTGTCCTTCTGAATCCTTCATTCCTCAAGTACCATCAACCAGAAAGAAATATCACAAATGTGACTTCTGTAATATCTCAAATCTTCCTCCTAGATAGCAGTCAGGTTAAATGGGGGGACCGTTAACTGAAACTTTCATTTATAATTGTGTGATTTAAATCAGTCATGCGATAATATATTCAAAATAAAAGTCTGTGTTTACATAATTGTGACGAGTGGGGCGGGATAATGAGCGCCACCTGCACCAATCACCGGTCTCGGGTCCCACGGAGGCGCTCTGGAAGGATAAGAGGAGGAGCGACGACAGTGAAAGATGAGAGAATACCAGGCCTGGATTTTATGTTGTTGTTGTTTTTTGCGGCAGTCGTCCGTAAGGGGCTGCCACTTTTACTTTCGGTTGTTTATTAAAGCTGTATGTTTAAATGTTCGCCGGTTCCCGCCTCCTTCTTCCTGATCTATGAACTGTGTTACAATATATGTATGTATATATATATACACACACACAAACACATATATTATGTAAACACAGACTTTTATTTTGAATGTGATTAATTGGTATTAATCGATTTGACAGCATTTTTTATAATAATTTTTGGATTTAATTATAATATAAATTATGGTTATCTATTAATAATATAATATATCTATTATATATATATATTTAAGTAAATTTCAGTTAAAGTAAGTAAATTTGAAGTAAATTATTAATAATTATATACTCAGAAAAATAATCTGTATACTTAGACTGTATACTTTTACTGTATGTCAACAATTGTCTCATTTGTGTCTATTTTTATTTCTCCAAAGGAATTTTAGGAGAAACATCTGAGAAAAAGTTGACATTATGGGAATTCCAGGTTTATGTGTCTTTAACTGTCAGGGGCCTATAAAGAACAATGGGAAATTAACTGAGTAAAATTGAAAAGTTTTAGAAATAAATCTCTCATGCTCATCAAGATGTCAAAAATGTTTTAGCAAATATAATATAATAAAAACAGTCATATTCTGAAATATTATTACTGTAACTGTATTATTTTCAAATTAGGATTTGAAATGTAATTTATTTATGTGATGCAAAACTGAATTTTCAGCATCATTACTTGAAAATCCTTCAAAAATCATTATAATATGCTGATTTAGTGCTCAAGAAAAATGTCTGAGGATTATCAGTGTTGAAAACGGTTGTGCTGCTTAATATTTTGGTGAAAACCATGATACATTTTTTTCATGATACTTTGATGAATAGAAGTTTAAAAGAACCGCATTTATTTGAAATAGAAATCTTTTGTACATTATAAACATCTTAACTGTCACTTTTGATCAATTCAATGCAGTGATCTTTCAAAATAATTTCAAAATAATTTATTTTAAAAAAAAAATCTTACCCCAAATGTTTACAATGGAAAGTAACAGCAGGTCCGTTCGCAAAGACATTGGGGGGCAGTCTGTTCAGTGGGGGGTGGGGGTGTGGGGGGGTCAGGGGGCACCTCAGCCATGAGGGCAGAGGGGGCCAGTGGCTCTAGCCACAGACCACCCCCCTGTGCAGGGGCCCTGGTAACAGTATATATTTTTTTTTTATACACATATTTTTGAATAATTTTGATACTTAAACATAATGCACCTTAAAATGGGGAAGTCGTGGCCTAATGGTTAGAGAGTCGGACTCGTAACCCAAAGGTTGTAGGTGGGGGGAGTGAATGTACAGCGCTCTCTCCCACCTTCAATACCACAACTGAGGTGCCCTTGAGCAAGGCACCGAACCCCCAACTGCTCCCTGGGCGCCGCAGCAAAAAAAATGGCTGCCCACTGCTCCGGGTGTGTGTTCACTGCTGTGTGTGTGCACTTTGGATGGGTTAAATGCAGAGCACTAATTCCAAGTATGGGTCACCATACTTGGCCACATGTCACGTCACTCACTTAAAAAAAGTATTTGGACAGTCTTTTTTGACATCATCCTCCATGCTATTGTTTTTTTTCCACCAATCATCCCATCCTTTTCACCACTGCTAAATGTCCATTTGCCCTGCAGACTCATGGGATTGTGTTCCCCTTTGTTCAGTATGGGGTAAGTCATTCGATCTGCATGGGCCTTCCCTGGAAACATCTTACACCGTTCCCAGCCATCATCGTCATTATACTCATTATAATCATTATCACCTCAATTACTAAATATTCCATAATGGAGGCCAAGGAATCAGTGGCTAAAAATATCAAAGCTAAATTGGGTAGTTTTTGACTGTAATGGCCGTTCTCTCAGCCGCTGTGGCTGTATTAAATGAGATCTTGCCCTCCTATTATCAAGATCAAAAAGAGGGGCTTTTGTTCCCCTCAGAGAAGCACTTAAGGATATTTTCAGTTTTAAGGGGCACAGCAGGTTAAATGAGTGCCTGAGTGCACGGGTGCATGGAATTGTGGGTGTTTGTGTGTATGTTTGGCACATTTATGGCATGACTAAGCTTGCATCCTAATTTACGCTAATTAAAATCACCTGAGGGCTTGAGATTAAAGCAGACAGTCTCGACTCTGAGTGGTCCCAGTTCTGGACGAGATGTTTGAGTCGCCATTCAACACTCTGGTCATGGTTGCACTCTTGCTGCACATGTCATTGAACCTAAGTACAGGAATTTCTTGTTTCAAATCAGTTTATTTCAGTCAATGAAGTTTGTCAGATCATTTCAGTGTACTGAATGGCATGCGATGTCTGGACTTTGTGAGATGGAGAGTGTATATACATGGGCTGTGGGCCATTCAGAATTGAATTGAGAATGCATTTTGAATTCCAGTTAAAGTCCTGAATGCATGTTTCTGCTCATGAGTGAACTAGTTTTGTCTTGCCAGTGGTTGGGTATCATCTCTCAGGGCTCTGAGGTGTCATGAGAACAACAAATTCGAGTTTGAAAACCCAGAGACTGTAGAAGTGTCACCTGCTGTGAGCTGTACGGTAGTGTGTGTGTGTCTGTGTGGAAGAGACTGAATGAAACAGCATGTGTTTCCACTTGCTTTCTTCATCTGTAGTATCAGCCATGTTGGTCCAATATCCGAGAGCAGTCCTGCCAGTTCCAGCAGCGAGAGAAGCAGAGATAAAGCCATGGAGAATGACAACAGGTTGGTGTGTGTGTTCGCTTACAAACTACAAGTGTGTGGCACAGCCATACTAGAATGCTTACATTATGATCAACTCCCATTATTATGATTTTCAGATGGTGGAAAAAATCACATAGGCTTACAATAAAGGAGGGATCTGAGCTATATAGGCACATCATAGGCACTGCCTAGAAACACCTTACCAACCACTCAGAAAACCCTAGCAACCACCAATTTAGGAACCACCTAGAAATACCCTAACAACCATCCAGAACCATATCAACTGCTTAGCTACCACCTAGTAACAGCATAGAAACCGTCCAGAACCCCATATTAACTACTTAGCTACCACCTAGCAATAACAGCATAGAAATCATCCAGAACACCATAGCAAACACCAATCAATCAACCAACCAGAAAAAGGAAGTAACTATCTAGCATTGCCCTAGGCACCACCTAGAAACACACTAGCAACCATCCAAAACACCCTAATAACTTCTTAGCAACCCCCTAGCAACAGCTTAGCAGCCACCCACCCAGAACAAACTAACAATCACCCAGAACACCATAGAAACCACCCTGCAATGCCCTGTCAATCAACTCTCTAGTAAACTACTAGCGATACCCTAGCAACGACTTGGAACACCTTAGGCACTTCATAGTAACATCCTAGAAACCATCAAAAACATCCTAGAAACTGCTTAGCAACTGCCTAGCATCAGCATATAAACCACCCAGAATGTCCTAGCAACCACCTAGCGATGCCACCGCTACAACACCCTAGGCACCACCTAGTAGAAACACCCTAGCAACTGCATAGAAACCACCTCTACCACCCAAGCAACCTCCTAACAATGCCCTGTGAATCAACAGCAACTGTAATCAACTAGCAATGCCCTTACAGCAACCTAAGACATCATATTCACCACCTAGAAACACCCTAGTAACCATGCAAAACATCCCAGCAGCTGCTTAGCAACCACCCAGTAACAGCATTGCAATCACTGTCTTGTATAACTCTGATAGTGCTGCCTCAGACTGGAACTCTCAAACTGGCCAGTTTGGGTGGACAAAGTTTTCTAGAATTTTTGACAAAAAGAGAAGATTTGAAATAGGCTGTGTTTACGCCATGTAATAATTACCGTAATTTCGAGATAACAGCATGCGACTTTCTTTGCAACATTCTAAGTAGCACCCAAATGAATCTGTGGTGGTCAGGTGGTATAAGCAAAGTCTATAGAATACCCAAGACGTGTCACTCATGCAACGCTCAATATGGCCGCTCTATCGAACGAAGCCTGCCTTCTGAATAAAAGAGCCAATCGCTAATCGGTAAAGTCAGCGCATCACTGCAGCTGCTGTTAGAAGTCCCGGTTGCTATAGTAATACGTAGCATTCTGGAGACGTGCGCTTAGGATTGCGTATGTGCATTGGCTGGTCTAGCCTGAAAAATACGCTTTTTTAACGCTATTTGAGCAAAAGAAACAACATTTATGAGACAGTTGTTGTCAGATTTCATTGGTGATTTCAAATATGAGATTTAATCGTAAGTTTGGTGAACAGTTTTGGAGAGTTTGATGTTTCCCCATTCAAGGTATTTCAAAGATGGCCGCCGAGTGAAATAACTTACCTTAAAGGGACTTTGGTACAAGTCAGAGCCCTCAGAAGATTCCCAGCTTACAAGTTGTAAGCTGGGAAGTTGAGTTCTACAAGGATGTGATGTTGATAATGTTGCCATAGAAATGTGTAATTCCGAGCACTTGGAACAGCTCAGAATAGAACTTCACGTGTTGTCATCTCGAAATTACAGTAATCACGACATGGCATGAATGCAGCTATAGGTCAATATTTATAACATATGTCAAGATTGGGCTTTTAATTTGTTAATTTTAATTTGTGGTTTAATAGTGGTTTTAACTGTCTGAGTTAACTCTATTTTACAATTACGTTTTCCAGACCGGTTACCTGGGACAACTTCCTGAGGGAGAGTGCTATCTACATCCTGGCCGCCAGGCCCAACAGCTCAGCCATGCACATCCGTTTGCCACTCTAACCATGGCCACATAGCCTAAGACTTCCAGAAGGGCTTTCTGCGTCCGGATTCACAAGAGAGCAGTGCTGAGGACTAAACCGAGAGTCACACAAGAGTCAAACGCAAACGAGTACGCCACCACATGCTAAGACTGTACAAGCCATCGTCAGATTCTTCCTCTAACGAGACAATCTAGCGTCACACTGACAAATTCAACGCTACTGAACAATCGCACATCTGTCACCACTTCTTGAGCTTTTACGAGCTTGTATGATTTTGATTGTTGTGACTCTGTTTCGATTAGAGAACCTGCTGCGAGAAACACTGTCACACATTAGCAAATTTACAGCACCACAGTGTTTGCGTAGTGTTTTTGATGTTAACGTGTTGTATCGTTTTTGAGTTGCGGCTCTAGCCAGATGAGTTGAGATCGATGGATCGATATGAGAGCAGTGGTTGAATCATTGCTGTCACCACAAAATATGAATATAATATAGTGGGCAACAGTGGTGCCACAGAAATCAAAGTGAGATGCTATATATAGATACTATATATATATATACTATATGCATCTATATACATTATATTAATTATTTATACTAATATTGTAGGAGTATTTATTGCCACATCTTCAGGGATTGATTATGGACCGGACAAGGGAAGCTTCAGACTCAGGGGCCTATATGGGGGGGCAGGGGGGGGAGAGGGCTATAAAAACAAAAAAAAAAAAAAAAAAAAATAAAAAGACATGTGAAAACAAAGGAAAAGTAAAATTGTTACTGACAGACAAATGCTACCTGTAATTAAGATACTGAAATTAAGAAATGGCATACATTTAATTTTGAAAACAAAAAAAATTCATTGCAAGTCAGAATTGTGAGAAGTTTTCATACTGTATTTCTGAGTGAAACAGACATCATTAGAAAAAAAAAAACGATGTGATTTAATTTTATCTATGAGGACATGATTGGATTGTGAAATATGGATTGTGAAATATGATCTTCATTTCTAAAACCTAGTGAGATGCCAACTTAGGCAGTATTTTATGGCACCATAGGCATGTTACCAACACAAAATCTGTTCTAAAATGTACAGGCAGCATAAATGAGCAAATCAGCAGTGAACATTTTATAAAAAAATATTTTAATTAAATTTAAAAAAAGGATGATTTTACCCAACATTTGTATATTTTTATGATTTTAGAGTATTGATTTGTTAGCTTAGCAACAATGTTAATTGCAAACGCTGAAATTAATTGAGTTAGGTCTTATTATAATTATGATACTTTCTAAGAACATTGTCACTTTTAATAGTTATGAAAAATGTATTATTTTACCCAATACTTGCTTGTGTGCATGGTTATTAGAGTATTGCATTTTTAGCTTAGGAACAGGCTAATTCCAAAGTAATTAAATTAATTGTGTCAAGTCAAAATAGTCATACAAGTCATAATTTTTAAGATATTCCATTGACTATCATAAACATACCATACGCATTGCTCAATACTACAATCATCAAAATAAAAATTCTAATCGAATATCTATTAAATTATTTGCTTACTCCCTATTTTTGGTTCTGTGTTGAAATCAATTTTGAGTCAAGATTATGTATAATTATGCTTCTTTCTAAGATACCTCATTTGACAAATAAGTATGATTATTTCAGTGGTGATATAATCTGAAAAACAATAAAAGAATTATAATTAAAGATCTCTGATCTGTTTTACCCAAATATTTGTTATATATATATTTTTTATACCTGTTAGAGTATCCTGTTGTTAGCTTAGCATCCTGCTAATGCCAGACTCTGTTGAAATCAATTGTGAGTCATGTATATCCTGTGTGCTTCATTCAATAATCATAGTTTCTATGAAAATCAATTCAGACTGGTCACTTTTAAAGTTTCACATCAGGGTTCTGTCTTAAAACAAAGCAGCTCACTAGACTGATATTAAGTCTCACTTTTAAGTAGCAATTGTGGAATGTAAAGACACAATTACAATATATAAGATCTCATTTATATACATATTTTTAATCCCTGTGGAAAAGATAACAAAGCAGGGCCTCTTAGGTCCATAATCCTTCCTTGCACACCCTGTGTCATGACTTGTTGTTTTATTTTTGATTTGATGTTTCTTTTAACTCGCTAGTTTCAGAGTTATATTTGACTGGGTCTGTAAAAATGTAACACCTGTAGAAGTGACATTACTCAGTGTTTCGCTAAAACAGCTGATGCAAACATGCAATCTTACAAAACACTCATTGAAATGCTCATTTAAAGGCAAGAGCCCTCAAAATGTTGATAATCAGGTTTAGAACTTACTGCTTTAAAAAAAAACGGACTCAGAGATCTTGCTTCCTTCCTTGTATATTCATGTTGAATTTGTTGAAAACACTTTCTAATATCTAAAACTTTTTTTATTCATAGGCGTAAATGATGCACACTCCTGTAAAATGGCACCTGGTTTTACACTCATTTATCAAACTGTATGAGGGGTATGAAACATATCCGCTCTTGTTTATATGGTCATATCCCCTGTATTTGCTTAGGCTATAGTAAGTTTGTGTTGGATTGCTCAAGGCAATTATTTGAAGGGACTGTGCAATACTTTTTAGTTTGCTGGTAGTGTTGGAAATAAATGCATGATGTTAACTTCAAAAATTACACTCGAGTTGTGTGGGATCTGAGTCATTTACTGAGAACACAATCTCATCCATCTATCTATCTATCTATCTATCTATCTATCTATCTATCTATCTATCTATCTATCTATCTATCTATCTGTCTGTCTGTCTGTCTGTAATAGCTTTCTCTCTGTCTCTGTGGCAGTCTATCTATTACAGAATGTTTATGAAACCACTATAGCACCCTAAACAGTCTCACACCCTCGACTGAATGATTGGGACACAAATTACTTAGCTAATTTCACTTCCATCTGTATGCTCTTTACTACAGGGAACTCAAAACACATTCACAATTTCGATCATGTGAAATGTCATTAAAAACTGTGATGTGTAATGCGATGCCATCCCTCATGATGTGCAGAGAATTTGTTGGAATGGAACAGCTGGAGATGTGATAGCCCTAATAAAAGTTCAGCTCAGAGCAGAAAGAGAAGTTGCAGTAGCAGGTGTGACAGACATGGCCCCTGGCAGGGAGCTTTTTACACATCTGTTAATGCACAGCGCCACTCCCATGGGACCTGTCCCGCATCTGACATTCTCTTGGAAATATCAGACTGCCATTTGGAACACTTTGAGCTTACGGTGCCTTAAAGTTTTTATTTGCATTACCCTGTACCGAGCCTTAAAGGGATAGTTCACCCAAAAATGAGAATTCTGTTATCATTTACTCACCCTCAGGTTATTCCAAACCTGTATGAGTTTATTAATTTTTTTCTGTTGAACGCAAAAGAAGATATTTTGAAGAATATGGGTAACCAAACAGTTGATGGTCCCCATTGAATTCCATGGTATGGGAAAAAAAAATACTATGGAAGTCAATGGGAACCACCAATTTTTTTTTCTTTTTCAAAATATATTTTCTGTTCAACAGAAGAAATAAACGTATACAGGGCTGAAACAACTTGAGGGTGAGTAAATGACAGGATTTTCATTTTTGGGTGAACTATCCCTTTAAGGTTGTAAGGTCAAACTAGTGCGTGACTAGAAATTATAGTCATTCAGACGAGCCAGAGCGTGGACTCAGGTCGAATGGAGCACTGTTGTGTCTGGATATTTAGATGTTTCACATTAAGTATTGTAAACTCATACTCATGCTGACGTCAGTCTGGAATCTGGCACCTGACAGCACCTTCCTGTGATTCTGAGGGAGGTTGTGTCATGAGCGGTGATCCATTGAGGTGAAGACGAATCAGCGTGGTAGATGGCATCACTCAACGGCTGCTCAGACGATGAGAAGGAGGAGAGTCTGGCAGGATGCCGAGCCTCATCACTCTGTGAGGTCGCACTCATCTGACGCTCTCATAGACCAGCTTGGAGTGTCAGTGGGTGAATTAGATTCAAGAGCGGAAGCCAATTTGTTGTTAGTGTAAATCCTAGTAAAGAGAAGAAAAATGTAAGCAGCTGTACACTTGTCATGCTTATTTTCGAAGGATTCTTGTGAAGACATACAGTAAATAAAGCATGAACTTTCAGCATAACATCAGGTACAAAAGACCAAAAGGGTTCATTTAAAGTAGTCTAAAAAACACATCTGAGTTACAAATAAACAGAAAAACATATATTTTGCATATAATGTTTAAGAAAGTTAGGCTTAATTTATGTCCGTTTAGATATTTTGTATTGTTTACATGACAATTAAGCTTATTTTACCCACATTTCTCATTACTGAATTGCAAAAAGAAAAAAAAAAGTATATATATATATATATTGTCATACACAAAATACTTGTAAACTATAGACCCAATTAATGAAGACCAAATTTGGTTTTAGCTTCATTAAGATATTTTGCATTATTTTACGTCAGAGCTTATTTGGCCCACAGTTCTCATACATATAGGCCTATACATATACATATACATATACATATACATATACATATACATATAGTTTGAACACTAATTTAGTTTCACGAGATACTTTGTGGTCTAGGCTAGCCTCACATCTTTGTCTCTATTTTTAAACCCACATTTCATGAAATATTCAACCAATTATTTCAGCATTTCAGCAATAATGCACTCTCGTGACCTCCTTTTGTCTAGACAAAACACAGTAATGCAGTAACCTCAGATATACTCCTCACCTTCACATGCTGGTCCTGAATTCAGTGCCACGGGGTTCTGTCTTTAATTCCCTTCTTTAGACAGAAGTATTCGACACCCCTTTCACATTCTTTTTACCTTTATATTTTACCTTAAGGGTTTCATTAAGCCATTTGCCATCCAAAACCATTGCATCAGTCAGGTTCGTTAAAATCTGTTTTGCTATTGTATGCCAAAAACAAAGAGAAGCAATTGGTATATTCTTAGGGAAAACCTAGGTTAACATCATAAATAATACAAGTAGTAGGCTACTGCAGATTCAGTAGTCCATGTCTAAAAGGAAGTCAGACTTAGACAGTGAGTCTGCAGTTTCAATAGCAACAATCTGTTTTTGCTATCTGGCAACATTAATAAATACAGTTGTTGTGCTTATGGGTATTGTCATTGAAGATGACGATGAATATGAAATGGAACTCTGGTTGAACTGCAACATTTTATACCTAAAAATGCTAGATTTCCTGACTCTGTGGGTTTGATCACACATATCTACCAGTCCCCTCCTCTTCCCCCAGTCTTGTGTATATGGATATAAGCAAAACTGTGTGCTGTCTAATAGGATGAACTTGACGGGGATCACAAATGCAAATTCTGATATTCAAATGTTGCCTTGTCAGATTTTAAGGCGCCAGACGAGCACAGCAAAAACATTGCAAAGCAAAATATCTTATACACTCTTGTTTTTTGCACTGCGGTGTTCCTTTAATGCACTCAAAACACATCTTTATCGCTGAATGTTTAAGCGGGCGGGTGAGAAAGAGAAGGATTGAGTGTGTGAGGTGAATGGTCTGCAACACTGGCGATGACAGAGGGGAAACCAGCGGGGGAGTAATTGCACTTTGCATGACACACAATGAATCTGAAGACACACTGTGACTGAGGAAAAGCATTAACAGCGAAAAACTCAGGTACGTGCGCACTGCCTGCACGCTCCACTTAAAATGATTGTTAATAAATGTACAAACACAACAAAGGGATCTCAAATAAAATGACAAATCAATTTCAATAGAGCATGGGGGTACATTTAATTCCTGAGACCACTATCTCTTCTACGCTTTCGTTTGGAAAAGTGGAGGAGTGACGGCTTAATGTCTCCACCCAGTGGCGGTTACGAGACACTGCACATATTTCCATCGGCACATTTGGTTTGAAAGCAAACAAAATGACCATACTTGGAAGAAAATAAATTGTGTTAACTGCTGCACACTTATGAATTCATCATATAGGGTGTTCTATTACTACCTGCCATCGTTTTATAAAGATTTAGCTTCCAAAATAGATAATTCGCGGTGTCCCCCTAGCGTTTGTTTGTTGTAAGACAGGCGCATGCGCAGACAGCCCACCGCTGCTGGCGCATGCCCAGTGGATGCGAGGATGTTGAGTTTGTGACGATAAGCAATGCGAATGAAAAAAAAAAAACTGTGATCCAGGACAAGTAGCGGTCGCGAATTCGTACGGTACTGCGCAAAAGGCCATGTAAGTCTTGTCACATTAAAACGGTGCACCCGAAATCAGATGATTTCAAACGTGAAAAAAATGGTGACACTTGCAGTCGATAAGAACGCCCGACGCGGTGTGCGATAGCATGAGGTCGTTTCTAATATTAATAACGGCGCTCGCATCGGTGCACAGTCAAAGCGATTGCACCATTTCACATTACTGTGAAGATGTTTATTAAAACTGAGATGACGTCTGCTGCCATTAAAAACAAATAGATCGGTTTGCATTAAATATCAGAACGATACTTGAAGCTGTTAGGGCTGTCAGACGTCCTTTGAGATCAAGTGACCTTGTAAGTAAGGTTTTCTAAAACCATGTGTAAAGAGACAGCTGTGGAAACTGCCTTGAGGTTATGAGGTCTCTCAGTTAAAGTAATGGAGCTGTCAACGCTTTCAAAATCTTGTTTTATTGAGTAACTTAAGGGTAAATTAGATTTGAAAGAAATGCCAGTGCTTGAAGATAAATGACCTAAAACGAGACTATTAAGTATGCAACTATTACAATAACCTGACGGCCAGCGATTCTAACTGTTAATTTAAATCAACTTGGAAAAAAAAAAACTTTCTTTTATTAAGTGTTAAAATCTGAAAAATCCCAACCACAAATTCATTCTTTCTTCTTGCAAAATGGACCTGAAATATGAATAACTTACTGCAAATTTGATGTTTATAATTGCTTGAATTCATAAGCATATACAAAATATTTGTGAAATAAAACGATCCAATAGAATGGGAATGTTCCTGTTCCAAATTTACAATCTGCAACTGACTAACGTTAGCGAGCAGTGTAGCCAACTTAGCAACTTCTTGCTAGATTTAGCAACTTTTCAGACCCCTTTAGTGATGTTTAACAAAATAGCAGAGCGACAAATCTATTGTCTTCTTGGACAAACCTTATCTAGTTTCCGAGACTCATCTAACAACATGCTTTAGCTACTTTCCATTGAAAGTATTTGGCAACAGTGTTAGCAAATATCAAATCATGGTTTTGCTGTGGCATTACCTAAATTGTCCTGTTTTAAAAGGCAATACACCCAGAAAGAAAATTTCATCTCGTCAAACCATTTAATGGGGTCAGACTCATTGGAGTCTGTACTTTAAGTTGAATTAACTGCAAAAGAAAGCTTGTATAATGAGTGAGTTCAAAATCATGCTGAACTTTCACAACTGTAGAGTCAGTTAAGTGAACACAGCTTAGAAATCCATGTAATCCACACATTTTGTTTTGGGTTACAGATCATTTTAAGCCCAGCCAGCTGGCTGCCCACCCCGTGTGACCTCTGGAAAGGCTTGTTAGGAGCACTATGGGGAACACAAGCAGTGAAAGGGCCGGCATGGGCCAGGAAAAGGCCCACAGAAGGGATAGTCGAGGAACCAAGGAAGGAGACCGTCCTAAAATCCTGATGGACAGCCCAGAGGATGCTGATATTTTTCATGGGGTGGACATCAAAGTGTGTGTTGGTTCACATTATCTGTTCATTTATGAAGAATAGGATGATAATGTGTTCTGTCTTTTCTTTTAGGCACCATTAGAAAAAGAGGAATTCATCGACTGGAGACCAGACCTGGAGACCAATGAAAAGGTTCTAATTCTAGATCGACCCACTGTATTTCGGTGGACAGGAGCTGGAAAGGAAGTCTATATTTCTGGCTCTTTTAATAATTGGAACAATAAGATTCCTTTGATAAGGAGGTATGTAAGAGTTAACATTAACGGAAACTATTACAACATTTTTCTTAATTGAAATGAAGTAAAATATGAAAATTAGAATTAAAAAAAATAAAAATAAAACGGAAGTAAAAATATAAATAAATAAAAATAGATAAACCTAAATAGCATGGCTGTCAAGCAATTACATTTTGAAATCTCATTAATTACTTGATGTGCAGATTAGCTAATTAATTTTATACTACAGCGCTGTAGAATGCTTGAATCTGATTGGCTGACGGACATTCTAAGGTGTGCAGTTATTTTCAGGAAAATGCACAACTAAAGTAGTTCCAGTCAGGTCTTGACCGCATTACATGTCCAGATCACTTCGCCATATGATTTCAGTTATTTCAAAGGTCCTTACAGCCTAAAATAGCAAAAGAACCAAAACCCACAGCGACACTGGCCAATCAAATAAATGTAGTAAACAATAGGATAAAAACAACAAATTATTTCTATGTTTTTGCCACAAAATTACATTTTATTATGTACGGAAAGCACATACTCTATTTCTCCCACTCTCTCTTCCTTAGAAACGTACACACGGACACATACACCCGCACAGAAACGTGTTGTCAGCACTGCTCTGATCATTTTATCAGTAAAATACTTCAGCAACTTAAAAGCTACATGACATTTCTCACTAATAACGGCGCTGAGATGAAGATGATGAACTTGCAGTTTCGCTGTTAGTAGAGATGCTGCTGCCGAACTCACAGACACTTAATCTCTCTCTCTCTCTCTCTCTCTCTCTCTCTCTCTCTCTCATAACTTCATTAATACTTGCATTAGTCTGCTATTAAAGGGGTCATCGGATGCCCATTTTCCACAAGTTGATATGATTCTTTAGGGTCTTAATGAAAAGTCTATAACATACTTTCTTCATGGTAGTGTAAAAAACACATGTTTCCACTGTCAAAAACCAGCTCTTGTTTGCAGCAAGCCATTCTAGTCCATGATGCTTTAAATGCTAATGAGCTCTGCTCACCCCGCCCCTCTCTTCTGTGGGGTGATGAGCAGACTGTAAAGTTCAGCCGCCAAACTGGCTAACTAGCACGTTATTAGGAAAGGCGATTTGCAAAGATTCATAAAAACCCTTATAATCATCTTCTTATGTTGATGAAGCTGGATCACGAATGATTTGCGCGAATATAGATGCATTTAGGCAGATCGGGATCGGCGCATTCACTTCAAAATGAAAGTAACGTTAATCCTCTGCGTCTTCAGCAGCTCAGAAGTCAGGAGTAAATGATGACTGCTATGTTCATTATTACATCCAACAACAAAACACCTCAGTTGCTTAATTGGAGACATTCTTGTCTTCCCCTGCACTGGAGTCGACACAATGGCGGACTGATGACAGCTCACTCAGGGTGGGTCTAAGGTAAGACATTAGTGTCAATCAACTATCGTGGGAGGGGCCTGTGCAGAACTACGTCATTCGGACAGGAATCTCAGAACAGCCTGATTTAAGAAAGAGGATTTTAAAATAGGGATTAAAAAAAAAAAAAACACTGGGTGGATTTTTATCATTATAGGATGGATGTGTACACACACTTCCGACACATTTATGTTCAAATAACTTGTAAAGTGAATTTTGCATCCGATGACCCCTTTAATGGCTCAAGCCTCCGTTACTAGCTCTAAAGTGATGTTTTGGAATTAGCAATGGAGGTGTGGGATGAGATGCGTAAGAAATTAATCCCACACACAAGAGCGTTTTGGGTACAAAAACCTGACGAATGTCTTGAAATACAACATCTGAACAATATTTGAGGTGTGGTAACCATAGTATAAGTGGAATAATTGACTCTGGTCTGTTGAATTATTAGAACATAATGCACACCCGAGGTGTAACGGCATCACCACATTGGGTGTGCATTATTTTGGAATTATTCAGTGGCCCGTCGTCAATTATTCCTTACATATTAATCACTAATCAATCACACATCTGTTTGGGTTGAGAAATTACCCCCCAAAAGAACATTTGAAGTCATTATTGTTATTTGTTACTTTAAATATGTTAATAATTTGAATGCATCATTATTTCCATAATTAATCGCACCTAATTAATGTGTTAAATTGACAGCCCAACGAAATAGTAATAAAAATAATAAAAATGTTGCTGAAATTAAAATGAAAACTGATAGTATAAAATGAAAGTTAATTTGAAAAAAATAATAAAAATGTTACTGAAATTAAAATGAAAACTGATAGTATAAAAATGAAAGTTAATTTGAAATATTGATAAAAATATAATAGTATATAAATAATTCTAATGTAGCACTGGTACATAAGTCTTCTGCTAAAGTTATTCTACTGATATCTTTAAGATAAACCTCAAATCCAGGTCATTTAACATAAAATTGTACCTGTTTCTTCAACAGTCAAAACAACTTTGTGGCAATTGTGGATTTGCCTGAAGGTGAACACCAGTATAAGTTTTTTGTGGATGGACAGTGGACACATGACCCAACAGAGGTAATAGAGTCATCAATCATCATCAGCCTCCATTAGTACTTTGAAACCAACACAACACTGACCTTTTCTTCTCTTTAGCCTGTGGTGACCAACCAGCTCGGCACAGTCAACAACTTCATCCAGGTGAAGAAGACAGACTTTGAGGTGTTCGATGCACTCATGGTGGATTCACAGAAATGCTCTGACATGTCAGGTTAACGCAACCAACCATCTTCTCATCTTCTTTACAGCCATTTAATTATAAGAAGCTGAAAATGATCTGCTACATAATTTAGGATTACGCAGAAGTGGATTGTCCAGTCAGTCATGGGTTGTTGTGACACATTGTTTTTATTGATTATAGACCTGTCCAGCTCTCCTCCTGGGCTGTACCATCAGGATGCTTATGTACCCAAACAGGAGGAGAAGTTCAAATCTCCACCCATTCTACCCCCTCATCTCCTACAGGTCATCCTCAATAAGGACACAGGCATCTCTGTGAGTATCTACAAAAGACATCATATTCAGGCTGTGATTATGACAGGTTTGATTGTCATTTTATCATTTTATGAAATGAGTTGATTCCAAACTGTACCATATCAGTTCCCCAATGCGCAAAATGCAGATGGAATTGTGGAATTAAATGGAATTTACTATAAAACGTGGAATGTCACAGAATTTACATATCAAAAGTAAGGTTTTATAGTTAATAAAACAAATCTCACCATATGAGGACATTCCAGATTAAGTTCTACAACTACAAACCACCAAAATAAAAGTTTGGTTTAACTTAAAAAAAAAATAATGATGAGAATGTATTACTGTGTAGTAAAATGTACTTCTTAAAATAATAATAGTAATAATAATAATAATGCAACTTTTATGAAATATGTCACAATCAAAATGTTTTTTAACCCAGTTTATGCGCAAAAGTGCATTTGTGCAGCAGATTATTAAATCATAGTGTCAAGTTGTATGAATTAATTTGCATTTAATAATACCGAGTCTAGAAAAATCTAAACAGACGACAAAGAACTGAAGAAATTCCAATAAAATGGAATTTAGGGGGAAAATATTTATAGTTGTATTTCATTGGAAAATTGATAGAAAAGTAATTTAAAAAACCCATTTTTTATTATGTTAAACACAATTGTACTTTACTTAAGAATCAATACAACTTTAGAATCTATAATATTATGAACTTGTATAGTTCTGCTTTGCTCTAAAATATATAATCTATTTACTATTATTCTAATCTGTTATTATATAATGTATTCTATTAAATAATGCTGCTCTTTTATAGAGTAAAACTCCCCTCCCACTGAGTGGTTTGTTTTTAAGTGAATAGGTTGACTGGTTACCAATTGATCACAGTCATCTGTTTCATTAGTGAATTGATTTAAATTTGCATTATTTAAAAAGTTATTGAAAATTTATATGAAAAAAGTCACAAAATTTAGTTTGCCACAAAGTGGAAACACTTTTTTTCCCTTCGCAATAAACTACCATTTTATATGAGCATAAATTAAAATCTATAAAATAAATCTGTCTGCATGACCCCTTTGGGGGCAGAGACACCCAGATTGGGAGCCCTAATCTAAATAGAATAATTGTTTTAAGTTTATTTTTACAATTATTACAATTATTGTTTCATTTGCATAATTACATTGTAAGGCCCAAAATAGATGCTGTCAATCGAAATGAGTTCAGGTTAATGGAAAGACGCTCTTGTTTCCTAACAGTGTGATCCAGCTTTGCTCCCTGAGCCCAATCACGTCATGCTTAATCACCTGTACGCTCTGTCCATTAAGGTAAGAAACCAACTTAAAGAGCTCTGTGAGATGAACTGCTATTGATTTCAAGTCTGTTCTGATGACTGTATCTCCTCCGGCTTTCTAACAGGACGGCGTAATGGTTCTGAGTGCCACACATCGGTATAAGAAGAAATATGTCACAACCGTGCTGTACAAGCCAATCTGAGAAACATGACCATTTCAACACTCAACGTACATGACCTCTGTCTAGCTTGGCTGTTTTATATAGTATGTATTACTGTAAATCGGGATGTACAGAGTTGCGCTTTAGAGGTAAATCCCACGTTATTGGCTATAAACTAATCAGAAACATAGAAATAGCTTAGATTTACAGGACAGTTAAGCACATATCTACTCTTTTTGAGGTTTGTACACTTTTGAAACACTGTTCAAATCGACTGAATCTAAACCAATATATGGCATAGAAGGAAGAGATATGTTGTTGAATGTGAAAAATGAGTGTAAATAGAGCTTGACATGTTTGTTTAATTTAGTGTTTAAATTATTAAATGTGTGTGTAGATACATATTAATATATTATTAGGTAGCATAATGACATTTCAGCCATTTATCGGTCAGAAAAAGGCCATTTACCAGCAGTTTGTGTTTGGGGCCAAATATATAAAAACTGAAGGGTTTAAGAAACTTTGTTTCACTCGAGAAACTAATCCACTTTTTCAATTCCATGAAAAAAGTTAATATTTTTAATCCATTGTTTTTATTTTTTATCTTCTGCATTTTTATTAGAACAGAACTAAATAAATAATAGCAAAAGTCTTGACTTGATGTAACTCTTAATTAAATATCACTTTGAATAAACGATTCACCCCATTTAAGTTTGGTTTTTAGTTTTGTTCCTTGGACATTATGGGTAAGCAGCATATTCAAAATTTCGGGACCTTCAAAAATATTGGAAAAACATCTTGATATTTTGAAATCATCAGGATATTATGTGCAGGTAGACCATGATATCGCCCTTGAATATTTATTTAGTTGTGTTGGCATATAATAGGTGTCATGGATTTATCATTGTTTAAACCATTTGAAAGCTGATAGAAGATCTCTTTTGACTGCATGTGTTTCATCTGAATCATATGTAAAAGCAGGGGTCTGAAAAGTGTTCAAACCTAAAATTTAAAGTATTTAGGCACTTCTGGTTGTCAAATGTTAGTAGAAGATGATAAACTACACCTGGGTGAACTGACTACATGCATCCACTTAAAAATAACCTTGAAATCAGTTGATTAAAATTTGTTGTACTTGATATATACATGATATTGGTTCCTAATACTAAAATTCATGCATTTTAACTGGTTGAGATGTGTGGAAATACCTCAGGGCTGCCGTATATTATCTCTGTCCATGATGATTTTGAGAATTATAGTAATACCTCACAGGATCATCTTGACTTTGAAGGATTAGGCTTAATCTGTTATTGCGTAAACCGCTGGCTAATGCTAACTGGCTAATAAGCAGGCTAACAATATAGCACCTTTAAAAATTGCTTTCTCAAGGAGCTTTATATAAAAGCTTTACACAAAGGCAAATACAACAATATAAGACAATACACAGTAAATATAAGCGATAGATAACAAAGAACAACACAATAGAAAAATAAGCAAATATAAGCAATCCTGACTGAAAATGTTTTAAGAGAAGTTTAAAAAATATCTAAAGAATTTGAATCCCTAATGTCAGCTGGGAGAGAATTCCACAGTTTTGGAGCATACAATGAGAAGGCCCTGTCACCCCTAGAGCGAAGCCGTGTTTTAGGAACAGCTAAGAGACCCCGTTGAGAAGATTGTAAATTGCGATTTGGCATGTAAGGTGTTAAAAGATCAGCCAGGTACTGCGGAGCGAGATCATGCAGAGCATTAGGATTGTAAAATCTATACGGTACCTAATAGGGAGCTAATGTAACGTCTCCAAGATAGGGGTTATATGATCACCAACCCTAGCCCCAGTTAGAATTCTAGCTGCTGAATTGTGCTGATATTGCAGTTTGTTAAGAGAGGATTTAGACACTCCAACAAGAGAGCATTGCAGTAATCAATTTGTGAGAAAAAAAAGAGTTAATCAATCTTTAAGCAACAGAAAAGGGCAACATAGGCAGAATGCGTGCAATATTTCTAAGATCATAAAAGGAGGTCTTAACCGTGTTCTGTACAAAAGGCTCAAATGACAGGGTGGCATCAAAGATGACACCAAGATTTTTTAGTTTAGTTTGTAGCTCTAGGGCAACACTATCAACTGATAGATCTATGGAAGCAGCATTATGCAGTTGGTGGGGAGAGCCAAGGACCATTACTTCAGTTTTAGAGCTACTTAGACTGATAATTGGTAGACATCTACAACTTAATCTCAGAAATACAGTTGGAAAGATGAGAAACATCCACAAATTGATCAGGTTTAGAATGTACAGTATATAGATCCATCTGTGTGTCATCAGCATAGAAGTGATAGCTGAGGTTAAGGGATCTTAATAGCTGACCAAGAGGGTAGATATAGATGCTAAAGAGCAAGAGACCAAGAACTGAGCCCTGTGGGACACCAGTAGAAACAGGATCCACCTCAGATCTGGAACCATCCATAAAAACAAACTGACTGTGATCCGTAAAATAAGACCTAAACCAGTCTAGGGCAGTCCCACATACACCAAAGATAGTTTCCAGTAGGTTAAGTAAAAGCAAATGGTTAACAGTGTCAAAGGCTGAACTAAGATCGAGTAGGATGAGAATCGACAGAGAGCCAGAATCAGAAGCTAATAGTAAGTCATTAATAACTTTAACCAAGGCTGTTTCAATGCTATGCAGTTTCCTAAACCCAGATTGAAGGGGCTCAAACAGATTATTAACCATTAAATGGTCATGAAATTGAGACGTACACTGTAAATAGGTTGCTGTAAATTTTACAGTAACTTACTGGCAGCTGGATGCCAGTAATTTACTGTAAAAATGTTTACAGTATTAGTACTGTAATTGCATTTACAGTATAATAATGTATTTACTGTATTTTATTTACAGTATCAGTACTGTAATTGCATTTACAGTACAATATGTCTTTACTGTCTTTTATTTACAGTATGATTACCGTATTTTCATTTACAGTATCGTACTGTAGAGTTAAAAAAAAAATGTACCTGTAAAAACCATCCATTTGTTTACTGCACGTAAGGCATAATTTTTACCATACCCAGCCACCCCACACATAACTCATGACTTGTCAGTTTTGATATATTTTTTCATTGTTGAACTTGTGTCTTTTTAAAAATTACAAATTACAAATCTGACCGTCAGATGCACTAGCTTAAAAAAGGGGTATCACCACAGGCCCCTGGACTTTGTATCAGGAAAACATACACATCTGAAAGCAAAAATTGGCAAGTACAGACCCATCAAAGTTTTTGGACAGAAGATTTTTATGTTTTTAAAGTTCTTCTCTCACCTAGCCTCATTTATTTGTCCAAAATACAGCAAAAGCAAGTCATATTGTATATTTTAAAAAATAAAACTGGTTCATTTGATATCTTATCAAATGGATTTATTCCTGATGGCAAAGCGGAATTTTCAGCATCATTACTCCATTCGTCAGTGTCACATGATACTTCAGAAATCATTCTAATATGCTGATAATTTTTTTTTGAATATTATTATCAATATTTAAAACAGTTTAGTACTTTTTTTTCAGCATTCTTTGATGAATAGTAAGTCAAAAAGAATGGCATTTATTTGAAATATAAAACTTTTTAACATTAGACACATACCATTCAAAAGCTTGGATCAGTATAATTTTTTTATTTGGGAAGAATATAGAATTACTACTTTGATTTTAGCCGGCTGCTTTAAAATGGATCAAAAGTGTGATAACGAGCAATTTCGAATGTTAAAACGATTATATTGTCAGAATAAATGCTGTCTCTGAACTTGCTTTTATCAAAGAAACCTGAAAAAATTCCACCGAATAATAACAATATCATAATACTACTAGTTCTGATGGCAGCAAATCAAATTTTTAATTTTTTTTTTTTTTTTTTTGTTTTGTGTTTTTTTCGAAGGATCATGCGACTGAGTACTGATCCTAAAATTCAGCGGTGATCACAGGAAGAAAGTACTTTTAAAATGATATCAAATCCAAACTAAGTTTTAAAATATATTTTAAATAGTAAAAATATGTAAAAATGCTACTGTTTTTGCTGTACTTTGGATCAAATAAATGCAGGCTTGGTAAGGCAGAAGAGACTTCTTTAAGAAACATTAAAAATCTTACTGTTCAATAACTTTTGACTGGTAGTATAAATAAAATACAGTAAAAATTAGCTTGTGGTGTTGTGTTAAATTTCTGTCATTTTGACAGTAAAAGTTGACAAGCGCCCCGATGAAAAGCAGCAGGATGGGATTCAGGCTGCACCCTCTTTACAAAATTCCAGCTGATCTGTGACTTTCAGTGCATTTGGTGCCACAAATGTTGACTTTCTGAATGAACCTGCAAGCACAAGAAAATAAAAAAAACATTATTTATCAAAGCAGTTTTTACAGAATTTGCCTTGACTGTCAACTTGTTGGTGCTGTATGCACTTTGACATTAATAAAAAAAACATTATATACTACATCTGAACACACCTACAAGGAAGTCACATAATTAGTTGATAATCCATCATAATCAAATTATTAAAGCTCCATTTTTTACAATGCATTATCATTCAGTAGAGCAAAGTGCTGAAATAATGGATTTGATTCCAGGGGCAGTTCTACAGTGAGTGGATATCCGTGGCTTAGCCCAGAAACATTAATGCATGTATCAGAACACACGGGATACACTTCAAATAAATTAGGCTATGCTAAAAGTTACATTGCTAAATGGCTTAATTTTTTTATTTTTAAAGAGACAAGTATAACTAATTATAATTTGCACTTACAAATTGCATAAACAATATTACAGTGTTTCCCACAGACTTTCATTCTATTTGTGGCGACATATATATGCAAACTCATTCTCTGCCAGCAGGAGGGGCTGTTGGATTGGTAGAGATCGAGGTTTCCCCGGTAATGCTGTACACAAAACAGCACTGCACTCACAAACTGCTTTATCAGGCATTACAGACATGAAATGAAAATGACAATGAAGTTTCCGTCAGACATACGTGATGATAAAACACCCCACCAGGTTTCGATTATTGAACGTGCATCTATGTTTATTCCAGCAGTGCGAGCACTTCCTCTCAAAGTCAACCTGTTCTGTGAGTTAGTGGAGAACAGCAGCTAGAGGCTAATTTAGTGACATTAAGTTAGTTAAGCTGATGGAAGCTCACCTGATGTTAGCACCGCTACGAGGCAATCACAAGACTCCAATACAACCTCCGATGCAGACATGACCACAAACTTTAAAATAAAATAGAAAAGATGTTATTAACAGTGGTGTTTCTTTACTCAGTTTTCCTCAGTATGTTGTTAGCTCGCTGTTTTATGTTAACTTTACGTCTGTCACTGAATTTAGAGAGTGTCTCTAAAGTTACATACGACATTGGTTCACACTTTCTGACTTAAATAGCATTTGAAGAGAATTACCTTACTTGCGATAAAGAGGCAGAGTAGAGAAGATAATTACTATGCTTCTCTTTGTTCAACTAAGTTAGTTAACTTTGGGTAAATTACATTATTAACTTACCAGTTGATGTAATCATCGATACTATGGCGTTCACAAGAAGAGGATCCAAAATACATCTCCGACGCTGCAGACTACATCCAGACTAGAAATCAGAAAATAACAAACAAAAGAAGTACTAAAAAATACTGTTTAAAATCTCCACTGAAACAATAGGTTTGCCTAACGCACTTTACCTCAGCATTTCACGTTAATTCGCTGTTAAGGTAAAATAAAGACTCGCCAGAGGAGCTAACTTGCATTAAAAGGCAGCAGAACGCACAAACGTGTTTCTCAGTTTAACTAAGGTTTATTTCGTCTAATATAGCTGACCTTAACTTACTCACCATTCGATGTTATCAGCCTTTTGGCGGCATTCCGGCCGTCAGTCAGAAAAAAAGCTCCAACTCCCAACATGAAAAATGACACAATGAATAATGTTAGTTTGCTGTTAACAAATGAAAACATCTTAAAATATCGCAGTTTATATATATAAAACAGAAATAATATACTAACCTTTCATCGAGTTAAGGTGCATTTCTCTTTTGTCCTTTTACAGCCACTTCAACCAAACAGTCAAAAAAGAACTCCCTTGCCATTGGTCAGTTTTTCGGGGCAAGTCACTACTGTTCGCCATTGATTTACAGTATGAGGAAATACGGAGGGACCCGTATAGTTCCCCATAATCCTGGCGTTTCAGTAAAATACGGTATTGTAACAAGGCAAGCTCATGACAGGAAATATGAATAGTACCATAACAGTTATAATTAATTATGAATATTTTGGATCCGCTGTAGATATTTAGCTTACCTCTCAGGGTCAACTTTTTGGGTCTTTTTTGGTCCCCCAATTCGAAGACGTTAATTTCCTGGTTAAGGGAAATACTTTCTTACTGTACAATTCTACAAATGTTTGTAGCGTAAATCTGCATGATTAGTGACTTCGGTTATGAGCAAACAATGAACACGTCAAGTGTGATACACGTAAGGTTTTATTAACTACATAAACACTTAAACTATTCTAACATACTACATAAACACATAAATTGGTCTAACATCCTACATACACACATACACTGGTCTACCATACACATACACACACACACACATACACATACAGTTTGTATAGGAAAGGGTTAAAGTTTAACTCTTAAAGAGGCATAAAGAATGAATTTTATTGAACACTTTGCATATTCAGCAGATCTAAAAACCTGAGGGAAAACGTCAGATTCATAGTTCAAACAAACCTTGTAAAAGTGTCACTGATCTTAATGCTCAATTAATAAGACTAGAGTTTGATACTTGCGAGTCCTCGGCTGTCTGAAGAGATTCCTGAAGGCAAATCTAAGGTTCATTTTGACCTGTTGCGAAGTTTATTGTTTTGGATAGATGAAAGAACCAGTCTTGAGTCAGAAGAATCTTGATTGAAATGGAAGAAGGACAAGGCCGAATAAAGGCCTGCACCATGCTTTGTATCCTGAAGCGTGTTTCTCCAATCTTCATCTAAGCATCTGACCGAACCACAGCGACTTGCTTCGGGTCACATGGTTGTCACTTTAAGGTCATAGAAGAATGCCCCGCCTCTCAAGAATGGCTTATCCAATGAGAAATGCGAATCCCAATTGGGACGTTTTTGATCCTGGGGATTTTATGCCTCTTGTGTGGAAACATGGTACTTAGTACTGGACTTAATTCGAAATTATTAACGATTCTCAGGGCCATAATATATATTGCCTATGTACCAACATATAATATACACTCTTGTTTAGATCATCGGAAGGCGAATTCATAGATACTAAACACGGTATATGTAAGGTTATATGAATGAGTGGTTTATCGTAAGCATTAATAAAATAGTCTATAATACAACAGAATAAATACAACACAGCAATAATATACAAAATGGCCTGAAGAAAATGTGTGTTCAATCAAAGAAAGGTTTTCCTATTAATTAAATAGAGAAGAGTCCATTTTTACTGTGCACTGTGTCTTTCCTATGGGACAAAGGTGGTATCCTACTCCATTCCTGGTTCGTGTGTCCTAAACCCATGATATCATGATTCGTTTTCATGGTGACCATAGTGCCTGGTGTTGCAGCAGAAACCTGGCATCCAGTTTAGTGTGCGGGTACGTGACGGAGTTGTTAATCTAATAATAAGTGCTTTGTTAGATCAATTAAAATTAGTGGCAATTAGTCAGACGCTAAAAGTATACACATTTTACAGTATCTTACTGTACATATTACAGTATAATACTGTTCAAATTACAAAAATCAGTTACAGTGTAACAACACCCTCCAAAATTTTAGCTATAAATGGAAGATGTGAAATTGGACAAAAGTTGCAGAGATTGTTCAAATCACGGTTTTGCTTTTTTAATACAGGAGTGACAGCAGCAGTTTAAGTGGTTTTGGCACAACACCAGGGGGAATCATTTATTAGTGTGAGAACAGCAGGGCACAAGTAAACAAAACAAGATTTAAATAAACTAGAAAGCAAGGGATCAAGTATGCAAGTGGAAGCTTTCATACGAGATACCTGTGCACAAAGAAACTCAGAATTAACTAAGAAAAAAATAGAAAAGGGTGTACCAGAAAAACGCCACTCACGCTCCAGTTTGTGACATTCCACCTTCTTTGAATGCAAACCATCATTATACCAGGGAGCTGTATGTACAAAAGAGACATTGCGAGTTTTAATAGGAGCAAATATGTCCAAATTGGCAGCAAGGTATTGTAAAAAGAAAAAAAGTATGCTCAGAGGGGACAGAAGACAAACCATCAAGAGATAATCGAATTCGCAAAAACAGAAGGGTCAATTGATTTCCATTTATGGAAAGAGACAGTATGTGGAACAGGCCTTGAAGAATGGTACCTCCAAGGTAAAAAAAAAGATAGCTGAATGATCAGAAAGACCAACATCTACAGCGGAGAAATTTGACACAAAAACATAATTTGCCATAACTAAATCTAGCAAATTACCTTTACAGTGTGTAAGAACATTCACAATTGTGTAAGGTTAAAACAGTCCAACAGAGATAAAAAGTCCGTGGCCATAGCACAGTCTTTATGATCAACATGTATGTTGAAATCACCAATAATCAGAATTCTTTCTAATTTAACACACAGTCAGCAAATCAGAAAGCTCTGACAGAAATTCTGCATTTGAGTTTGGAGGTCTATAAGTTGTAGCAATAGCAGCAGCATTTATCAACAATTTATCATGTTTCTCCACAGATGCTGTCAAGTTCATCACAATGTTATGAAATGCAAAAATGCTAGTCCACCCAAGACCACCCATACAATATGTCCAACACATACAAGCCAGGAAAGAAGGTGCAGTATAGGTGCAACACGTCTTGCCCTACTTAGAGTATCACGTTGTTACATTACAGAAAAGTGAGAACAATTTGTTATTACTCAGTAGTTACTCATGGTATTACACAGTCATATGAAGGCTTAAGAAAATTACAACCATAAAGTGCTCTGGAACATTAGCACAAGAGCTGGATATAAAATACTCATTTTTAGGTCACTGATGAAGCAGGTTGTGCAGTACAGACAGGTCTGTCTACAATATAGGTGTGTTTCAGAAATTAAAATTACAGTTTAAAAAGCACGCTAATGGTTTTATGATCAATGGCGCCAATGCAAAACATCCAGCCAGGCCATGTGAATGTTGCATTATTCATTCTAAGTTGTGTTGTGTAAGTTTGATGTCTTAACTGCTGTAAAGATACTTTTTTGGAAAAAATGATGTGGCTTAAAAATAATACTACTACTAATAACAATAATAATAATTATTAAATGTTATCATAATCCTAAAAAACAACATATATCTTGTATGCAAGACATTAAAATAAATAAATAATAAACAATAAATAAATAAATAATACTAAAGTAAAAATTGGTAGGTTCTATTGTAACATTAGTTAAACCAACAATGAAATACACATTTGATGCATTTATTAATGTTAGTTAATTTAATTTAAATATTTACGTTGTGTCTATTCATTTTTTTAAATATTTATTCATCTTTGTCAAAGAAAGTTAATAAAAGTATAATTGTTAATTGCTAGTTCATGTTTGATAACAAATGTATTGCTCATAGTAAATGCTATGCATGGAATTATTTTAACTACTTCTTGTGTTACTAAACATTTAATACAATCTGTTAATAAAGGAATACAAAAAAAAGAAAGAAAAAAGTTTGTGTATGTTGCAAAATATATACTAGAATATTTGTCTCCAAATGATATATTTAGCTTCAAGCGCATACGCATAGCTTTTATATCAAAAGGTTGTTAAAATAATGAGAAATACCTTATAAATGTAGTCAAATGTATCCAAACTTTTGACTGGTAGTGTGTCATTAAATAATGTATTTTTGATTCATATGCTGTTAAACGTTTCTTTTACAAACAATCATTACTTTGTGCTCATGGTAAAAAAAAAAAAAATCCATGTCACACTCGATCTGTTGGTTAAATGCTTTCACTTTTATTATCTGATGAATCTTACTTTTGGGATATTTCAAATATTGTTCAAAAATATTGTTCCTCACCACTATACATGATTTATACACAACATTTTTGGGACCAGTGTACCAGACTTCCTCCCGTCACCTGCTTGAACACCACACAGAATAACCTGAATATAGATGTCCTTGTCCTCTATTTTCTAAGAACCTGAAGACAAAGGACAAACTGTAGCCCTAATTATTCAATAAAGACTGCTTGAGGTTTAACGGCTAATCTGGAGACATTGTAACACATTCTAAGGCCACAAAGGCATGCAATTGTTGTCTTGAAAGGCCCTAGAGAAGAAACAACTGCAGACGTCAAAGATCAGCAGGAATGTTGGGATTCCTGAACATTCAAACCTTTTGTTTCCAGACGTTTTAAATTATGGTTCTTGCAATGCTGTACTGCAGGTCAAATTTGCAGAAGTGAAAGTGTTTGCCAAGGACATAATGTACTTGTAGACATTTGTGAGTCATTTAAAGTTCATATTTTTTGAGGTCTCACTTGAGGATTTAAAATCAGTTTAGTAGGTCAGTGGATGAACCGTATGTCGGTCAATGTCTAGATAACTGGTAAAATTCCTGTTTAGATTTTGCTTGCTGTTTTTTTTTAGCAGTCTTTAAAGAAATTTCTTCAGATATATTTAGTGGACTTTGAGTTCTTTTGTGAACAAGGTTAACAAGTTCTCAGGTTCCTTCTTAAATAATCTAATTTAAAAGTTAACCACTAGAAGACGCTATAATCAACTTTACCCACATGTTTTAAGTACTGTTTACAATCTGATGCAATATTTAGGCCTACACTGAAGAAAATAATGTAGTAGTCATTTCATTTAATCAAAGTAATGATTAATGTAAACAAAGATTCTATTAAAGGTCTGATTTAATTGTTTATACTTGCAAAAACAAAAATGACAAATATATTTTAAACTAAACAAAATTCTAAACTAACTTATATTATGTTTATATTTAAATTGTGTGGAAGAAAGCAACAGTTAACCAGTCTGATTTCTGAGTATTATTGAAAATACAGCTGAGGCTGTTTTTGTAATTGAGTGAAAGATTCTTGAGAACTTGGAGGGAAGTATGCTGTGACAGTAACATGTCATGAACTCATTTAACATTTGTTTGGAGTTATTCTCCCATAAGGCATCTGTTTAAAAAAGCAACATGAATTCTTCTGTCCGGAGGGGGAAAATCATAAATCTCTAAATGAGCTGACAGACTGTGGTATGTTTTTCTTTTCTTTGAAGATTTATGAGAGCTAGTTACAATCAGTAGTTGTTTTAAATATGTTGATTACGATACCAAAATCTATGCAGCTTTCTCAGAACAGTTTGAATAATAATAATAATAATAAAAAAATCTAAACGAATACCTTCTTTAATATTGCAAGATGGTGCAAAAATATCGATATTAGGATAGGATCACTTCAAAAAATTAAACATGTATACTTTAACCTCTCAGTTTGAAAATAATTGTTATGAGTCATTCTGTTGGTATGTTCCACTTTATTGACATTATTGACTTGGTTTGATTATATGCAAGCTTGCATAGTACCTGATTTTATACCATTTAGCATGCATTAGCATACTGTCCAGAAGTAAATGTCCTGACCTTAAAAAGAATTTTAATTTATGAAAACCTTTCTAACTGCGTCAGTGGTATTCCAAAGCAGGGTGAACAGACAGAATATAGAATTGATACCATGCCATAACAAAAGGAGAAGGTGAGGCAAATATATCAGAGAGGAAAAATGCGTTCCCTAGCAACCGTCTCTGACTCATGTGACTCTCCTCCAGTTTGGCCATGGGCAAGTATGACAAAGTCCTTGCTTTGTATATATAATATGGTATTTATTGATCAATATAATGCATCCAGCAGAATAAAGTTATAATTTATTTCACAATGTATTTAAAAATGTATCATCAATTATTTTTAAAGTAATTTTTATCTCTCTGTCTAAAATAGATGTATATATTCACTGCATATATACTGCATACATGCATAATTTTCTTAAGTTCTAAAAAATTATAGCTACAATATATATAGTAACTGTATTGATTTTTTTATTAATCTCTCACTCTCTCTCTTTCTCTCTTCTAAAAAGCTATAGTAATTAGCCTACACACACACACACATACGTTAAAAATTATTATACTTTTTTTTGAATTTTTGATTTCATAATTTAAAATTGTATTAATTTTAAATAAGCAAAATTTAATTATACAAATATTTTATTAAAAATAAAATAGGAAATGTATGTATGTATGTATGTACAGTATACACACACCCTGTACATAACTTATTAACAAGTATAATTACTACAATGGGCAATTAATGCTATGTTTTATTAATCTCTCTCTTCTCGCTCTCTCTCTCTCTTATCTCAGTTGGGAAATATTTATTTGATCCCCTGCTGATTTTGTAAGTTTGGCCACTTACAAAGAAATTAAGGGTCTGTCATTTTTATGGTAGGTTTATTTCAACAGATAGAGACAGAATATCAACCAAAAAAAATCCAGAAAAACACATTATATAAAGGTTAGAAATTGATTTGCATTTCAGTGAGTGAAATACCAACCAGCAAGAATTCTGGCTCCCACAGATTGGTTATGTACCCATGTGTAACACAGATTAGTCCTGTCACTTTAAGAAGTTACTCCTAATGTCAGCTCGTTAGGTGTATAAAAGACACCTGTGCACACAATCTGTATCTTACGTCATTCCCAACCTTCTCCTCGTCACGCCCGCACCATGGGGGTCAGGGCAAGTGCGCCACAAAGAGCTGTCAAAGCATGTCAGAGACAAGATTGTAGATCTGAACAAGCCTTGAATGGGCTACAAGACCATCAGCAAAAAGCTTAGTGAGAAGATAGCTAACTGTTTGGTTTTATTGGCTACAAGCTGACAATGTATTCGGAAAGATGGTAGAAATAACGTACAATGCACGTTCCTTTCAATCGGCCTCTGGGGCACCTCTGGAGCTTGCGGCGTGCAGATTCTTCAGCCTCGACACTCTGCGGGGTAAGGATGATTATGAGAAGACGGTGAGGGATGCAGCCGAACGATAGCGGTATCAGAGCTTGTACGATCATCAGTCATCGTAAGCCAGGCAAAATGGCATTGTAAGCAGACACAGCTCACGTCGTAAAAACAAAAAAGTCCAATTAACACTCAGCCGAAGTCCCGCAGCACCCGCTAAGGTCCTCCTTGCCCTGCTCAGAGGCACATGTATCAGGTCGTCCGTTAAAGTTTTCTAAATCTAAAGTGATATCACACAAATTAGGTCTTTTGAGAAAGCCTGTGGTTCATAAGAGTGAACCCAAAATTTAGTCTCATTTGGGCATTAACTCGTGAGCTCGCGCGTGACTTGTAGAGGGTACGAAATGCTGAATATAGACCCAGAACCCATCCCTACAGTCTAGGGCACAGGGGGGAGGTGGAACATTATGCTTTGGGGCTGTTTTCTGCTAAGGGTACAGGACAACTTCAACGCATTGAGGGGCAAATGGACGAGGCCATGTACTGTAAAATTAATCTTGAACCAAGAGCGTTCTCCATGCTCTTCTCGCTCAGAACACTGAAGATGGGTCATGGATGGTTCTTCCAGCATGACAATGACCCGAAACATATCGCCAAGGCAACAAAGGAGTGGCTCAAGAAGAGCACATTAAGGTCATGGAGTGGCCTGGCCAGTCTCCAGACCTCAATACTATAGAAAATATGTGGAGGGAGCTGAAACTTCGAGTTTTACCTCTGTGCTTGCCATCAAGGGTTTCTGCACCAAGTACCAAGTCATATTTTGCTTGGGGATCAAATAATTATTTCACTCACTGAAATGCAAATAAACTTCTAACCTTTATATAATGTGTGTTTTCTGGATTTTTTTGTTTATATTCTGTCTCTATACGTTAAACTAAACCTACCATACAAATTACAGACCCTTAATTTCTTTGTAAATGGGCAAACTTACAAAATCAGCAGGGAATCAAATAAATAATTTCCAGATCGCACTAATAAATCACATTATAAGTTAATGTCAAAATATAAAAAGTTATAACTACTCTAATTGTGTGTTGTGGGCAATGTGTGCATAGATAGTATATAAGTATAATATATCTATATATATATTATTATATATACTATAGTATTATATTATGCTGAACACATCATTATACGGGCTTTCAGACAGGGCACTTATAATGTTTTCTTGGTAATTTTATTTAAAATCATTTTTAATTTATTAGAATTAAATAATTGTATTAATTATATAATATAAATTATTTCTTAGTTAGAGATAGATTGCAGGGTGTGTTTAAGTAATGCATTGACAATTTTTGACATGCATTGATAACTGCATGTTTGCTTGGTTCAGTCATTGGGGTTTCAATAATTCCTCAACTTCTAGGTCTTTCAACATGACACATTTTATGTTATAGGGTCATATAATACATTACCTCCTACGTTAAAGAACATATAACTTACAGGACATACTAACAAAAACAGCTTGCTTTCACTGTTCCTTTCCACTTCCCCTCTCCCTCTCCTTTCCCGTTCGCGTTCATGACAACAAAGCTCCCAATTCCCCTGTGCTATCAAGGTACTGCACCAAAAACGTGAGAGTGTCTCTTCTTTTCGTAGAAATTCCTAAAGCACAGAGAGCCTCATTCAGGGAATCACATTTGCCACAGACAAAAGCTCTGGCGCTGGGCCAGAAGCCTTTGGGGAATTCAGCTAAACCTAGGGAATAACAACATCCAGCATGTACAAAATGTACATGTATAAAAACGCAAGCTGGATTGGAGGGGTTGACACCTTTGAATTACATAAATCACTTCAGATGACAAGGGAGAGGAACAGTATGTATGACAAACACACACAAGGACATTCCAGTCTGATTGCTTCATTCACTGAAATCAGAGTTCAGGGAGGCAGAGAATGGAGAGAGGCTTTCCCTGACATGCCTGTTGTACCTTGGGACTAAAAAAGGAAAATTATTGTTTTAAAAAAAGACATTGAACGTAATGGTTGAATGAGAAATTTGTATGTGAAAATTGTATGCGGTCATGTCTTACAGATAGTATACACATATTTCCCATTCTTACAGTTCATCTGTTTGCTTCATTTCACCATACAGTAGTCCCTGGTGTGGGAAAACATGCCATACTTCATATTTCATCATGAGGCCTGATGATGGCTGATGCCTGTCAAAGATCTCAATTACACATGATGAGAGCAGATGAGATGTCTGTAGGTATAGGAATGCACTCTGTTCTCAGTCATGAGGCCAGCTGCTGCTCACACATCATTATGTGAATCATATCATACTCAGAGACTTAGCATAAGAGCACGAGGTTACAGAGAGAAATAAGAGATAGTGTTAGATCTTCCGCGTACAATCGGCACGAAATCGCGTCGTATTTCTGTGTTCAGTGATGAGCAGTCTTACTATTAGTCTGTAAAGTTATTTCATGTCTCTTATGCTTGCCAAGACTGCATTTATTTGATCAAAAATACAGTAAAAACAGTAATATTGTGAAATATTATTACTATTTCAAATAACGGTTTTCTACTTGAATATGTTTTAAAATGTAATTTATTCTTGTGATTTCAAAGCTGAATTTTCAGCATCATTACTCCAGTCTTTAGTGTCACATGATTCTTCAGAATCATTATAAGATGGTCTGATCTGCTGCTACAAAAAAAAAAAAAAAAAAATAAAGCTTTTCTGATTGATTATCAATGTTGAAACTAGTTGCGTGGCGGGGGGCTGCTCATATTTTTGTGGACAACTGTGATACCATTTTATTTCAGGATTCTATTGATGAAATATAATAGAACATAGGATCAGTAATGCATCCTATTGGCTGGTATAAAGGGTAATATAGATATAGATAATCTGCAAGCGGAATTAAATTAGTGTACTTTCCAGTTGATGTAATGGTTTGTTAGGATACGGCCAAGCATACAATTATTTAAAAATCTGGAATTGCTGAGGGTGCAAAAAAATCAATAGTTCGGTAAAATGCACGCTTTACAAATTTGCGTCGCAAATCAAGTCTTAGCATGCATATAGTCATACTAATCAAGAAAATTAAGTTTTAATATCATTTAGAAGCACAGCAAATATTTTTACACAGAAATGTTACAAAAATCTTACATGGATACATGATCGTTACTAATATCCCCTAATGACTTTTGGCCATAAAAGAAAAAAAAAAAAAAAATCTATAACTTGGATCATCTTGATGAAGGAAGCCAAAATGGTTAATTCTGGCATTGCTGTGAAAGAGTGCCATATGCCGTCAAACCTGAAAACACCCATCTAACCCAGGGCTGGGTTGGGAGGTCAAATGTAGCCAGTTGTAGATGGGCAGGCTGGTTGGGTGAGGAGGACTTAGTTTCTAGACACATGTCCTAGTACAAACATAAACTGATTAAGGTAGGGGAGACACGCTCGGAAACACATCATTCACCATTCAGACTGGACGAAGTGGAAGAGTATGAGACAAACTCCCTCAGGGTGTTAGATCGAAGTAGCAAGGAGCATTCTGGGTGGGCCGAACGAAATGGCGCGGGGCTGAACCAATCACAAGTATTCGTCATGAAATCACAGCTGGAGTTGTGGGAGGTGGAGAAGATAGAGGCGTTGCCGCCGGCCTTATACTCGCTGTGGAAGCTCGAGCACCCATTCAAGGCACGAACGCTTTCACTACGAATAGCAGCAGTATCTTTGTTACGGCAAATACAGCTTCAGCGACGGGCGGTGGCTTCGATTTGACCCTCACAATGATTCCGGCCTGTTCCTGTTTCTCAAGCATGCAGGACAGCAACAAAGAGGGAAGGACTCGTTGCTAAAGCCATTTTCAGCTTCTCGGTTTCTACTTAGGTGGTCCATATGGATACCACAGATAGTACCCATATAGGGAAAACAAAGGGATTTAAACAATGTTTTTGGTTTACGATGAATCGGCGCATCATAATCGGACCTGCATGCTTACAAGGTCAATGAAACAGTCGTTTTTTTTTCTTAAGCGAATTGGCAAAAGTCACGAAACTTTTTCTTATCTTCTTTTTTGGGGGGGGGGGGGGGGGGGAAATATTGCAGATCTTATTGATATTTGTCTCCAGTTTGCTTCGTCCATTATATATGGTCAATAAATGGTAAAAGGTGACCAACATTCTCGTTTTCCCGGTCCCATGCAAAACAGGGAGCAATCCTACCCAGTACATGGCATGTTGTCCTGTCTAAGAACTGTCTTCCATATAATGAGAGGTGACTGGTTGTAGGTAGAAATGCTAGTTGTGCCACAAGTCATGAAGACCACCGGGACCTGAGTAAAACCTATAATTTCTTTAAGAATGAGTCACATCATTTAATGAATTACAATTGTAAGTGAAATTACCATGCGCTACTCATTTTTTAAAAAGTGCAAAATTATTTATTGTTTCTTTCTAGCTTTAAAATAGATTTGGAATCAGATTAGATGTATTTATTTATTGTTTACATAAAATTTCAATAATATGTTATATGTTTTAATATTAACTTGGCATTTATTTTTGTATATGATTATTATTATTAATATTTATTTTCATTATAATTCATCATTGTTTTCAAAACCTTAAACTTTCTGTTCCCCCCCTCTCAGGTTACAATAAGATTTATTTGACTATTTAAAAAAAAAATGCTTCTATTTTTCTTTTTTTCTTCTTATTTAATGTAGCAAAAAATTATTTGATTGGAAATGAACCATAAACAATTATTGCGGATCAGACACACATCAGGTTTATAGGCGACAGGAAATTAAGCTCACAGTTACAATAACTTAGGACATTAAGTGAATGACCTCTACGGAATTGCCACTGAGGACTTTGTGATAACAAATTGCAAAATATGAGGACAGGGGGCTTTTTTTAATTTTTATAATGACTTTTATCCGTTCACAGGGCAATTGCTTAATTTCACATTTTTATATTTCCAAAATGTATATGGGTGGGCCCTAACTCCCGCATGCCCAATAAGAAGGCTATACTATAGAGAAATAAGTTGCCCCCTTTAGCACAAGATCCTCCGAGAGCGGCCCTGTCTGTGCACTGTGCTAACAGACTTGAAGACAGGCCCTCTGTGAAGGGATTTCATTACATATAGTGTTTTCATTACACTGTTCCCTTCAAGAGACTCATGAGTCCCTAGAAATATTCCCATGCACCTTTCTCTCCATTATCTATGCTGTCAGTATAAGAGACTGCTACTTGTGTTCAAGGGGTGAAATGAGGTTGTTCCCAGATAGAACAGGTTAGCTTCTTACATCATTAAACGTGTGAACCGGTTTTCATAAGAGACACTCTGAGCTAAAGGGACAGGTTTGTGTGACAGACTCTCACGCCTACAGCGTTCCAGTGTGTTCGTCTCACTCCTCTGGGCAGGACAAATCACACACAAAAAAACTCAAACTCACGAAATCAAGGCTGGAGCTGAGGTGGAGAACAGAGAGGGGTGTTCACCTCCTTACGCTCGTGTCAGTCAGTGCATGAAACTTCTGATTCCAGTGCCTGTGGTATTTAGTTTCTCAGTATTGCCTCAGCACAGAACATGTAGGAGAGGAAGGAATGTGAATGAGGGAAGACTCATGGCAGAGGTATTCTCAGGACGTCCATTGCTTAACAGGACCATATGCAGGCTCATGCAACCCTTACAGAATTGACTCATGGCAAATATGTGAGGAGACGTGCATGACTGACAGTTTAATATAAGTAATTTTAACTGAAAAACATTGCAAAAATAGGGCGGTACCCTAAAGCTACGAGGGAAATTTTTGCACCTTATTTACCTCTAAATGGTACATATTACTACCTTAAAGATACATATTAACACTTCAAAAGTGCAAATGAAAACCTTTTGAAAGGATATCACACCAGTGAAAGTTTTGTATCTTTTTTTCTGAGTGTACAAAAAAAAAGAAGTAAAAGATGAATTAAAAAAATGAATTATTATTAAAACTATTAGCTATTAATTATTAAAATTAATTTAAAAATTGTAATTAAAACAATTCAAAATCTGTGGAAAAATTGTAATGCATGCAACTATAAATTTTTTCTAATTTTTAAAAGTGAAATTAGTTTAGAATTTAGAATGAAAATATATTACTCTCAAAACAATACAGTAGTGTACTTTCAACAGTAAAAAAAAATGTTTTTTTTGTAAATACAAAGTATGGGTCACTCTGCGAAAATTTGTAAATGGGAAGGCGATTTCGCAGTAACCTTTGCAGACAGGCATCTGATAATTAAATTGAGCTTTTATAATTAATTTTTAGAATTATTTTATAATGAAATTGATTACTGAGTTTTTTCGCACAATATATGGGTGCTTTGTGTTCATGTTGCACTGCCCTCATTGTTTAGTTATTCTGTAATTGCACTTTTTCTTTTTGGCGGTGGGTAATGCTGATACAATTTGGGGGGGGGGGGGGGGGTTTTTTTGCGATGAGTTCAACAATTCAAGGGTCATTCCATGCCTCCATTTCAGTCACTTGTAGTGAGTTACTGTATAAAAGACATTTCTCTCAGTATAGATTTATAAGACACATATCAGTTATATATATGTATTATCAAATGCTATAAAACAGGCCAGTCTACGCATATGTTTAAGGGCGAGGTGTACTTGCTTATCCTAATTATTATTATTATTATTTATTTTGTAATGATCAGCTGCTGATTTGTTGACTATGTTAAACATACAGCAACTATTTTTTTCCCGTTGTCTCTAACCCCCAACAACATTCGTTCAACTTTAAATCTACTATAAACTCTCACCTCATCCCTAAGGCAATGAATGCATTAGAATGTTTGTCCAGAAACTTATGTTAGAATCTTGATGGCTTCTAATATACAGTAAAGTACATTTATAGAAAACTGTAAATTGTAATCATATTTCACATTTACTATTTTTATTTTTAATTTATTATAGATCTTAGATTGTTCAGCTGTCATGTTAGGGAAATAAAGTCATGTGTAAATGTAAATGTTGTGGTGGACTGTGTGTTGATGTTCACATTCTCAAAAGCTTTAGAACTGTAGGCATGAAATGTTCTTTTCCATGCGAACATCTGGAACATTCTTCCACACTAATTGTTTTGCTGGTTGCTAGGTGTGGCTTCACTTTAAGTTACGAGACCAGTTCAGGCATGAAAAAGCCTCAGGCATGTGCTACCTTATACCCAACGCTTGTTATTGCTACAATGTTGCTCAATAGCACTTGGCAGAATGACACAGTTCCTGCAGTGTAAATTTCATAAATCATGCAAAAGTTAAGGAAAACAGGTTCTTTTAATAAAAGAGCTCAAAATAAATACATTATCATATACACATACATACAGAGGATTCATATACACTACTTTTACATGTCAGTTTACCTGTTCAGACAACAAAAAAGGCAGATGATAGGGAAAGCAAGTTTCCCATAAAACATATTTTAACTGTATAAGCAATGTATAATGTGCAAACTACATTCAATTCAAACATATTTAGATGTACAAATCATAGTAAACATTCACATTTCACTGCTTCAGCAGCATGTGCAAACCAGCAAGCACTGCGTCCATTCAAGTATAATGTACAACACAGGGGCACATAAAGTTACCCCATTTTTGCACTTCTTTGAATCCGCAATGAAATCAAGTAGAAATGTGGACCGCAAACGTGTCTCAGTCTCATCTTAACACAACGGAGTAACATTCACCATTCTTCCCCAGGTCCTGTTTATCAGACGGTCCGTGTAGGGTGGGCCTTTGCATGCCAGGTGTCTCATCCTATGTATTTCATGACCTTTGACCCCAGGCCTAACAGAAAGACGCTGAGGACTTGGTATAATGAAGGTTGTCCTGCTAGTTGTCACCAGCCGAGGTTCCGGGACCACGTTTTCCACATGAATGTGGTAGTTTTTACCTTTGTTGTTGTCCACGAGATGCAAGTTGCTACTGCCGGGTCGGAACACCACTACGAACTCCAGGCGCTCCTTCGGGTCCAGATTAGACGGTAGCGACACATTAAAAGAAAACAAGTCAGTCTCTGAAGTTGCATTTGGTTCCCTCACATAAGTGCATGCAATGTCTTTATGACTTCGCCATGAGTCAAAAGTTATGCGGATGAAGACAGTCTTGTTGAACTTAATGTTGTAGACCCGTACAGTCCCGCTCAACACCTTTTCACTCAGGCTACAGCTCTCCAACTGCACTAAGGTTTCCTTCAATCTTGCACAGTCTGCAACAGGCTGTGGAAAACCAAGCTTAAGTCGCAGTATCACGCTCTGCATGGGCATTCTAAGCTTTTTGTGCTCCTCAGGCTGTGGGGCGTCTTCCGTTTCCGTCTCTGAAGGGCCAGCAGTGAAGATGCGCACGGATGTGAGAGCGAGACCTTTAGCATCAGCGAACACAACTCGCTTCTTCTTGCGTAGCGTGCTGGTGCTAGGAGAGTATGAGGACAGGGAGCTGGCAGAGCTGGATGAAGATAGTGAAGCTGTAGGTGAAGGGGGTGAAAGTCTGGCTAGTTGAAGCTCTGGTGAAGACACGTTGGGTGAAGAGCACCTGAGAGCAGACATGCCAAGGAGCAGAGACACCGGTGTGCTAATCTGCGCATGCATGGCTAGATCCACCGGCATCACTCGATCAGGTAAAGAGTAACTGCTGAATCCAAATGTTCTGTGAAAACAGAGGAAAAGCTATATTAGACAATTTGGAAAATATAGAGATATGCAGTTGGGTCTAAAAGACAGATCGCACCGAAAGTATAATCAAAATCTAATTTATAGTTTGAAATAGTTTCAATGATAAAATGCAAAATAAAGCATTTTCACTAGTGGTCTCAAACAATGTGGAGTAGCTAATGTGGCAATGTTTTGTAATCAAACATCCCAAAATACATTTGAACTCAAACTGTAACGTCACTAAAAGCAATAATTTAACTTTCTGTAATATCACATTTTGTGCAGAAAGCTAGTGAACTCACTTTGTGCTGCTCATTTTTGATTAGAGAGATGAACGTCAGCTGAAGATGATTGTTGATGGAGAAATATCTGCAAATGAAAGAAAAAAAGTTTAAGTAAATGCCTTCAGAAAAATTCTTGAGACCTGTGACTGAATATATTTACTGAAAACGATTCACTTTAATAGAAGCGTTAGGTCAGTAAACTGTTTACAAACGACAGATGCTTAGTAGTAATATTGTTAAAACATGCAGAATTATTAAAAGTCCTTCACTCACCTCTGTCAATAAAAAGATGCGCCGAAAATGATTTCCCTTGAACTTTAAATGCAGAAGTGCAGTCAATGCCAAAGAAGTAATCCCCTCTCCACCCCCCCCCACGCACTACAGAAGTAGTTATTAAAGTAATCAGCCACTGTTTGGCCATCGGCACATCGACCCTTCACTCAAGCATGTGTTGTTGTTGTAGTAGAGCAGCGCTGTTTCTCTGGGGTTTTAAAGCGCTCTTGAAGGGGCTGGGCTTATTACAGACGTCACATCGTGTAAGATATCTTCAAAGCACAGCGTGTTCTGAATGTATGATGCAGCCCGTTGTTAGTCTCAACGAAAGTACTGCAGAGTTCACTAAAAAACAAAGAAATAAAATAAAAATAAAAAAAAAAAAAAAGATCCCTGAATTGCTATCAGCCGTTATTCTGACTTGATGGGGCTGATTTTTCTAATTGAGTGAGTAACAAGAGGGAATAAGAAACAAAACAGAACAAAACAGTTAGACATGATGACACTCTCACTATAGTTTAAGTCGACTACTTAAAAAGATCAACAGTGAACATGAATCACAGGAGAATTTTCTCAGTTTTTATGAAAATCTTGAACATTTGGAAAGTAACTGGAACAAAACTGAGGATAACTCCATGATAATAGGCCTATGTATTCCTTGAATGCACAAATTACTTTGGATTTAAAAAATAGTCATACATTTAAGTTCTTGCTTGCTTGCTTGATTTCTTGTAAATGATATACAATAACAATATTGTTAACATATTAATTATTCTATGTTTTCTTCACACTTTGAATATAATATTTCTAGTAAAAAATATAGGAATGACATGAAAGAATGCTCTTCTGTTGTCTTTTTGGCAATAAGCAAACATACGTTTGAAAAACTTTATAAGAGTGCAAATTTGTTGGGTCATTATGGAAATTAAAAAAGAAATGCAAAAAGGTGTGCACATCCAAAAGACCAAAAAGTGGATACAGGTGTAGGACAAAAAAGTAACAAATAACAAACAGAGAGAGAGAGAGATGCACACTGAAGTTACAGTTCAAAAGTACAATAGAATAAAACAAATAATTAAAATGTAAAAAATTCTAAATCAGCTACACACCGAAACTCAATCTTTAATTTTCACTCAAAAACTCTAATAAAAAAAAAAAAGGATTTTGTTCTTTGTTTAGATCATACATTTGAATAAAAATCAACCCCTCTGGCCTAGTTAAAGGAACACCCATCTGTGACTCTTCCATATATGTACATAATATGTGAATAAATTATTTAGCTACATTTAAAACAATGACTGCTCTTGACTTTTCAGATACAAGCTAGACATGTAGATTTACACATAGTGCATGATTGCATAACATTACATAATTTGGATTAGCACAAACTAAACAATTACTTTACAATAGATAAATCCCATTAAATAATTCAATTCTGATGTATAAGCTACTTTTGAGGTCACTGTAAAATTCAGATAAGCAGTTACTTGTGTTTTATAATATCGCTAAATGTTGATTGGATCTCCGTAGTTGGCCCATTTATGCAAACAGCGCGAAGCCACTTGAGGTCCCAGGTAATGTGTTATCATTTTCTAAGGAACGCTAAATTTCCTTAATACTGTAGATTTCAAGCTAAATAAGACCTATTACATATCTGACTTTTAAATGAGAAAAATCATTTCAGTTTATACAACTCATAGGCCTAGATGAGGTCATATACTGGCAGGACGATTTGTGTCATGAAGTTTCCTGCACAAGTGAATTTCTAAATCGATAAAAAACAAAGGGGCAGACATACTATACTGAACAAAATTATAAACGCAACACTTTTGTTTTTGCCCCCATTTATCATGAGCTGAACTCAAAGATCTACGTACTTTTTGCTATGTATGGGCAGAGCAAAAGGCGCTATTTCTCCTCGACCCCTCACAAATTATTGTTGAATGCACACATCATGTCTAAATCTAGTGTTAGTGAGCATCTTCGCCTTAGGCGAGATAATCCATAAGCCACTCTCAGGCCAGGGTGTGGCATATCTCAAGTAACTGGCTGTATTATAAAGACAGGGGCATGATTATTAGGCACATGAGGCGTGGCCTTAGGCTGCACATATTAAAAGGCCGCTCTAAACTGTGCAGTTTCTAGCTGCTATTGGGGATCCGAAACCAGTCAGTATCTTGGTGTGACGAAAAGAAAAAAATAAAAAAAAAAACGATCTGTGCCTATCTGCAACACATCTCCTTGCGCATAGAGATTGCTGGATATTGGAAGGAACTGGAAGTTGCATCACTGTCGTATATCGCCGATCGCGAGCATCGCTGCAAAGCCGATGCTGGCATGGGTGACTGTCGGCCGGTGATTAGGCTAGCATATCGAGACTGGGGATCTTTCAGCTTCGCAGAATATGTGTAGGGTCAGACAATGCCTTGGCAACCTGGGGCCTGTGTTCATATATCCATCCGCTGCAACATGGGTGATGGTCGTGATAGAAGGCACAGACAATGGGCGGGCTGCAGGACCATGATGCGCACGTATCTGCTAGTGGCATTCAAAATAGCATCATAAACATGGGGTCATCGCTGCGTGTTGCTTGTCCACAATCATATGCTCAGCCTCATCACTATAAGCCAACCACGCCCACGCATGGGCTCAGCGTCGATCCAAATCGTTGACATGCAGCCCAATAACCAGCTCAGACTCCAGCACGACTCCATAGCACGTGGTGCTGTCATGCTCATCTGGGCCGCATGATACTAGTAAAAAAAACGGTTTATTCATCCGTGAAGTAGATACGACCATCTTCGCAGAAGAAGTGGCCTAGATGGCCATCGAATGTGAGGCATTGACCCACTCAAGAAGTCAACGTCGGTAGCTGCGACAACTGAGCTAGTTCAGGTGCTGAGAACTCTCGGTCCCTACCTGATGAGGAAGACGAGCATGCAGATGATCTTCCCTGAGATGGTTTCTGACAATCTGTGCATGAAAAAAAAATAGAAATTCTTTGGTTATGCAAACCGACTGCTGCAGCAGCTGTCCGTGTGGCTGGTCTAAGACGATCTTGGAGGTGAAGATGCTAGATGTAGAGGTCCTGGGCTGGTGTGGATACATGTGGTCTGCGGTTGTGAGGCCAGTTGAATGTACTGCCAAATTATCTGAACCCTTTGGAGATGCATATGTAGAGAAAGAACATTCAATTCACGACGGGTCAGAGGGCAAGGCAGCTCTGGTGATGTGCTTCCTAGCTATGTCAGTTGCATGCCTATTGCAGCGCTCCGCTCAAACTCCTTGCGACACTGCATGGTGGCATTGGTGCTGTGTGTATAAAACTACTGCAGGCATTTAGAGGTGCCTTTTATTGTGGCGCCAGGACCAAGGTCACACCTGTGCTTAGACGGGGATAAATCAGTGTTCTGGTCTAATGGCAGGTACACATCTGATATGGCCATCCAGCACTATTAGGTGGATGGATTATCTCGGCAATGGAGAAGTGCTCACTAACACAGATTTAAACAAATTTGTGAACAATATTTGAGAGAAATAGGCCTTTTGTGTACATAGAAAAAGTCTTAAATCTTTGAGTTCAGATCATGAAAAATGGGTGCAAAGACAAAAGTGTTGCGTTTATAAGTTTGTTCAGTGTAAATCTCCAAAAGCTCTAGAAAAAACTTCACCCTAATAGACTATGAATGTAGTCTGATGATCTAAACATGAATTACTTTGACATTTTTTCACTGTTTATCTGCAGTTGGTGGAAACTGGTAGTTAAGTTTTGATTATATAATAATTGCTAAAAAGATTCATGCTCAAATGCAAAGAAAACAGTTAATACTTACATAATATAAACACTGTAATAAATATAGGCAGCAAATCTTATGTTTGGATTTTTCAAAAGCTCATGCAGTCTTTTTAAATTTACATTTCATTTTACATTACAATTTTCATTTCATACATGAATTACCAGATAAAATCAAACAACTGGGCCCAACTTGACTAAAATGTTATTGCAGCCAGCATGTGAATTGTTATTGCAGATGAGATTGATAAAAGCTCCACAGAAACATGATTAATGTAGGTGTCACTTCATATTGTAAATATTATTACGGCATCTGCGAACTGAGTGAAATCATCTTGTGACATTTTATCAGTGAAATCGAAAAAGATATCTGACACATTTCTTCAGTTGAATTGGGCGTGCTTGATATTGCATGTAGAGAGACTGTATAAATGTGCAGTGTTAAGGGTCCCAGACAACATCATAGTGTTGGCCTAGATCCGGCCCACATCTGGCCTGCATTTATTCCACACGGGCCAGATGTGGACCGGATCTGGGCCAACACTATGTTGCTGTCTGGGGTAGTACAGAACCATGGTTGGAAATCACTTGTTGTAGAATCTTCTTCTGATATACAACTGTTTTCACTGAAGGGTTCTTGAATCAACACATTCTCCTTGCCACTGTCACTGGGGGTTGTATCACAAATAAACTTATAAAACTGTTTTGGAAAAAAATATATTGTGAAAAGTGCTATGAAATTGAATTAAATTTTTTTCTTTCAGGTTTCTACACTTATTCCAACATTTTGAGCTTGTTTATAAACCTACTTTTCAAACTCCTCCTAGACCATTTGTCCAATTAACGCCAAATTTTGTATGTGTCATCTAGAGAACCTGTTGACAAAAAGTTATCAAAAGAATTTGGATTCATCAAATGGTTTGGAAGATATAGTTTAATAAGTGTATGGAGCCATTGCTACAAAATGAATTGGCTTATATTTTCTAACGGTTTGACTCTTTTGATAACTTTTTGTCATTAGTGTCTTTAGATGATACATGCAAAATTCTGTGAGAATCAGTCAAGTGGTGTAAGAGGAGATTGAAAAAGAAGTTTTTGCCAACTCAAAATGGCCGACAGACTACAACACGTTGTACAAATATTATCCACTAGAGGGAACCACAGGAAAATAATCTTTTTCTCTATCCGTTTCCATCAGTCTAAATAACACATAAATAATTTTTACAGAGTAGCACCTCCCCCATCAACCCGCCCCCTCCCGCCATACATTAAACGTATTTTTCCTTTACTTTAGGCATTAAATTAGCGGCCAATCACAATTGATGTGGTGGTGCCTAGGACATCATACTCACCGAAGGTATCACATAATAGAGAAACATAGTGTATCGCGAGATTTTTCATGGGTTTCATCATTTTTCTGCAGTGATCAACACACAATGATAAAGGCTCATAAATTGAAAATTAAGTGGAATATGGTTCAGAATAATGACTTGTAGTAAACAAGATGAAAAAAAAGAATTATAGTTTAATATGGATGAATAAACTAAAATAATATATGAGCTCCAGAAGAAAAAACAACACTTAAATATCATTTAAATGTTACATTCTTTTTAATATATCTCAAATTGTATTAAAGCATTTGTCATCGGCTGCATGACATGATATTTTCATTGATGTCGCAGGGTTATAAATGAAAGTTGCCTCTTTTTATGCAGTAGCCTACATATTATGCTGCCGTTCAGATGTACTCTACCATAGCAACCTGTAAACATGGCCACCTTCATGAATTTCGGATGCCCTGGGGCTAACAGGAATTTATAAAATGTCATCCATGTTATATGCAATGAATGATAGATGAAGGCCATATAACTAATGTTTTGCACGGAGAAGGAGGCACAAGTATCACACTAAATTATTTTAGATCGCATAAGGTTTACAAATCATGTGTATAAGGTTCAATAACTACTATGCATAAATGTCTATTATAGTTTTCATTAAAATTTAATAAAGGCTCATAAATCTAAGGCATCTCAGTTTCCAGAGAAATCTGTGATCTCCAAAATACCTTCATATTTATATATCCTATATTCAGAAAACAAGATTTTTCAAGTTGGTCGAGTGATGAGCTGCATATATTGTGGGCCAGTTAAAATGAAGAGACAATATTATTTGTCTATTGTAATTTAGTACATAAAATAATACTTCAATAGAAAGACACCTAAATCCTCGTATTACGTTTGAAAAGAGACATGGCCATTGTAATATATCTGTATTATCTACACAAGGCGTTCATACTTGATGATCGCCGCTTGCATCTGTATTTATTATTAAAATTGAATTTTTTTTTTTGAAGAACAGATTTTTGTGGAAACTATTTTTTCAGAATTCTCGATGAATAGAATGTTTAAAAGAAAAGCATTTATAAAAGTCTGTACTGTCACTTCTGATCAATTGTATCCTTGCCGAATTTTATTCAAAACCTTTTGAACAGTGGTGAATGTCTATCATTACTGTAATAGAGGACAGAAACAAGATGCACTGCCACATATAAAAATACAATTCTACAAATAAAAATGCTTAGATTCATGCTTCATGCTTACTATTTTTTCCCCCAAACAGTTTAATAATTGTTTTCCTTGCATTAGGCAGTAAAGCCCTTTTGTGGCTGTAACTGTTTTTTTTTAGTAGTAAAGGTTCCAAAGGGGTTTCTTATGTGAAACTGCTCCTGTAAAAAGAAGAAAACATCTAAGATCCAAAACTGTTGAACTGTTGAAGAAACAATTTGCACAACTAAAATGCACAACTGCATACCACTGATTTTAATTGAAAATATCTGAAAGCAGTTTTTCACACACTCACAATGAAAATATCCAGCATAACTTGTCTTGAGTCAAGCCTTCACAACAAAACAAAAACAGCGACTTTAGTAGGGGTGTGTACATTCTTGTTCCATAGCATCACAATAAGGTGAAACAGTAGTTTAGGTGGATCATGTGCAACCAAAAGCTCCAAGGTCTCATCCAACAAATTTCAGTCACTCCTAATGATTTCTGTCCAGATGATCCTATTAGCCTTCACATGTTACACACGGAAGGATGATATTTTGTAACCCTTTTGGAATGCAGATCACTTTCAATTCCCAATTGACATTATGTTGCCATACGATCTGGATGTTACTTGGTTTGATATTTTGTGTGGTTTAAATGAATAGTAACCACGAATTTAAAATTTGCTAAAAATGTACTTACCCTCAGGCCAAGATGTAGGCCATTGCATCACTTGCCCACCAGTGGATCCTCTGCAGTGAATGGGTGCCGTCAGAATGAGAGTCCAAACAGCTGATAAAAGCATCACAATAATTCAAACCACTCCAGTCCATCAATTAATATATTATGAAGCGAAAAGCTTCATATTTGTAAGAAATAAATGCTTCAAGATGTTTTTAACTTCAAACCATTGCTACTAGCTAAAATAAGAGTCCTTTATTCATAATATTTCTTTTATCCAGTGAAAAAGTAATTTGTCGAATCAGGAGAGGAAAAATGCATAGATCAGCAGCAGTTTGCAAGAGAAAACATCCAAAATAGGTATAATTAAATATGTCTGTGGATTTTGATGTGAGAGGACAACAGGGAATTTACTTCTTCTTTTTTTTTTTTTACTGGAAGTAAGCACTCATATGGATTTGGATCATTTTTTTTTTCCAATCACGAACTTTTCACCTCACAAACATGTACTATGAACAAGTGGTGTAAGTTACTTGTGGAGTATTTCTGGATGTTTTTATCAGCTGTTTGGACTCTCATTCTGATGGCACCCATTCACTGCAGATGATCCACTGGTGAACAGAGATGTATATTAATTCACAAAAAATTTCTCTCAGTCAGCATTATATGGTCCATCAAAGCTTCCTGCCGCTCGTTCTACATCCACATATAGCAACACAACACACACACACACACACACACACACACCACACACACACACACACACACACACACACACACACACACACACACCAAATCGAAGTGGTAATTGGCTGTGTGGACTTCACTGAATCTATCATCTTAGTCTGTAAAACCTCTGCATGCACACTTATTGAACGAAATCAATAAGGATTGCCTCAGCAAACTCAGGTGATCAATTCTCCTCAACAGGTAGACTGTTATCTGGGAATTCTCATTTATTGGAAAGGCAGCACTGGCAAAGCAAATGTCACCATCTCTGCTCTCCAATTCCGCTACTAATCTCTGCATTGATCTGTGCAGATGCTGGACCTTTGTGCACACTTTGATCGGTTTCAGTCTCCTAGTTAGACTGGAGAAAGAACATGGGAAGGTTAATGCTTTCCCTTGTGTTCATGTTGTGCCACAGAAATAACAGACATATTAGTGTCACATTAGTATTGTGCCATAATGTCCTGCACTGCAAAACTTTCCTCTTCTGAAACTACTTTTTATAAACTTTTTCTGAGGTATGTCAGTATTTCCTGTAACAAGACTTGTTATGCAGCTTAATTTATATAACTGAATAACTAGTTCTTGGTTTATCACTCCTGAATCTGGAATGTGGATGATTATGTAGAACAGGTTGTCTAGGAAGGTGTTGCCGGTCAGATTATGTAATGTTTTTTCCTTTCTTTTTTAGCAACACAATATCAGTTATTGGTGCAATGGAAAAAATGAGAAAAGTACCACAGTTTCTAGATTTTCAGCAGTTGTCATCCAAGTGTGGTGAATATAAAGTGTCTCAAATATCTGTAAAGTTTAGGCCAAACAACAAAATGTGTTGTGTGCCCTCAAAATATCCAAAAAGATTGATTGCTGCAAAATTAATTTTCGGAAATAAATACAAGCCACTTTGTCAATGTGGGCCATGCCCAAAATCATTAATTTGGCAAACTAATCAATGAATCAGAAGTCTTAGAACAGCTTTGTTGGTTATACATGCCACATTTGCACCAAACCGGATCTATGGCTACACGAGAAAGAACATTTATTCATTTTGTGGCACAAATGGACAACCATGTGCCCAAGACATTCTACAGGGGAAGAACAGTTCCCATTCAGTCAGTCACGTTCAACGTTACGTCAGTGACTGACGAATTGGGATCTCGCCCGAGAGCCCATCACCTTTGAGTGTTAACTAAACAAGCTAATGACAGTTGGCGTGCGTGTTTCGCCACGCGCACCCCGCCCCGCAGCGCGGGTATTAAAGGAGAGCGCGTGCAAACGCACATCAGCTTTTCGCTTCGGAGCCGAGCCTTCTACAGGACGAATCTCCGCGAGTGTTCGAGAGAAACAGATGGCGTTGGTGTGATGGCGTATCAGCGGGGGTTGCCATCCATGCTGCTGAAACCTCGGCGAGCTGCAGCTACCATTCTGCGGTCTCGCCGCAACCTCCCCTAGGTGCTTCAGCGCTCTCTCTAAAAGAGTGATTTTCCTTTCTAAAAGAGCAAATTCTAAAAGAGCACCATGAGCGACGGGCGTCTTTTTAAAGATGTCTTCCCGCTCGTGCGTTTCTGGATGTGGTCGTTTCCGGCCTCCATCGACGGTCATGATCACGCCTCTCGTTCCTTTGGGCTTACAGCACGCTGAGCAGCGCTCATGGATGAGTCTTGTTCTCAGTGCGGGAACATGACCATCGCGACGTTGCGGTTTAGATACCTCCTCATTAAATGGGGGGGGGTATCCCCCTTGCCATGCACCGCTCTAGCTCCTCTGGTTCTCGGAGCGCTACTTCGGTTCATGGTCAGGGAGAACAGAGGGTTACGGTGAGAGCTTCCCCGTCGAGTACGTCTCCGCGGTCCTCTCATTCCTCAAGCATGTCGCACCACCTGGTGTTTCCGGACGAGTGTGCTGGGTCTTCGGACAGGGCGGGGTCCAGCATCTTGTGCGGGGCAGAGGACAGGATGTCAATCGCTGCATCGGAGGGCGAGCTAAGCTCTGGAGATGATGATTCGGCTGCGCTGCCACCGTCAGGAAGAGTGGCATTGCCCGAGTCAGTTCCAGAGCTGACCGCTATGCTTTCCCAGGCCACTGAGATCGTCGGGCTGCACTGGAGGCCTCCGCCTTCTTCCGAACGCTCGAGGCTGGATGATTGGTTCTGGGGGCGCAGGCCTGGCGTCGGCAGCCGCCTCCGGTTCCATTCTTCCTAGAAGTGCATGAGGAGGTCACTAAGTTTTGGAAGGCACCTTTTCTGCCCGAAACAGACTTGGTGCCCCCTCCGTCCTCACCACCCTCGACGGGGGGCGGCCCAAGGGTATGTGGACATCCCCCCCGGTTGAGCGCGCTATTGCCATGCAGCTCTGCCCGCAAAGCGCCGCCGCCTGGAGAGGTAGTCCACGCCTTCCGTCCAGGGCCTGTAAGTACTCGTCCGCTCTGACGGCTAAGGCTTACAACGCTGCTGGACAGGCCGCTTCTGCCCTGAACGCCATGGCCCTCCTGCAAGTCCGGCGTTGAAGCAGTTGCACAAGGGTGGTGCTGACCAGGTGTGCTGCAGGAACTGCGCACAGCGACGGACCTCGAGCTTAGGGCAACAAAAGTCACGGCGCGGGCCCTGGGTCAGAAGATGTCCACATTGATGGTCCAGGAGCGCCACCTATGACTGACATGGGCGGATATGAGGGAGACCGACAAGCAACGCTTCCTGGACTCCCCGATCTCCCAAGCCGGCCTATTCGGCGAAGCAGTGGAGTGCTTTGCCCAACAGTTCTCCACCGCACAGAAGCAGACGGAGGCGTTCCGACACATCCTGCCCCGGCGGTCTGCTGCTGTCCGCACCCCACCGCCGGCTGCAGCCCCTCTGTCTGCTCATCCCCGAGGGCACCCTCCTGTGGCCTCCACCTCCACTCCGGCGCGGCCTCAACGGCAGCCTTCTCAACGACCGCAGCGCGGAGCTGGCCGCGGGAAACCGGCGCAGCCCGCCCCTGCCAAGCCCGTGAAGCGTCAGGGCAGGCGGCGTCCCTGAGATGGGCGACCCGGAGTTCTTGGATCTGGCTCTTCAGGAGGTGGTGACCTCACCACTCCTTCCCCCGGAGGAGGGCAGGGTGGAGAATCTTATGTTTCCGCTTGTTTTTGTTCCGCCAGTGGTACCCAAAACTTCATTAAAAGAGCAGTTTCCTTTGCCTCCGGGTTCCAAGAGGGCGAGGATGGCAGTGCGTGAGACCCAGTCTCCACACAGCCGGCCCCTTCTCCCTTCGCTAGTGGGCAGCAGGGTTTAGTTCAAGGACGCTACGCCTCCTCACGAGCCCGCTGCCCAGCAGTGGAGCCAGGTAAGTCGCGTGCTGCGCACTCAGACCCCACCCTGGGACGCGCGGCCTCCCGGGTTGGGTCCCTGTGTTCCACTTCGCTGCCCCACTGCGGGTACGTCGGTGGTCTCCCTGGTCCCGCTAGTTTGGTCGCTGGGGGCCTGGTTAGCCCTCCCCAGGCCGTCTCGCTGGCTCCTGAGAACCATCAGACTCGGCTACGCGATTCAGTTTGCCCGGCGTCCTCCCAAGTTCAGGGGCATTCGGTTCACCTCTGTGCTGGTCAGGGATGCTCCTGTCTTGCGTGCAGTGATCGCGGTCCTGCTAGCGAAGGACGTGATACAGCCGGTCCCTCCAGCCGAGATGAGGCATGGGTTTTACAGCCCCTACTTCATCGTACCCAAGAAAGGCGGGGGGTTATACCCTATCCTTCCCTTCGCGTACGAACCGTCCCTTCACAAGCTCCCCTTTCAGTATGTTTACGCAGAACTCATCTTTGTCAATGCGTTCCGTCCTTGTTCGATTGTTTGCGTAGCGTTCGACCTCAAGTACTCGTACTGTTCATGTCTGATTCTCCTCCCATCGACACCGACCGTTTCTTCGCTTTGCTTCGAATAGGGCGAAGCATATCAGTACCATGTCCTCCCCTTCGGGCTAATCCCTGTTTTCCTTGTGTCTTCACCAAGGTCGTGGAGGCAGCCCTCGTTCCATTGAGGGAAGCGGGCATTCGCGTTCTCAACTACCTCGACGACTGGCTCATACTGGCCCAGTCCCGAGCGCAGTTGTGCGAACACAGGGATATGGTGCTCAGTCACCTCAGCCGATTGGGGCTTCGGGTCAACTGGGAAAAGAGCAAACTCTCTCCGGTGCAGAGGATCTCTTTTCTCGGCATGGAGCTGGACTCGGTCAACCTCTCGGCACGTCTCTCAGTAGAGCGTGCGCAGTCGATGCTGAACTGCCTGGGGTCCTTCCAGTGCAAGACGGCGGTTCCACTGAAACAGTTTCAGAGGCTCCTGAGGCATATGGCATCCGCAGCCGCTGTCACGCCGCTCGGGTTGCTTCATATGAGACAGCTTCAGCATTGGCTTCACGACCGGGTCCCGAGATGGGCATGGCACGGCACTTACCGGGTTTCTGTTACCCCTTTCTGCCGTCAGACCCTCAGCCCGTGGATAGATCTTGCCTTTCTTCGGACAGGGGTGTCCCTTGGGCAAGTATCCAGGCATGTTGTTGTGTCAACAGATGCCTCCGCCAGGGGCTGGGGTGCCATGTGCAGTGGGAATGCAGCTGCGGGGCTCTGGTTGGGGCCCCGACTACAGTGGCATATCAACTGCCTCGAGTTGCAAGCAGTATGGCTGGCTCTGCGCCGCTTCAAGTCGCTGCTACACAACAAGCATGTACTGGTCTGTACGGACAACACTGCGACCGTTGCGTTCATCAACCACCAGGGCGGTCTACGCTACCTTCGCATGTCGCAACTCGCCCGCCATCCCCTCCTCTGGAGTCAGAAGCATCTGAGGTCGCTTCGCGCCGTTCACATCCCAGGCGAGCTCAATCGTGCAGCCGACGAGCTCTCACGTCAGCCCGCCCTTCCGGGAGAATGGCGACTCCACCCCAAGACAGTCCAGCTGATTTGGAGACGCTTTGGGGACGCTCAGGTAGACCTGTTTGCCTCCCCGGACACGTCCCATTGATAGTTGTTTTACTCCCTGGCTGAGGGAACCCTCTGCACGGACGCACTGGCGTGCAGCTGGACTCGGGGCCTACGCAAATATGCGTTTCCCCCAGTGAGCCTTCTCGTGCAGACACTGTGCAAGGTCAGGGAGGTCAGGTCCTGCTTGTGGTGCCGTATTTGCCCACTCGGACCTGGTTCCCCGAGCTTGTGCTCCTCGCGACAGCCCCTCCTTGGTGAATTTCTCTGAGGAGGGATTTCCTTTCTCAGAGAGGGGGCACCCTCTGGCGCCCGCGTCCAGACTTGTGGAATCTCCACTTATGGTCCCTGGACGGGACGCTGAGGTTCTAGGTGGGCTACCTCCAGCGGTTGTAAACACCATCGCTTCAGCTAGAGCTCCGTCTACCAGACACGCTTATAGGCTGAAGTGGAATCTGTTCGTCGGTTGGTGCTCTTCCCGGCTGGAAGACCCCCGTAGATGCCCGATCGTAGTCGTGCTTTCTTTCCTGCAGGATGTCTTGGAGCGAAGGCTGTCTCCCTCCAACCTGAAAGTGTATGTTGCCGCCATTGATGCAGTAGACGGTAAGTCTGTTGGGAAGCACGACTTGGTCGTCAGGTTTCTCAGAGGGGCAAGGAAGCTGAATCCTCCGCGCCCTCACCTGTTCCCCTCTTGGGATCTCCCCTCGGTCCTGATGGCCTTGAAGGAGGAGCCCTTCGAGCCTCTGCCGTCAGTAGAGCTTAAGTTTCTGTCATCAAAGACAGCGCTCCTCACCGCATTGGAAGAGGGTAGGGGACCTGCAGGCATTATTGGTCGACGATTCGTGCCTAGAATTCAGAACGGGTAACTCTCACGTTGTCCTGAGACCCTGACCTGGATATGTGCCCAAAGTTCCCACCACGCCTTTCAGGGATCAGGTGGTGAACTTGCAAGCGCTGCCCCGGGAGGAGGCAGACCATCCATCGCTCTGCTCTGTCGCGTTCCAACGCTCTGCGTCATTTACGGGACCGTACCGCGGAGCTTTAGGACCTCAGAACAGCTCTTTGTCTGCTTTGGAGGTCAGCAGAAGGGAAAGTCTGTCTCCAAACAAAGACTTGCCCACTGGTTAGTGGAGGTTATAGTCTTGGCGTACCAGGCCCAACGTTTACCATGCCCCCTCGGAGTGAGAGCTCACTCTACGAGAGGAGTGGCATCTTCTTGGGCATTGGCGCGGGGCGCCTCGATAGCAGACATCTGTAGAGCTGCCGGCTGGGCGACGCCTAACACGTTTGCGAGATTCTATAATCTCCGTGTAGAGCCCGTGTCCTCTCGTGTACTCGCCTCAGGTAGGCAGTAACATCGGACCTGCTCGGTGTCGATCACGCTTGCCATTCCCCTCTACGGACCGGATACGTGCGCTTTTTTGCTCCTCAGATCAGTTCCCCATGGCGAACCCTGGTGGAGTTCCTCCCGCCCCCTCGGCGGTCAGGCGTGGCGGAGCGCCAGACGCCAGGCTCAGCACTCGTGTGCATGCCCAGGGACAGCCCTTGTGCTGGGCTAGCTGCCCGTGTGTAGTGATTCCCCCTTCGGGTGATCCCACATGTGTATTCTTCCACGGTATGGCTCCCCTCACGGTAAGCCCGTGTCTTTCCCTGGCAGTCGTTCACTGCCATCTCTGCTGGGTAGTGATCTCACCCCAGGGGGTTGAGTCTACCGCAGAGACTTCCATATGTAGTACTGCCCTGGGCCAGTCCATATGTGTAATTCCACATGATACCTCCTATGTGCGGGATGTGGCTTCCGTAGCGTCCCAACTGGGTACGCTTTCCCAGTGTTATCCAATGTACCACTGTATGGAACAGCAGTGGCGGACACCTCTGCCTAGCCGCTGTCCTATCTTCCGCCCCAGCTGGTGTGGGGGGACTTGCCGGCTTCCGCAGGGCACTGGAGGGGGTCAGCAATAGTGGCGTTTTCCATACGGATCCCAATTCGTCAGTCACTGACGTAACGTTGAACGTGACTGACTGAATGGGAACGTCTAGGTTACTTGTGTAACCCTCGTTCCCTGAAGGAGGGAACGGAGACGTTACGTTCCGTTGCCACAGTTGCTGTACCACCGCTGTACGGCCGGGGCACGTAGTCTCGGCTCCTCAGCGAAAAACTGATGTGCGTTTGCACGCGCTCTCCTTTTATACCCGCGCTGCGGGGCGGGGTGCGCGTGGCGAAGCACGCACGCCAACTGTCATTGGCTTGTTTAGTTAACACTCGAAGGTGATTGGGCTCTCGGGCGAGATCCCAATTCGTCAGTCACTGACGTAACGTCTCCGTTCCCTCCTTCAGGGAACGAGGGTTACACAAGTAACCTAGACGTTTTTTCAACAGCACGTTTCATGCAAACTGTATCAATAACAATTGAAAAACAATAGATTTGTGAGAACTCAAGGAATTAGGGTGGATAAATGATTCTAGCTCCCAAAATATAAACTAGGGTGACAATCCATTCTCTTTTTCCCCTCTTTATCCAAAACCAATACCCAGCTATTTTGTGCAAATTAAAAATCTCAGCCAGGACATGGCAAATAAAGGACGTATGGTTACTCTATATCCTCTTCCTGGAGATCTATCTGCCTGCAAAGTTCAGCTATAAATCTGATCAAATACAATTGAATCAGCTAATTAAGATCTTCAGGAGCACTTGATAATTACAGACAGGTGTGTTGGATCAGGGTTGCAGGTAGGTAGATCTCTAGGAACAGGATTGTGCACCCCTGCTCTTTAGAAACAAGACCATAAATGTTTGCATCATAGCGACAACTAGTGTCAAAATGGATGTCAGTTCACGTGCAGTCAGTTCACTCAGTGGGTCGGATTTGGGATAATTTCATTAAGTTTAATGTCTTTGTGTTTTTATGGTTTCTGGTGCCCAGATACTTTGAGAAAGAAATCTAAACAAAGGGGCATCAACACCTTCATTGCATGCACCAACAAAATGTCTTCACAACCAACAAATGTTACAGTGTGTAACCACATGGTGGCAGCAAAGCACCAGATAATGTTTAAGTGTGCAGGCTCCCTTTCAATCTGCAGTGCAGTACATGAAGCACAATATCAACTGCGTTTAAACTACATGATCTTAATCAACACTTAAATATGCTTGCTTCTGCTTCTTTTCTGGCTTATAAAACTGGGCATACAAAACAATGCCTCACAAGAGGAAAACTGTGTTACACAATCCATTTTTAGAGAATAGATCTGATGGATGATTTGATTGATTGCAGCACACTGCGAAAAGTGGATCAAATCTTTGTGGTTCAGCACAGATGTGTTTCACAGAAACATCATGAGCTGAATTTAGATGTTCACGGCTGTGATATTATAAGTGCTGTGCGATAGAACCTGAAGAATGTGACATTATTGCTAACTGTCTTGGAAGCTACAGTTAGCCATTTTCTTATTTAACACAAAGGCAGTTAGCTTATGTTGTATTTAAGCCTGATTAGTATCTCAACTGAAAAGTTTATGCTTGGAATCAGATTTCATTTTCATTTTGCATTTTCCCAAGTGAGTCACATATGAACTTGAAACACTGAAAGTGTCTTAAAAGATGCTGGTTAAAGCAGTTTTTTTTACCTAATTAATTTGGCATTAAAGATTTCTGGAGCCATCCATGGTACATTTGAACCTGATGAAATGCTAAAACAAAACCCCTTGCCTCCCTTGGTCACAGCTGTGCTGCATTTAAACTGATTGTTTCCTGAAGATGAGACGTGTACTTTTATTCCCAGCAATTTTTTCCTACTTATGCCACATTTGATACACCCAACTCCAATATATATGTATATACTGTATATTCTGCCATTTTTATTCTGAAATGATACATTCACAAGAGCAACACAATTAATCTTTGTGGTTTGTGTTTATTGCTAGTGCACCGAAATGTTGACCAAATTAACTTTAAGATTTATACATTTAAAATGTCGTTCTCTTCCTGAAAACAGATAAAAAATATTGATTAGTCATGCTGCACTTGTGGGCGTGTCCACATTTTTTGTCCAATCAAACGCTTTCTATGATGATGCCCCTCCCACTAATATCGCCTTTCTTACTAATAACTGCAAGTAGCAAAATACACTGCTGTGATCCATCTACTGGCTATTTACACACGGGACACACCATTCAATAAGTCCCACCCCAACTTCCTGTTTTAAAAGGAAATATGTCAACATAGGAAAGACAACTGTTCTTTTCAACTAGTCTTTAAAACAATTATGTCCATACGGCCTTGTCGAAGGGCCCTCTGTGAAACGCTTCCATTGTTTGCTCTTTGAGTTTGAAAACCACAGTGCTTTCCAAGCATGAAAAAGGAAATACCATTTGGAATTTGTCCTTCATTACGATGTTAGCGGAGCACTCTGGGAAATCACAGCTCATTTTGTGCCCTCTCTCTTTATGTAAACCTTGGCAGCTGTTTGATCACTTCTGTTTGAAGGGAAATCTTACATCACAACTGGTCTCCTTTTGTGCAATATTAGCAGCACAGGGATGCCAACAAGTGACAAGTCAAAGAAATTAGCAAAGCGTAGTGGTTAATGATCTAACAGAAGAGCTGCAGGTTCAGATGCGGAAAGTGTTGATCTATGAACCGCTGAACCCTCGAGCAGGACACTTAACCTCAAGCTGCTCTGAAGGGAATGATCCTTGTAATAAGTGTACTGTAAGTCGCCTCAGCGAATAGCGCTTAGTGCTCAATTGCTAGTTGTGAAGACCACTTATTTTCAGCTATACTGCCTGACATCTTCCAGACTCAACAAAGCCTGGTTTTGCTTCATCCTCTGAGGTAAATTTGCTTTCAAACAAAGAGCTTTTCAATGGTTTAAATTAACAGGTAATGAGGTTATCTTAAAACAAATCTCAAAACCAGAGGGAGCAGAAATGTCATCTTCATTTTTAAATGATATCAGTGAAATTGCATTCTGTTGGCTTTAAACGATGAAGCATTTAATTGCTTGAGAAATGAGAGGGGTGTTTATTGGGAGCTGAAATTCGATAGGAACCATTCAGGGGTTGTTTTCCAGCTGCTTCCCGTTTGCAAACCTCCACTTGCAAATTTTCATTATCACATTATTGGACTGATAATATATAGATAAATTAATTTACATAAGAACATATGGGCTGCTGATGAAGTGAGAAATGTGCTAATCGGACTTTGGCAGATGTATGATACTTGGTTTATGTGCACACTGTGAGTCTGCTGTTTACAACGGATTCTGAGACACTCAATAGCAGTGGTGTATAAAGTACCTGAAAGCCATATTCAAGTAAAAGTACAGACATCTTACCAGAAAATGACTTTGGCAGAAGTTGAAGTCACCATTTAGAATATTACTTGAGTAAAAGTCTTAAAGTATGTGATATTTATTGTACTTAAGTACGAAAAGTAATAAATAAAAAAAATCTTAAACATACTTAAGTATTGAAAGTAAAAGTACAAGTAAAATGAGCCCAACAAAAACAAAAATGGAAAATGATATAATACATAATTTATATATATAGCCTATATATAAAATGTTCATACACAGCTTGAGTAGCAATATTGTGTTCAGTTTTAACTCTTTTTATCCATTTTGTATTTTTGGGTAAGAATAAGAAGCAATTCATCCGGTAGTGTCTTTCATTCCAACATGAGAAAACATTTCTGGAATCTGCATCTGAAATAGCATTTAGATGTATTTACACAGTTAATGTATCTCAGAGGGGACGTGCATTTAACCTGCAGTTACAGATGGATAAATAATGTTTTGTTTTTGACATAAAATGTTGAATACTGATATTTTAAATGATTTAAAACATGAAAAAAAAAAAAGTCGAAATGTGAAATTAAAACCGCCAGTAGGTGGCAGCAAGTGACTGTTAATGAGTGAGTCATTGAGATTCAACCGATTCCTTCAAACAACTGATTAATTCAGGAACAAAGTATTTGACTGTGTTAATGAGTGAATCAATGAATCATTTAATCAACCGATTCGTTTTTTTTTTTTTGTTTGGTTCAAAAAGCTGATTCATTCAATAAGTAAACACCGTCCATTGCTCAGAGACGCAAAACAGTGCTCTGATCTTTCTTTGGAACTATTTTCGTTGGCAAAATTGAGCAAAAACAGGCAATATGATGTCTAAAATGTAAACACAACTTTTACTGAACTTGTATAAACATGATGATTACCTATTTGTTCATGGAATATCTGCAGAAAAACTTTACTCTTTGTGTGATATAGATTAAGTTAACTATATTAAATTATATAAATATAAAAAGCACAGAAGCATTTTTGCCGTCTACAATTTAGAATGCCCGGAATTTAGAATTTTAATAGATTAATAAATCAACGTGCATGCACTCTGTGTGTGATCTGGTGAAATAGCCTACTGGATAATGTCAGATCGCACATCATTACAACAACACTTGCCATAGTATCGCAGAAGATATACTGTATATCGCACACCCCAGACTCGACTTGAGTGGAAAATGAATCATCCGCTGTTGTGCGCGCACTTGTTTGCACACGAGCAAAGGTGATTTTTAGGAGTCTAACTTGCAGACACCAGACCACTGATTCGTCAAACCTGCTTTCCTGCAGTCCGTGTTCTTCTGACTTCTGACTATTTTGTAGTAAGTAACGAATATGCTTCAGGGAAATGTATAGGAGTAAAAGTATACATTTTAATTAGGAAATGTAGTGGAGTAAAATTAAAAGTTGGCTGGAATATAAAAACTCAAGTAAAGTACAGATACTCCCAAAAATACTTAAGTAGCCTACTGTAATGAAGTATTATTACTTTGTTACATTACACCACTGCTCAATGGACTCAAGGTTAAAACAGAAGCAAAGGAAAAGTCAAGAAGCAACAGAGTGAAAGCTCTTTCTAAAGGCACTTCCCTTGTGTCTGTTGAGTGAGTGCTAACTGAGGGTGTTCAAGGGCTGTGAATGAAACCGCGGCCAAGAGTTTCTGACTAAAGGTCCAGGTGAACCTCAGTAGGGCCCGCAAGTCTCCTGCACTCATATTGAAGCTGAAAAGGCTGAGTGCAGAGGAGTATACAGAAGAAATTGGTTGTGACTTGGATTTGCATTCTTTCTGTAAAAAGACTTCAATCATTCTAAGTGTTTTTGTCTTTTCTGCATGTTGGCATTGAATTCTGTTCTTTTCGTCTGTGCTGGTCATGTTCCTTTGAGCAGATTAGATTCTGTATCTCATTTCAGTGACTCATTAGCAACAATCTGCTAAAAAGCAAGACTTCTTAAACTGTTTCACATATAAGTAATATTGGTATGAACAATATGGGGTTAAGAGTCTCTCAAGGTCAGATATGTTCCAACCACCTATACTCCCATGCAGTAAATTACAATAAATTATCACTTAATTTCAAGTCAAATATAAATAGAGAGGTCACATTTAAATTAAGTTTCAATAAATAAAAATAAATACAATAAAAATGCATTTACTATATTGTTTAGTTGGTCTAGTTTTAAATAAACCAAAAAAATAAAAAATAAATAAATCAAAGGCACATGCAAAAATCACTCTTAAATTATATTAAATTGTAATAGCGTAAAAGTAACTAACTATACAAACATCAGCATTTATTATTGTGTTGGCCTAGCTTTTAAATAGCCAAAGTTAAATAAAGCTTTTTTATATGAATTTTAAACACACAAACACACACACACACACACACACACACACACACACACAAAACACACCCAAACAAACACACACACCACACACAACCAACACACACAACAACAAACAAATAAATAAAGGATCTAGAACTAGTCTAGGTTCTCAATAAACCAAATTACCAATCACTTAAATAAAATCATAATTCAATGTAATGTTAGTTGATTTAGTTTTTTGTTTTTTTTTAACAAAAAAGGTAGTCGTTACTCACTTGGTTAGTTTTTATTTTGCAATTTAACCTGACCATTACTGTACACTGCTACACATTAACATTCACGTTAACATTCATTCCTCCTTCACTTCTGACTTCTAGCAGGTGAGAAGACTTTTCTCATGGGCAGACAGACAGCTGCAGAAGTGAGAGGGGACGTACAGTATAGCACAGGGAGCTGCTCAGAACAAGTTATCCATGGCTCTAGGACACAATTCATTTTCAATGAGTGGGCGCAATCTCTTAAAATGGCTTTCAACAATACTTGAAAGAGGCTTCTGTAATGACATCCTTTGTGCACTGTCGGTAAGTGGTGTTTAATTTTGTTTTCCTGACGTTTTTTTTAAAGGGACAGGACATGTAGCCTCACATGATTTTAAAATACATCATTGTCAAGAACTTTTTTTTTTTCCTAGGGGGGCCCAAGCCCCCTACAAAAACATAAGTAGGCCATGTTATTATGTCTGGGCAACTCAAAATAACTGCAATTCTGCCATTTATTCAAAATATTTGAAACATTTCATGTTTAATCATGTAATGCAGTTTTTAGATTTCATTTAGTAATTGAATCTATACATTACTATAAATCAATGTATAGATTCCAATACAGATTAATATTCGTCCCTACACTCTCAGAAAAAAAGGTAGAAAAGCTGTCACTGGGGTGGTACCCTTTCAAAAGGTACTACATTGCAACATTTAGATACAAAGATGTACCATTTAAGTACTTATACATTTAAGATACTAATGTGCACCCTGTAGGGAAAAATATAGTACCGCCCCAGGACCCCAGTGTATACTTGACAAGGATTTGGTTTATAAATGTAAAAAATCAATAAATAAATAAAAATAAGAAAAAAGAAAGAAAGAAAATGCAGGATTGCAATAAAAGGACCTAAAACAAGCAGATTCATTGTGAACAGGAACCACAATTCTGGTGTGGGCAGGTGTTGAATGAGGCTCACAGTAGTAAAAAAAACACAGTGACCGTTTGCACAGACCTTTATGCTGCAGTGAAAATGATTTAAAGGGGTCATATGATGCGATTTCAATTTTTCCTTTCTCTTTGAAGTTTTACAAGCTCTTGGTGCATAAAGAAGATCTGTAAAGTTGCAAAGACTAAAGTTTAAAATCCAAAAAGATATTCTTTATAAAATCATGACGTGACTTTATATAACCAAGACTTGTCCACGCCCTCCTAAAACGCATCGTTTAAACATGCCCCCACATGTCTACCTCACTTTGTGGGAAGATTTGTATAACGCCGCCGAAATGTTAACGCAAAGAAAGAAGGCGTAACTTTATCGTTGCTGCCACCGCCGCCGCCATGTTGTGAAGATGCTGTGTGTTTTCATTGTGAAAGCTAAACTACTTTGTTTGGCCTTTCAAAATAGGACTATATCTGCTTCGTCATGCCTGGAGCTTATCTGTGCTGGTCGCTGAGGAAATATTTCAACTTCGCACTGTCGATCGCCGGAATCGGCTTTCCCCATGGACGAAGCAGAGTCCAGCCCGGGTGTAACATGTGGTTGCCGCAAGCCTCCTTCGTCGAATCCGCCCGCCGCTGCTCACTCTAGCCACTGTGTGTTTCATTGTGAAAGCGAAACTACTTTGTTTGGCCTTCCAAAAGAGAACATAATGTTTCTATAAAGTGGGCAGTTCCAACTTTCCAAGGACAGTCTGGCGCTTCTGGTTCACAGCCTGTAAGTACGATTTTCATATTTAAAGAATTTGCCACTGACGATTCAACCGCGAGTTTGAGCAGTGTAGGGTAGCGCTTGTTGTTTGTCATTTCTCCGATCACAAATGCAAACATGGTTTTATGTTTACGCGGCACAATACGCAATGCAAAGCATAAAAACACAATATAAGTCATAATAATCAGTAATTATGTCCCGCTAGAGGCTACAAATGCCTAGTTTGTAAGGGGTTTTATGGTTTGTCTCGTCGCACCTGGACACATGGAAACACAGTATGTAAGGGGCATAACATTTCCATTACATGCTTGAGGTACTTGGCCAATCACAACGCACTGGCTAGCTGGCTAATCAGAGCACACCTCGCTTTTCAGAACAATGAGCTTTGTAAAAATCGACGCGTTTCAGACAGGCGGGGCATAGAGGAGAAACAATAATGTACATTATGTGGAAAATAATGTGTTTTTTAACCTTAAACCGCATAAACACATTTCATTACACCAAATAATGTTCTTTTTAGCAACATCATATGACCCCTTTAAATGGTCTGAAAGAGCCTCATTTCCCATTTGAATGAAAATGATTCTAAGTCATCTTGTGGCTCTTTGAATGTTTTCTGGGGCCTCCAAACAGGCTTGGCCCTTTGGATGTGAACCATTTCACTAATCAAAACATATGAACCAGTAGAGTAGCTACAGTAGAACTGAATTACTCACATTAGATAGGCCTGACCAGCCCTTATCTGGGAGTGTATTAGATGGTGTCCTCATTACTGCAGGAATGTGACAAATGAAGAATAATATTATCTGCTTCCTACTATTTACAAAAGTTTGGCAATCAGGTCAGGGGGCAGGAGACAGTGAGAGAACAGCTATGCTGTGCGGTACTCAAGGGCCGAGAGAGGAAACAGGCCCCAAGTGATCTAAATGAGGAACTGCTACAGCACAGCTGTTGCGCTATTAAGGGTCTCCTAAAGGAGCTTCACAAGGGGCTCTTGCAAAAGACCAAAACAGTGCCCATTCCAGAGGGCCTGTAAATTTTCCAAAGAAAATAGTTTGCTAGTACATAAAGAAATATATCAGTGACAACTGCTCATGAAGTTAATATGATCCCTTACCGCATGTTGCCAGGAGCTTCTAAATGTGACAACATTAAACTTTTATTAGTATAAATATAATAGCACATAAATATTTTGGGTAAAATACCCAGTTTTAATTATTTAAAATAATTTATCAATACTTTTCAGTATTGTATGAACAATATGCATGTTTGGTCAAGTCATGCCAAAGGGTATTTATTGAAAATTTAAAAGCAACATAAGCTGACTCAAGCTCCAGCATAAATTAAGAGAAAAGTAATAATAATATAATCATCTAAGACTAATAAAACAAAACGAAACATAAGAATGCACAAATCCTCAAATAAGAAAGGATAAAAAAGACAAAAATACTTTTTTTAGGATTTAAAAAGATAATTATTTATAATCAATATTTCCGCAATCTTGGATTTATTTTTTCACTGAGTGTAACGAATCAGTCCACTGAAGGCAAGTGTAGTGAAGAACACAAGTGCAGTTTATTTACAGTGTGATCCAAACAATAACCGAGATGTAATGACAACAGAATGCGAGGCACAAACTAGATTATAGACTCAACGACAGCAGGTTACAACATCAATACACGACAAGGGCACAATGAGAACATGAAGGCTACTTATAGCGGACAAGGAGGGTCACATGACATGAACAAACCAATGGGGAACAAGACACATGACTAAGACTACCAATCAGAACATGACACATACACAAGGCAGAGATACATGAGGGCAAGGGAAGCATGGCACTAACAGGGTGAAACAATTACAAAATAAAAGACATGGAAAACGTGAACATGAAACAAAACCCAAACCCCACATTACACTGAGCTGGTCAAAGGCGATACTTTCTTCAAATTCGGTAACACTCAAGATGCAAGATTTTATATCAGGAGTGCATGTGATGTCTTAAAATGTGTCGCCTGCTGACAGATCACTAACATTTGAAACCAATCATAATAATTTTTAGAACACAATTAGAGTGACATGAACCTAAAAAAGCTTCTTTAAGGGACTCTGAGTGCCTTCCATAAATGCATTTATTCCATATAGTTTTAGTTTGGTTATTTTTAAACTTGCACACATAATACATACAACAGCAACAAAACCCCTTAGACTTTAACAACCAAGAAAAGAAGGATTACTGCTCAGTCTGAAATTGGTTTGTCTGGCAGCTAATTTAAATAAGTCCTAAGACTTATATTGAAAATTGGCAACCTGTCAAAGTTAACCAGACCTGATCTATGTAGCTAACAACAGGAGGCATGTTGTCCTTAACATGCCAATCACGACTGTAGCCAGGCAATCACAGAGGTTACAGGCAGCACCTGATCATGCGTCAAAGCACATTGAAACACTCCGACTTCTAAGGCGAGTCAAAGAAAAGAATTAAGAGAAGGAAAGAAAGTGCTCTACTTGCTGTTATTCCTGTTAGAGAGCTCTTTTGTGAGCTAGCAGTCATTTAAGACACAAAGAAAGTCCAGGTACCTTGTGAACCTTTTGAATGATGTACTTTTCCCTGTTTTGCAATTTTACGTAACATAATGCACTATAAGGCCGAACATGCTCTTCTAGAAAATGTGGATACAATGTTTTTAAACCAAATGGTATATTTTCAATGGTTGTAGATATATTTGCTATGACTTATTTTGTTGCATAGCAGCCCAGGCTAATTAGGTGTGGACATTATGTGTGACAAATGCACTGACTATCCAAAGGCTGAAGACAATGATTTATAGCTATCAGTCACAGGACAAGCATGCCAAAAGCATTGCTCACCCTAGCAAACAGCAGTCTTTGGCGCAGATCTATTGACTTGAAATTGCAATTGGCTCTTGGAATGAATATCGTCCACTTTGATTCTGCCACAAGCCACTTTTGCAACCCCTCACCTCTTGAAAGACAGTATTCTTTGAGTAATTGGATTCGTAAATAAGTTTTTTTTTCTCCTTGCCCCCCATCATGATGACTTTAGTCATTGCTGAGATGAACTGCAATGGCGGTGGAACCTTGCTTATTTGAGGATTGTGTTTCGAAATGATGAGCCAAAAGCAGTTTTTGGGATTGCTTTGCCTGAGACCTAACCTTCCACCATAGGGCTGTTGGTGAGCCGAGATGAGTTTTCTTTCCAAACACAAGCCATTTTCTTTTGAGAAAAAGTCTGAAATTTGTAGTTTGTCCCTCTTATGTGTGAAAGAACTCGGCTTAAGTGGGTTTTCTTGTGAAATGTGTCAACAGCAATAAAATCTATAAATCTTTGTGTACATATATGACTGACTTTCTTCCGTGGAATGCAACTGAAGAGGTTTCACCAAATGCTCATGCTGCTCTTTTTCATACAATGAAAGCAGATGAGTCCCAGGTTTTTGAGCAAGGTTTAAAACATTTGACTTTCACCTTGACTTTCATTGTATGGATAAAAAGTTCAAAAACTTTTGTCAAAATATCTTCTCTTATGTTAAGCAGAAGAACGAAAGGGTGAGTAAATGAATTTTTATTTTTGGGTAAACCATCCTTTTAGTCCAGGGGAACCGCTATGGTTTCTGGGCCACCTAAACACTTTATTGCCTCAACCCCCTTTCAAAATCCAGAGGCGGACACAGAGTATCAACTCCCATTAACTGTAAAAAAAAACCCCCCACCCCAGATACTGCTGGTCAAATATTACTCCATTACAAGTAAAAGTTGTAAAGATATATTTTTACTTAAGTAAAAGTACAGAAGTACTTGCTTTTAAAAGTATTAAATACCAAAAATGAAATTGAGCCGTTATTTATGTCTAAATGCATGTTTTATGTTGTAGGTAATACTGGCAGACTCTGAAGCAAAACTACAAACATTATACCCACGAAGACACTGACGAATTGTAGTATCTTTGGAATAAAGAGCTTTTAGAATGTTAAAAACCTATGGGGAAAAAACTAAACTAAATAAAAAGCAGGATGGTATTCTGATCTCACACAGCTCAAACAGTTGAGTGCAAAAATCTATGTGCAGACATTCATCACATTTGACAGAACGTGGGACAGTGAAATTGCTGTAATACAGAAGTGATAAGGAAGAAACAAAATCAAACCCGTTTAAAACCCAGCAACACAACTTAAGCTGTATAACTTTACAACAGAAACACTGCTTTAAAAAAAAACAAAAAAGCAAAACAGCAGGGCTTATTTTACATCAAAACAAACATTTTAAATGCGGTCTAATCGCTCTGGCTGTACTTTGATGTCACACACAGAAAGGTCTGTGCAGTGCTGCTTGAAGTCCAACAGCTATTGTGTTTTATTAGGAGACACACAACAATTATTCTGTGGCTTTATAGGTAATATTTTAATTTACACAATTTAGCAAAATTAGACACTATTGTGTCTAATATATACCACAATATTACCTTCTTATTATTGAATTGCTGTAAATAAATATCACATTTGCAGCTGGTCAGTGTTAAAAAAATGCTGGGGAATCTCTTCATGTAGCCCTACAAGAGTGATTACTGATAAACTGTCTGAAAAAAAGAAAGTCAAGTTTTAGAGAAGAAAAAAAATCACCAACTGACTTTCAAAGCTGCTACATACAGTAGTAACGACTTTCTACTTCGAGGACCTTGATAGAAATGTAGTGGAGTGAAAAGTACAATATTTTTCTTTCAAATGTAGTGAAGTTAAAGTCATAAGTTCCCAGAAAAAATAATACTCAAGTAAAGTACCGATACTCAAAAAGTGTACTTAAGTATAATACTCAAGTAAATGTTCTCAGTTACTGTCCACCTTTGTCAAAATCATATTCCGGGGGGCCCCACAGGGCCAACTGTCTGTTCATGGCCCCTGGAATTGTCCTAACCTTCTACCCATTATGGCAACCTGCTTTAATCCGAATTGAGAATAAAGACCTCCAAATCCCCTGTGTAATAATTTATTATTGCTGCTGTTTTCGGCAGATTTTATCAGTATAATTCCACACCAGAGTATGTGAGCGGCGCGTGGAGTGGAGCGGCGTGATTTTGCCTGCAGCTCTGAGAACGCTCCGCTACCGCTCCGTCACGAGCACAAATTATGCCAACTCACGCATTAAACATAATTAGTTAGCTTGACAGATATGTGGATCACATATGAAGGTTAAAATGGCGATGGACGAGTGCGGGAGGTTGAAGCATTTTGTAAATTGTACAGTTTGTTAATCTCCGCTTGAAACTAATGTGCTGCTACATTGTTGCACACAGATAGAACACACAAGCTTGTACATAACGTATATACAGATCGTGCGCATACATTCAGGAATGAAGAAAATTTGGTAAACGCTGTCCTGTGATTTATCTGCTTAAAAATGGAAAAGTTACAACATATTTTTTCTGTTTCTGAAGTAACTGCCCTCAGCTTCGCCATAGTAGAGAGACATTGCACAGACAAGTAGCCTAAGTTAAGCAAGTCATTTAATATGGACTTGGGCTAATTGTAGTGTTCCAATAAACCATGTTAAAACTATTCTTTTAGTATTATGCATTTATTTTTCGTTTAATATAATTTCTGAACAGAACTTTGATTTTTCAAGCATAGTGAAATTATTTAGCCGCGGAGCGGTGTTTCTGATCAGTGGAGCGAAGAGTGGAGATGGAGCGGGAAATGGTGAACCCGGAGCGGAGCTGGAGCGGGAAATGGTGAACCCGGAACGGAGCTGGAGCGGAGTGATTATTGAATGCTTGGAGCACAGAGAGGAAATTGTTGCTGTGCCACTCCGCTCACATACTCTGTTCCACACCGACTGAATAATTCTTTCATCACTCCCTGCAGTTCTGTGCAGTTTATATGTGATATGTGTTGACTGGTTCCTTTAACACAATCTACTCTTTGTGGACCACTGTTGCTAACCAAGACAAAGCACACGTTAATTATAGGGAATGGGTTTCGGGACTTCTCTGCTACCCACGCAATGATATTTACTGTCAAAGTTTCACAGGGGGACTAACAGTATGTTGACATTGTGTCAAAACAACTGAATAGGATGCTGTGTTCCTGCAGCCCGGCTGGTGAGCAGAGGTGTTCGAGAAATTTAGCCTGCTGTCTGGCTGTGTCTGTGTTTGAGTTTGTGTGTTAGTGCACAGGGAGCTCTGCATTCCCTCTGGGACTGAATGCCTTTAATAGGGTTTACCCTAGACTAAGACAACCAGATTGGGAGCGATGTGGCACCTGGGGGGTAAACAGCAAACCAGAGAAGAGAGAGATTTTGCAAATCAGCAAGGCTAGTTTTTTTTCATGCATATAATCATATGTCCATTAAGCACCACTGGCCTTAGATGTTTTCTCAATTACCCCAAGTGATTGCTTCATCCCCAGTTAAGCAGACATCCTCTGCGGCCAAGATTGTCTGTTCAATGATAAATACATTTCAGGCTGTAAATTTTAACGTAACCCTGCAGCACAGGACCAGTAAGGTCTGAGCTTTTTTAAAGTCAATGTGAAATGCTTTTCGTAACCCATTTTACTTCTGTAGTCTGGCATACTTAACATCTATCCATCCATCTATCCTCCAAACCATTTGTCCTATGTTTTGGGGGCCTCTGGGATATTGGAGCCTGTTCTAGTATTTCAGGCCATAGGTTTTGTATTTGGATGGTGGGGAAAACCAGAGCACCTGAATGAAATCCCATGCCAACACGCAAATTTGACACAGAAAGGCATTCTGGCTCAGCCGGGACCTAAACGGGGGGTCCTACTTGCTGCAAGATGACAGTGCTACCCACTGAACAATTGCTGAGTGAAATGTGTTGTTCCAAACCTGTATGACTTTCTTTCTTCTGTAGAGTGAAAAATCTATCTGTGTATTTTGTCCCTACAATCGAAAGTCAACAAGGGTCAAAAACTTTTGTTTGTGGACCACATTGGCTTTTATTGTGTTGTCAAAACAAATTATTTGAAGTATCTTCTTTTGTGTTTCGCAGAAGAAAGTCATATGGGTTTGGAAAGACATACAGTAAGGGTGAGTAAACGATGACAGAATATTCATTTTTGAGTGAACTATCCCTTTAAAGCGTCAATCCCAGCCTGTGTACTTGGACTTCACATAACACTGACTCACTGATGCAGCTAGCTTATTTTGACAGATACTCTACTGGCAGAATCAACATAGATGTTGCCATTTGATTCGATGTCCTCTAAGAGTCAGTTAACACGTGAGTGTTTAGTGGGTTGTTGAGTATCAGCCGGGTTTCAGGCTCACATCTGGTGCTGTCGAGGAGCCGACCCACTGAGGCTTTTGGATTATACTCCGCTAAAGAGGGTCAGGGGCAGTACGCACACACACACACACACACAGACCTCTGTTTGCCAGGTCTTCGGATCGGATTGGAGTCTGGGCAATGTGGCATCAATTTGCAAGAGTGTCGATGTCAGACAAGAGCGTGCCAGAGACCTGTAGGGCTGCCGTAGAATCCTTTCCCTGACCCAGACACACCTCTACGCAATTCCCCTGATCTCCAGGCCCCTAAACGGATTAACTCCGCAGCTGGCTCAGGGAACAGTCTCGCCACCATCTCTTGATCACACCCCTCCTCTTTCTATCCGTCCCTCCCACTCTACTTTTTGTCCCACCCATCCTTTCTCTTCCTCTGCCCTGTGACATGCCAATCCGGCGAGGGATTTACTTGCAATTTCATTTTCTCCTCATTTAACCTCCCCTCTCCTCTCCCATTTCCACTGTCCCTCTTCTGACAGAATTCTCTTCTAGTGAGCTAGTGAGTCATATGTTCTCTCTCCTCTGTTTATATTCCCCCTCCCATATGTCTCCTAGCATATCATTCTCCATAAAGAAGAGCACAGGAGGTGGTTCCTTCAGGGAAATCATTGCTTATTCTTTTTTGAAATGGGAGGCCTCGTTGTGTATTTGCTCCCATGGGAACACAAGGTGCAGAATTCCGCTTCCCATTTGCCCGCAGATTGATATTTGACATCTCTAAAGATACAAACACTAACCCTTGTTATACTATGTCAGACTTGGAAACAGATATTCCATTGAGATACCTGTGCACCATTTACCGATGCTACCAGTCACAAACAAATTCGCCCTTTCGTGTATGAGGACTTGCTTCTTTTCCTCTAATTACTCTCCATAAAACTTTCATTCCCATACAAGTCGGCTCACCCTTTGCAACCTTTCTTAGTTATCGGCTTAAAATTCATCCTCCTCCTGCTGCTGTCCTGTTCCAATTAGACTAAATTAAGCTTTTTAAGGCCTATAAACCCTGAAATTCAAGGCTTTTTAAAAAGCCTTTAAGTAACAATTCAAGATTTTTCTTGAAAAACTTTGCTTTTGTTGTTAAGTTAGTCATTTTTATTTCTTTAAATTGTAGTTAATTCTACCAGATTTATTTTAATTCTATTTCCTTACATTCAAACTGCAATTCTGCATCCTGTTTGCTATACCTCGATTCGAATTCAGGAACTGATTTGGAATTTTTAAAGGCATTTTCAATTAAATTCTGAATGTCCCACACCTGATATTCTGGCCACTAGAACAGGCCAAAAATGTACAGAGATCCAACCGAGTACATTCTTTGTGACATGAGCTGTAATGTGTCTGGTATTTAGCCATGGCTTTTTGATCTATTAAACCGCTGTTTACACAGGACGCTCTCTTGCATTTGAAACAGTTAGACGGAGCGCAGTGGAATGGAACAGAACGCAGGGGTCTCGAGACACGCTGTTCACAGTTGAACTGTCTTTGAACTTGACACAGTGTCTTAAACAGAGCAAGATAAAAATAAACAGCAAGACATGGCAAAGACCAAATACACCAGTCTGACAAATGTTCATAGATAAACTACTGAAAAATAGCACAACTGTTCCTACATGTACTCCCATCTTCTCTTTTGAAAAGTTACTTTTTCACTTTTATAGTGCAGGTTATTTGATCGTGGCTAAAATCACAGTCACCCTTGATAACAAGTTAGAAATGCTGGACTATGGGAATCTGTATTGTCTTGCAGATTAAAATAGTATATACAATCACTTTGGAAAGTAATAGCATCATATTATGCATCACAGAGATGGAAACTCGAGTCTGCGACTTGGACTGCTGGCAGAGAGTGAATCTGCATTCTAATTCAGCCTGTCTGCTGTTTTGTTTCATGCAGATGTTTTATGTAGAATATTTTCACAAAACTAAAGTCAGAACATTTTGTTTTTGCTTTAAATTTCCAAATTATACAATCCAATGTAGATTAAAAACTGCTCATGCTCTTTGTTAGGATTGTGTTGTGTGTAAAATACTGTGGTTGCCTTTAAATTTAAATTGAAAAAGAGTACAGACATGCCTTAGTTTGTTTACATGAGATTTATTTAATTTGTGTTGATTGATTGGGGTTTGTTTTAAATTTTCAATTTAGTTTTGTTGTTTGACGTATTTCAGTTTTACAAAGAAATATGCAGCATTTTGTCTGACAATTAATAAATGGACACCTTTTCATTTCTAACTTGTCTTACAAGTATTTTTTGAGAAAATCATATTGTGAAATCAGTATTTCAAAACCGATTTAGGGTCAATAACTAGCTGAAAGTTATATTTAAAAAAAAATTCTTTCTCTTTATTTATTCCTTCCTTTTTCTAGCTTGTACTTATTTGAGCAATGCCTAAAACTTGGTATTTCAAGCACTTCCTGTGTCTGTTTGCCTCTTTAAGAAGAATCACTTTATGTATTCCCCAATTGTAAGTCGCTTTGGATAAAATCGTCAGCAAAATGACTAAATGTAAATGTTGAAAGAACTGTTGCTAAGAAATAGAACAAAGACTTGAGACGTGACTTGGACTCCACCTCAAAGACTTAAGACTTGACTTGGACTCCACTTTAAAGACTTGAGACTTGACTTAGACTCGACCTTAAAGACTTGATACTTGACTTGGACCTCAGAGACTTGTGAACATATCTGATGCATCATAAGGTTAATGTTTTTAAATTTTTTTCTCAAATCCCTAAGCCAAGTGTCAGAATTGTGAGGTTTACCTTAGAAAACACTGTTAATAATAATAAAAAAAGACAGTGTTTGTGCTTGACTTACGCTCTCAAATGGCAACATATGAGTCTGATGGACAAATAAACAGAGCTGAGGCAGGTGCAGGGTGCGAGTAGGAGGGTGAGAGGGAAATAAATATGTCCTAGCAGTCAGTCATCTCATCAGATGGATCGACACCGATCACACACACTCTGTCAGTGGGAGAAATAGAGTGAGCGAGAAAGAGCAATGTATTTGTGTGGCGGATCAGCGGATGCATCGCATGCCGTTGCCCCAGCTGGTCTGCTTAATGAAATGTGTCCCATGACAAGATAAACAAAGTGATTTAAACCGAACCAGCCAGGCTTGCCTTTCTCTACCTCAAATGAGCCTAGAAATTGTCTATTTCCCCACTTCAGAGTGTATATCCTATACTTGATTCTGCATAATATTTAGATAAAGTAAATGAAAATTGCTTTCCATGTTTGACAAGCTGTTAGATATTTGAATACACTCTCTAATAAATACAAAAAACAACAGGTGACAATGACGCACAGGTAGCACTCATGAATACAGGATTGATATTTTAATTCACCTGTCAGAAAATGCTTGCTCTACCATCAAGTAGCATCAAATTTGGCCCCCAGGGCTGGGAAAACATGATCATATGTGTTCTCAGGGCCAAAATGAAATAAGAAAAATGCAAAGAACATTTTCATTTAGTCTTCACATCTTTGGCTGAGCCCTTCATTGGATTCGCTGTGTGAATGACAGTGTGTGGAGAAGAATAAATGAGTGATTAAAAGTGTAATTGAAACACAGTCACCATGGACGACTGTCTAAAAATGCCAACTTTGACAGAAATGACCTCAGCACTGCTCCATAAAATTACACACACACACACACACACACACACACACACACACACACACACACACCCACACCCACCACCCACCCAACAAAACACAACACAAGACACAAACACACAAGACACACACAGACAGACAGGAGCTGTCTGTGACAGAACATACAGACAGCAGACACGATCCCGATAGTACAACATTTTGGCTGAATTTTGTACGACACCAACCAAACATTTGTGAGAGGTCAAGTGGTAAATAAGGAGGCAAAAAAGGTAATGTTGAAAGTTAGGGCATTCTTAGCTTTTATAGAATCACCATCAGTATAATTCTATAGAATTACCTTCATGTTTATACTTTGTTTTAGATATAGTTTTTGTCTTTTAATGAAATATTAATATTGTATTATTTTTATCATAATACAATTATAGCATTTTTAAACTATTTTAACAATATTACAATGTACACACACACACACACCACACACACACTACAGTTTAAAAGTTTGAGGTTGGTAAGATTTATTAAATGTTTTTGATATTTTTTTCAGCTACATTTATTTGATCAAAATAACATTTCATATTGTTAAGCATTTTTATATTATTTAAATGTTTCAATATTATTTAAATAACTGTTTCCCATTTTAATATATTGTCAAATGTAATTTATTCCTGTGATGTAAAGCTGAATTTTCAGCATCATTACTCCAGTCTTCAGTGTCCCTACTAGTGTCACAGTAGTGTCAAATTGTTCTAATATGCTGATTCGCTGCTCACAAAACATTTGCTATATTCAAAGATTTTTATGTTGATACATCTTTTATATGTTTGATACATACTGAAGCATTTTTGATATGTTACAAAGTATTTATGGATATAGCTAATTAACCTATTACGTATACATGTATAGGATGTATGTGAGTGAGCTAATTAACACGCTAGCAAAGCACTTCAGTTTACTGGCTTTGAGCTCAAGTGGGTCAGTACTACAGTATGAATGGGTTATTTGAATGAATTATTTCTACATTTTTCTTTTCTAAAAACATTGTTAGTGCAATTTTAATACTTTTTTCATATATTTATTTTCACATATGTTTTTCATGAACATTATGCTCTGATTAAATTTAATTATCCTCATGGTACAACATTTTTTACTTCGTTGACTTTATACTTGACAAAATGTAAAAACCAAACCAAACCAAACCAAAATAAAAAAACGTCACCAGACATTCTGTCAGTAATTTGTTGTTGAGATTAACAGTAGGCGCGTTTCCATTACAGATTTGCGCAAAACTTTGGCGATTTTTTATATATGTCAATAAAAACGTATTGCGAAATGACAGCATTTCCATTAACCAATGTTATGAGACTTAAACGTAACCTTTTGCCTCTCGCGATAAGTCATGGCAATGGATTTTGGTGGGATTTTGGCTATATTTTATTCAAAGGAGGCTTATGCGTGTATCTTTACAGAAGCAGCAAAGAGAGCCGCTTCAGAAACGTGCGTGGCACGGCTGGAATAAACCATAGACTGTATAAAAACATAAACACAAGCATTGAGTGGCCGTAATCAGCTTCAGTGACCGTATCAGAGCCACACTGCACCGCAGACGTGTGCAGTGTAAATTGTCTAAGCATTAATAGTAGGGAAAGCCCCTTATACTGGAGCGCGGCCACTTATGAAGTGTTTCTTGGAGGTTATAGTACATTGAAGAATGATCATATGATTTTTTACATACGCCATGTGACCTGTAAATGCGAAAAAGCCGATTCCATTGCAGTTTTGCAAATTATCCCTTTTTCGCATTGCCTGAAAAACCACCTCATGCGAGCGTAAAAACTTTTTTGCGATATATGGGCGTTTTTGCGAAATTGACGCGTTTCCATTAGGCGTATTTTCAATTCGCAATTTCAATTTGCGCAATTTGAAGGGTAATGGAAACGCGCCTGCTGATTACTATTCTGCTTGAACCTCTTGATTCCTTTTTTTTTGGTGGACCTTTTGCTACTTGCCTCTTTCTTTCTCCTAGTGTCTCTCCTTGTGCAATGATAGGGTCTACTGGGGGGCCTGAGGCTCTGTTTGCACTGACGGAGAGAGAAAGTGCCAAGGACAACATACGAGAGCACTAATGTTTACAAATTCTCCTCCACGGCTCCATGGGGCAAATCTCACTTTTCCTAGTTTCCTCTTCTAATCCATGCTGCTTGTTTCCCTGATTCATGTGGCTGTGTGCCCTGAGAAGAGACGCACTCGCACTCACACTCACGCTCACACTCACACTCCACACTTCACAAACACTTACACTCAACAAGCCTCCCATTGCTCATGACATATAGCTAGCATTATTACTCCATTTTAGTGAAATGAATTACATTTATATATCAATATTTGCAAAGAAAAGGCCTCAAATTTAACACATTACGTTATTATGGGAGACAAGTGAATAGACATAAAGTGGCTTTAAAAGTCAAAATACTGCTTTTTATATGTTATACTGTTTATTTAAACAGTGACTTTTTTAAGCCCCTCACGCAATGAGCACCAATTTTTTTGTATGACACTTTAAGATAAAAACACACTGAGAACCCTGAGTTCTGTTCCATTAACTAAATTAACACATAAAATTGACAGCCCTGCATATAACATGTCCCCTTTCTCCTTCTTGACTGCATGTGTATGTGAAATGCCTCATTTCCCTCCCTGGAATAATTGATTTAACAAATAGACATTTGTGTTTGGTTGGAGGAGGAAATGACAGGGTGTGAGGAAGGGAGCCGTGAGCCAAAGAGATTAATTAAGCTACGAAGTCTACTTGATGGAATTTAAACATGTCTAACAAATCATGGCACTTAGTTTCAAAGTTCAGCATCTTAAACCCTTGTGAGCTGTGTTGCTGTCAATCTTGGCCAGTATTGTACTTTTACTCTTGTAAAAGTGATTTTTAATCTCAATGTGCTTCTTTTCCTGGTAAAATAAAGGTTATAATAATAAATGCATATGGAGCCACTTGAGAGAGAAGCTTCACTTAAACATTTTCAGTAGAAAATGTAAACAAATCACTGAACCCCATTTACTTTCATTATATCGTGAAACACTATAACATTCTTCAAAATATCTTCTATGTTCCATAGGTGAAAAAAGGTCATACATGAAAGTAAGTCAATTTTTGGGTGAACTATCCCTTTAAATGGCACCAAACTCACTGCCAATATTCTAGGCTTTTACATAATGCATATTGTCTGCCATATCTTCCATTGGTCAAGTTACAAATTAAAGTTTAATACTTAAAGTTATGGATGTGTTCAAATCCCTAAGTATGCGCAATTGTAACAGAATTGCTTGCCTTAGCTATTACAATCACTGAAATCATCCATCTCAGATCTGTTTATGAAACAAAACAGGCATCACATTAAATGCACATGTGAACATAGAGGTTAAATGGCAAATGTCAACAGAGCAGCGGAACCTGTACAAACCAGATTACATTCAAATGTATGTCTGTATAAAAGATCCTTTGTGCTTAGTGAAGAGATCCTATACTGCCTGATGCAGCAGCCTTTTGCATAGCAAGCTGTAGGCTAACCCTTTCCCACAGGAGCTGGTCTGAATCGCTAAACTGCTGGGAGACTATCCATGAATGCAGGATTCTTTACATGCTTCGTGCACGGGGACACTGTGGCCTTTTATGCATGCAGATAAGATTTGGGACAAAACGGCAGAGCATTCATTTAAGTCACGTACTGAAAATGCATTTACGTGAGTGTCGGCTGGGTGAATTAAGGGTGAGGGAGAACGAGAAGTGCTCGTCTGGTTAAATTTATTACTTTGATCACTCAGTGGTTGCCCTCGTTTAGTAGTTCTTGGCGATTGGTTGCACGCTCAAATCCACTGCATTTCATTATAATTCAAAGGGATGATTGGAAGCTGAGCTCTTCCTCTTCAGACTAAACCAATAAGCCAAAAGAAATAAATAAATGCTCACTTCTCTGCCTCCTCATGGAGCGATATTTATTTTCCCGCTTAAGACGCCTCGCAAACATGAGTCATGTGCACTGGTGTCAAAAGTATTCACATTCATTACTCAGGTAGAAGTATAGATACTAGGGTTTAAAAAGACTTCTGTAGAAGTTGAAGTATCAACTCAAGCTTTTTACTCAAGTAAAAGTGTAAAAGTACTGGTTTCAAAACTACTTAAAGTATAAAAGTAAAAGTAATGTAAGGAAAAAAATGTCATTAAGGAAAAAAGCTTAGGCTGCGCCACAGGGGCCTATTGTGCACTACCCCACCTCCTCAAAAAAACATTTTTCTAAAGGCCATAATGACTATAATGTTATATTAAAATGTTAATGTTGAAAAATGTGGGATGCACTAGGCTACCTGTTTCAGCCGCATATATGCCCATTGAAAATTAACGCATTTTAGTACAAAACAAATACATTAAAGAACCATGTATGTGTACTACTGAGCATTAAAATGTGTCTCATGGAGCGGAAGATATGATGACTAGTTGCCTATAAATATTGTAATGGTGCAAAAAGTCAAACTTCAGAGGCATGTCATCAATAACCTTTATTGGAATGTAAATGTACATCCAAGCTTAGCTGCAGGAATCTGTGAGGGCAACGGACAAGAAAATTGGTGTACCCAGGGCAGGCTTAGTAACAATTACCCTTGTATGGTTGTCTATATACAATAAACATTAGTGCTGTCAAATTGAATGATTAATCCAAGTGATTAATCAACAAATAAAAATTAAAAATAACTCATAATCCTGATACCTTCCTGGTATGTACTATGCTCAGTTCTATAGCTAATGGCAACAATGTCACATTTAACTAGAAGATCGCGTTGTCAATCACAAATGCTAATTTATTCAAACGTCTCTCTACCGAACTACATACTGTAGCTTAATTTGCGGAGGACGAAGAGAAAGCACCCGTTTGATAAATGAGCAAGTAGTGGAGAAATAATAACTTTTAAGAAATAATCTTTTTTGAGTAACGACCCCAACACTGGCTATGTCCTTGCTGGAGTGTGACGTGATTTGTGTCATGTGCAGGTGCGATGGATCGCGTACAAACCAATAGGGTGTCGGAATGGTATATGTTTATACTTCTAATCCAACCACAATCAAATTCACTCTATCCGGATGGCGCGATTTATCTGGATAGTTTTTTTTTAAACGATGACAAGCCGGAATGAAATAGGAGTAACGAGGGTATTTTTAAAATGTAAGGAGTAGAAAGTACAGATAATTGCGTGAAAATGTAAGGAGTAGAAGTAAAAAGTTGGCTGAAAAAGAATTACTCCAGTAGAGTATAGATACCCAAAATTTCTACTTAAGTAAGGTAACGAAGTACAAATACTTCATTACCTGACACCTCAGGTATTACTTGACACCTCTGGTCATGTGTGTGTGTGTGTGTGTGTGTGTGTGTGTAGAAAGTGTTCTCAGGTCCACAAAAGCAATCCTTGCTCTTTTAAATGAGCCATTATTGTGTTTTATAGTGTTATAGTGTTTTTTTGAAGGAGCACCAGAGGCACACTTTCCCCCGGTTTCACAGACAAGGCTTAAGCCTACAGTCATGGCCAAAAGTTTTGGCAGTGACATAAATGTTGTGTTTTGCAAAGTTTGCTGCTTAAGCTGTTGTGGTGTTCATTCACATTGTTTCTAGATTGTGTAGAGTGATCAAAGCTTCATTGACTTCCAATCGTGTTCTTGTTAGCAATGGTTACCTCCAAAGAAACATGTGCAGCCATCATCGCTTTGCATCAAAATGGCCTCACATGCAAGGAAATTGCTACAAAGAATATTGCACCTGAATGAACCATTTACCGGATCATCAAGAACTTCAAGGAGAGAGGTTCGACTGCAGTGAAGAAGTCTTCAGGACGTCCCAGAGTGTCCAGGATGTCTCCTCCTGAGGAGTCAGCTACAGAATCGTGTCACCACCAGTGCAGAGCTTGCTCAGGAATGGCAGCAGGTTGGTGTGAGAGCATCTGCACGCACAGTGAGGCCATGACTTTTGGACAACGGCCTGGTGTCAAGAAGGACAGCAAAGAAGCCACTTCTCTCCAAGAAAAACATCAAGGACAGACTGAAATTCTGCAGAAAGTACAAGGATTGGATAGCAGAAGACTGATGCAAAGTTATTTTCTCTGATGAAGCTCCCTTCCGACTGTTTGGGACATCTGGAAAATCGATTGTTCGGAGAAGAAAAGGTGAACGCTACCATGAGTCCTGTGTTGTGCCAACAGTGAAGCATCCTGAGACCGTTCATGTGTGGGGTTGCTTTTCAACCAATGGAGTGGGCTCTCTCATAATTCTGCACAAAAACATCCTGCAAGCGCGACTTCTTCCAACAATCCATTAGCAATTTGGTGATGATCCGTGCATTTTCCAGTATGATGGAGCACCATGTCACAAAGCAAGAGTGATAAAGAAGTGGCTCGAAGATCATTACATTGAAATTTTGGATCCGTGGCCAGGCAACTCCCCTTGATCTCAATCCCATAAAAAACCTGAAGCACACAAATTGTGATCAACTCCGAGAACTAATAAGGAAAGAATGGATCGCCATCAGTCAGGATTTGGCCCAGAAGCTAATATCCAGCATGCCAGAGCGAATTGCAGAGGTTATGAAGAACAGGGCTCAACACTGTAAATATTGACTCATTATATTTTTTTGCCAATAAAAGCCTTTAAAACTTATGATATGCTTAGCATTGTTTTTCAGTATACCATAGAATCATGTGGAAAAATAATCTACAAATACTGAAGCAACAAACTTTGCAAAACACAATTTATGTCACTTTTGGCCATGACTGTAGTCCCAGACTAAAATGCATGTCTGGGCTGTTTTAACTGAAACAAACTGGCACTGACTGATCTTTAAATATGTCAGTGCCATTGTTTTGTCTGAAGATGCACACAAGTAATGTTGTTTTTCTAAGGCACGTTTATAAAAGATACTTAAATGTCCTAATTTAACTAAGCCTGGCTTAATCTAAGCCCTGTCTGTGAAACCAGGCATTGGTGTCTATGAGCAAATAAAGGATACGAAAAGAAACTAAACAAAACAAAGTCAAATAAAATCAAATATATGCTATTATACTGGACTATGTTACTATGCTTAATGTGAATAATATTAGTAGTGTCTTTGTAGTGAAGTCTAGATTTATTTTTATAAGCACATTTAAAAACAAATGCATCAGTAACTGAAAACTTTTGCTGTTACATCCACATCACTAGGTGTCAGTAGTCCAAGTTGACTGCTACATCAGAATAAATATCACCCACTTTTAAATAAGCTAAGAAAAACTAGATGAAATTTACAATTTCATTTTGTGGAGAAGAGCATCTTGATAATAGCTCCTCTTTTTGTGTTCCACAGGAAAAAAAAAAGTTGGAGGAGTGGGTTAGATTATTATGAGTTTCTGATATGCTTGAAAAAAATAAGCAATTACGTCCTTAGTATATATCGTCTGTTTAGTCCACTCTTGGCACAGTTTATTGTGACTGACTCACAGCACCAAGTGGGACTGAGTATTGCTATCAGAAGGGCCTTTTGGCTCTTTTTTATGATGATATCACTTGGCTACATCATCTCTGAGGGGCTGTAGGTGCTAGCGATGAGTGCTATGCGAAGAGTACCGATATCATCACATCATTGAGCGCTGTTAGATGCTGAGGCTGTCATTCAGGTTACCTTCCACTTACCCCGTAAAGACTAAAGTTTCCTTCTCTCGACTTTTTATATATATCTATATAATATATATCTATTTCTTATATATTGTATATGTAATGACATTATCATTTATTTATTCATTATTAATTTGTAATTATAGGGAATTGATGATTATTAATTTATTCAGGTTTTGCTAGAACTCGGGTCTGAATGTCCCAAGTCCACCTGATTAAACCATTCCAAATTTGTTAGTTTTACTTCAAATCAAGGTCGTCCAGCGAGCCAGTGATTCTTGGTATCTTTTAACAAATTTAATATGTGTTTTCCTGGCCACAGTCAACACAATCAAGATTATCTGTACGTTCTTAACAGAGGTAATTATTATAAGTAAGCTACGAGATAAGTAGCAAGCAAGGATCGTTTGGCATAAGTTTAACCTTAAAATTATATGAGCCAAGAAACTTCTTGTTTATAAATGAAACATGAATTTTATTGGCTAATCTAGATTACATAAAAAACCTAACTAAAACATACACATACACACAAAGATTCAACGAAATGAGTTAATGGAGTTGCATGAAGTTTCAAAGTTCTAACACTCGTTTCCACGAGTGGTTTTAAATTCACCTGAGAGAATTCACAAAGCAGAGAAGTCTAGCTTATGTTTACTGCTTAACTTAATTCTACACCTTCTGATTGGCATTGCTGATTGGCTGTTGATCTGACGTTGGAATGACGTATGGGTGACGTCTTTTGGGGAAATCCCTCGTTGGATTAGTTTGTTTCTTGATGACACAGAGGCTTGAGCAGTCCTGCTAAAAGTCTGAGTTTGAAAGACTTTCAAGTTCTCTGAAGATCGCGAAGTGTCACTGAAATGTCTGAGTTCTTAGATGTTCTTGCTATGGCGGTGTTACGGCGTGGCGCTTGTTCGCGCTCACCAAGGTGCAAGCCAACGTCCTTATCGGGTTTTTGTATAAAAAACAAGCAAGCCAACGAGCCCGTGTTGCAGTGGGGTTTTGATCCGCGGCGTAAGTCCATCCCACAGGTCGCTGTTCCAATCAGATAGTGGCTGCGGGGTTTGGCCACGCCCTGTGTGGTTCCTTTATCATGTATGAATCACATGCTGTTTGTGGCGAGTATTTCTGCAAGTTTTAAATCTCTTCTGATAACAGTATTATCATCAGAGAATGATACAACATATAAACTTTTCACCAGCACCAATGTTTGGCGAATAAGACAAGCTCTCATTCAAGCTTAAACAACAGGTATTTTGCATACACAGTAATCGTAATTAACTAAAAAGAAAAGTTATAAAGCAACGATTAAGATATCATGGTTTCAATAACACATCACACATATTTAAGACATAAAACATATTATTTGTGAATATAGTTGCTCCGAGACTTTCAATGATTTTCAACGATTGTCTGTGTCTCGTTTTTGTCCTGTACAAAGGACCAGTAAGGGTTTTGGTCTGCGGTATAAATCCCGGGTGTTGGCGGGCTAATGAGGTCATCAGTATTACTCATCCGTTTCCGGCGGATATACTAATTCTAGGGTCATCACGATCACGGAGGCATCCATATGTCTGTTGTGAAAGGCTTTTCAGCTATGGATACAAAAGGTCTCTGTGGTATCTCTTGATTAGATTAATTCAAAGCCTCATGATGGTGATCCAGTGGCATCTCCGTGTCCTGTATATGAAATCCCTCAATATAATAATATACGGTATATAATATATATTATATATATATATATATATATAATTATATAATATATACAGTGCACAGCATAAATGAGTAACCCCCTCTGAATAAATATAAAAGATGTATTTTCTTAATGATCACTAATATAATTCATGGAAAGATGGCGAAATTGAAACATATTAAACATATACTTAATAAAAACAACAAAATATATGCCAATATTTTCTGTAAGATAAGTAAATTAGCCAATTTTGTTTAACTGAAGGATTGCAGAAATGAGTACACACCCTAGATTTAATTCAGAAAATGTAAAATATTCTAGTAATTAGTATGTCCTCCAGAACTTAAAGTAAACTGCTCTGACTCTTCTTGGCACTGAGTGTACAAGATCATGACAAATTTTCACATCTGTGCTTTTTAACTCCTGCAGGACGACCTCCTTAAATGCTCCGGGCTTTAATGGGGAGTTTTGCTCAGCTCGTCTCTACAGAATCCCCCACAGCAGCTCAAGAGCATTACGATTGAGTGAAATACATGTCCACTGAAGGATTTTCACCTTGGGAGAATGAATATATTCATTGTCATGCTGAAAAAAAAAGCCCAATAATGCAGGGAATGATGGGAGGGTAGCATCTTCTGTTTCAAGTTTTTTTATCACATCACACAGTAGGCCCACATAGATTAAAGGGCCCCGGGTATGACTACTCAGGGCCCCTATTACAAAATATCCTATATATTTTGATATAATACATATTTTTATCCTATCAAAATTATACTCCTAATTTTGATAGGATAAAAATCCTATTTAAAACTATATATATATATATATATCTATAATATATATATATATAGATAATATATAGCTTAAATAGGATTTTTATCCTTATCAACATTCTGATTGCAGTGAAATGTATAATTCAATATAAAAAAAAAAAACTAGCCTAAGAAAAAACAAGGCTTCTACTTAAGACAAGTAAACAGACACAAATTACAAAAAATAGACCTACTTAAAGCACTGAATACGAAATTATATTGTATAAAATAATTGTACAAATAAGCTGAATAATCTTCATTGTATAAATTCAATATACATTCAGTCTTATTTATTTTACAAAAGTGATTCGTTCAAGGACAGTAAGTAATTTTCTTTCAAATGTTTGATTAACATTATTGACATAAATTTTAACAGCAACTAAATTAGGCTGCTTTAGAGGAATAGCTCACCCAAAAATTAAAGTTCTGTTGTTGTTCTAAACCTGTATGAGATTCATTCTGCTGTTGAATGAAAAGTATATGAGGAGTTCATTTGCAAAAACAGATAACTCCAATTTTAACGGTTTTCAAAAATCATGTTTTTTTCATTGTGCGTTCCAATTAATCTCAGTCAAACTGCATTTGGGTTATTTTGATTAAGTAAAAAAATAACAAAAACAATACAGCTAACACAATAAAAGACAATAAAATTATGATAACATAATAAAAAAACATGACTTAAACTGAGTTATCTGTTTTTGCAAATAAACTCTTCATATATTTGGAACAATACTGGTAACCCAACAGTTGCTGGGCCCCCATGACTTCCATAGTATGACAAACTAATTACACTACTGGAGTCAATGGGGTCCAGAAACTTTCTAGTTACGAACATTCTTCAAAACATCTTCTTTTAAGTTCAACATAAGAAAGAAACTCATACAGGTTTAGAACAACTTGAGGCTGAGTAATTGATGACAGAATTTTCATCTTTGGGTTGAAACTAGCCCTTTAAAATTACAATTAAATCCTAATCTACACTCTTAAAAATAAAGGTGCTTCACGATGCCATAGAAGAACCTTTTTGTCTAAATGGTTCTATAAAGAACCTTTAACATCTGAAGAACATTCCTGTTTCACAAAAGGTTCTTTGTGGCGAAAGAAGGTTCTTCAGATTACAAAAAGGTAAGAAAGAGATGGTTCTTTAACGAACCTTTGACTGAATGTTTTATATGGATCGCTTTGAAGATCCTTTTGAAGCACCTTGATTGTTAAGAGTGTTAGCCTTACTACTACACAGCTTTATATTTATTTAACTATTTAAGGTGTCGTTTTTAAGACACAAATAACTGTGTTGACGAGGAGGCATTTTGACACATAACTATGTGTATTTGAACGTTTAAGCACAAGGCGTGAAAAATAACTCAAGTTTAGACTGGCGCTGTACGAGCAGATGCTGAAACCGCAACGCGCGCATTTGCCAAAATGAATTCTGCCCCACTGCTTAATGTTTCTGAAAAGTTACATTTGTTTTTAAACACACAATGCTTAAAATGCATTTAAATGAAAAGCTTAACCTACATCAGATATTATTATAGATTATATATATATATATACTATATATATATATATATATATATATATTCTACTCTACACCATACATCTCCTTTCACAACATCTATATATATATATGTATGTATGTCTGAAGAAAATATGTGTATGTAAGAGAATAATGTATGTATGTGTGAGAGAGAGTACAGTGGAAACGGAAGGAGTATAGTGGAAAACGGAAGGAGTATAGTGGAAACGGAAGGAGTGTAGTGGAAACGGAAGGAGTATAGTGGAAACGGAAAGAGTATAGTGGAAACGGAAAGAGTATAGTGGAAACGGAAAGAGTATAGTGGAAACGGAAGGAGTATAGTGGAAACGGAAGGAAGGAGTATAGTGGAAACGGAAGGAAGGCGTATAGTGGAAACGGAAGGAGCATAGTGGAAACGGAAGGAGCATAGTGGAAACGGAAGGAGTATAGTGGAAACGGAAGGAAGGAGTATAGAGGAAACGGAAGGAGCATAGTGGAAACGGAAGGAGCATAGTGGAAACGGAAGGAGCATAGTGGAAACGGAAGGAGCATAGTGGAAACGGAAGGAGCATAGTGGAAACGGAAGGAGTATAATGGAAAGGGAAGGAGTATAGTGGAAACGGAAGGAAGGAGTATAGTGGAAACGGAAGGAAGGCGTATAGTTGAAACGGAAGGAGTATAGTGGAAACGGAAGGCGTATAGTGGAAACGGAAGGAGTATAGTGGAAACGGAAGGAGTATAGTGGAAACGGAAACGGAAGGAGTATAGTGGAAACGGAAGGAGTATAGTGGAAACGGAAGGAGTATAGTGGAAACGGAAGGAGTATAGTGGAAACGGAAGGAGTATAGTGGAAACGGAAGGAGTATAGTGGAAACGGAAGGCGTGTAGTGGAAACGGAAGGCAGGTCAGGCGTGATCAGGGTCATCGGGACAGGTCCTGATCTGGTCTTGATCAGCATGGCTGACGTAGATGAGGCGGCCGCATAAGTATTTCAGCAAGCTATTTGGATTAAAAATATATATTATCATCGTGAAAAGGTTACATGGCCTCATCCCTTGAGCGAGTCGTGATTGAGGACACGGGCTCAGCCTCAGTCGAGTTGCCAGATACACGCATTATAAGCGTCTATGGATTTTTTTCACTAAGTGCAAATAGCCCGCCTTATTGATAGAGGCTATTTACAGTAGCTCCACCCACAAATGTGTTATAGGGATAGTCAACACTATAAAAGACGGCACTTAATCATCAGCTTCGGTGGCGTAGATGGTAAAGCGTGCACCGTGGTCTCTTTGACGCAATCGACCCGGGTTCGAATCCGCCTTTTACCAAACTTTTTTTTCCCTTTTCAAATCTCATATCACATCAGAAAAGCATTTCAATAAAAATGAAGGAAACAATCAAAAAGTTGAAGATAAAGTAACGGGTAGGGTTAGGGAGGGATTTATTGTCCCAATAAGGTGGCATCCATTTAATCATTTGAATTAAAATTAATAGCGGCTATTTGCAGTAAGTGTAAATAGCAGTATTTTTAACAATATGCTATTTATACTAAGTGCAGATAGCGATAGATTCTATTTTCACTATGTTAAAATAGCAGGATTTTCTACTATCAATTATACTACTTGTTGCAAATAGTGGCAATTATCTGAACCTCAGTATTATAGTACATTATAAAACAATTTACACTCAATACGTTATTACTGCATACTATCATTTTAATTCAAATGATTAAATGGATGCCACCTTACTGGGACAAAAGCCCTCCCTACACCTAACCGATAATTTATTTTCAACTTTTTGATTATTTCATTCATTTTATTGAAAATAAATGCCTTTTTGATGTGATATGAGATTTGAAAAGGGAAAAAAAAGTTTGGTAAAAGGCGGTTTCGAACCCGGGTCGATGGCGTCAAAGAGACCACGGTGCACGCTTTACCATCTACGCCACCGAAGCTGACAATTAAGTGCCGTCTTCTATAGTGTTGACTATCCCTATAACACATTTGTCGGTGGAGCTACTGTAAATAGCCTCTATCAATAAGGCGGGCTATTTGCACTTAGTGAAAAAAAATCCATAGACGCTTATAATACCTGTATCTGGCAACACAACTGAGGCTGAGCCCATGTCCTCAATCACAACTCGCTCAAGGGACAAGGCCATGTAACCTTTTCACGATGATAATATATATATATATATTTAATCCAAATAGCTTGCTGAAATACTTATGCGGCCGCCTCATCTACGTCAGCCATGCTGATCATGACCTGTCCTGGTGACCCTGATCGCGCCTGACCTGCCTTCCGTTTCCACTATACTCCTTCCGTTTCCACTATACTCCTTCCGTTTCCACTATACTCCTTCCGTTTCCACTATACGCCTTCCGTTTCCACTGTACTCTCTCTCACACATACATACATTATTCTCTTACATACACATATTTTCTTCTGACATGCAAGCATTCTATATATATATGTATGTGAAAAGAGAATGTAAGTGTGTGAAAGGAGAATATATGTATGTGAAAGCAAAGAATATATGTATGTGAAAGGAGAATATATGTATGTGAAAGGAGAATGTAAGTGTGTGAAAGCAAGAATATATGTATGTGAAAGGAGAATGTAAGTGTGTGAAAGGAGAATGTATGTATGTGAAAGGAGAATGTAAGTGTGTGAAAGGAGAATGTATGTATGTGAGAGTGTACAAATGTATGTGTGTGAGAGTACAAATGTATGTATGTGAAAGGAGAATGTATGTGTGTGTGAGAGACAATGTGTGTGTGTGAAAGGAGAATGTATGTGTGTGAGAGTGCTAGAATGAATTATGGCTTGTACGGCCCCTCATATATATATATATATAGTATACTTATATATATATATATATCTATATATATATATTATAATATTTATTTCTACCGGTTATCTCTCAACCCATAAGCGAATAAAAAGCAATATACATCCATCAAGTTGTTTACTTGTTAATCAAACTAACCTCAAATCTGTGGGGACGATGACGCTGTGATTTTATCTGCTCCATGTGCCCGGTCCATTTGCTGTTTCACAACTTCCACTCCATCATCAGCTTTAGTAAAATAACCTGATAGCTGGGAATTTTACTGACTATCTAACACATGTTTTCCCCTCTCTCCTTATTATTTTTTTTTTAGAAGCGCCCCTCTCTCACTTTTTTTTTAGAATAGTTGACATTTTTTACTTATCGAAGATTGTTCTTTGCATGACCATTTCCAGATTATGCCAGAACGAAGTGAAGAGAGGTGAATGCGGACATTGCAGCGATCACCTGATTTATATGTGGTGCAGGGGTCATTCAAAAGTAAAAGTATAGAATAAATGCAGTTGACTGGTAAACCAAATTCAAACGTTACGTTTTAATCTCTAAAGGTAATTCATGGAATATATGGAAAAGCTCCACTAAATAATAGCGCTAATATGTGAGGGGCGGGGCTTTGGCAATCGGCGCTACCGATGACCAGTCAAAATACCCCACAGCCAATCACGGGCCCCCTCCTTGTCCGGGCCCCGGGGCTTCAGCCCCCGCTTAGCCCAATGGTTAATGCGGCCCTGCTCACAGTAGTGTGTAAATTCATGCAAGCATTGATAAAGCACAACTCCCTCACACTTTCAGCACTCATTCATCCCTATATAAAAGCTTTACTACCACTGAACGTCACTGTGGGAACCAGGCACTTCTCTCTGTACTCCTCCTCTAGAAACACCAGAACATGTTGGATGCTTTTGGATCCGAAATGATTGACTTGGTCTCTTGAGACCAGAGTATGGATTCCCAGAAGTCTCTGTTTTGTAAATATGGGCCCTGGAAGAGGTTAAATAAGTTTATTGTGCTTTGGCTACAGTAGGCAATTCTAGTGGTGACAACAACCATGCATGTCACTTCTGCAGGCTGCGTCATACATAAAGTGTCACTCTTTTCATAGCTTTTCCCGGCTCTGAGACACTTGCATGTTATTTCTTCTGCTCTTTTTCTAGCAAAAAACCACACATCACTAAATGAAAACTTAAAGTGAAGACCTGAGAATTTCAGGAGCCTTATCACAAGTCCATTGCTTTTGAATGTCGGCATTACCGCGGGAAGTAGGGGTGCTGAGGGTGCTGCAGCACCCCCTGGAGTGTAGCCCACGAAAAAATGGGGGTGCTGGGGGTGCGGTGTTAAAAATAAATGAATGAACAATATGTAATACAAAATAAATAATATTAATTTTATTAATTAGTATATTCATTAAAATTCATTGAAAAAAGTAGCCCAAGCCTATGACAAGAAGCAACGGTTAAATATGAGTTAAGTTGAATCAAATTGACTGTGAAAGTCTTTCAACTGATTAAACATATTAAACTGAAATAAAAAATCATTTGTTGCCATGATTTTTGGATTATATTATAACCTGTAACATGTCCCTGCCGTTCCCAAATTAGAATCAACAACAATTTCTACAGACAGCAGAGAAAGAGCGAGAGCGTCTACCTCAGCAGCAACAAATCTCACATTCTCACATCTGTAGCGCTTATTCTGATCTTTAACGTTAGGTCTTTCCTATTCTTGAAACAAAATTAATTCTTAAGGTTGATTCAGTATTACTCTTAATGAAAAACGCACACACACTCAACAATGCTACAATGACAAAGTCGCTTATATTAAACATAAAACTTTTATGAACAGATAAGAACAAATGAGATCAGTGGCGTAGCGTCTGGTTATGCAGTGTATGCAGGTGCATATGGTCCCAGGCAGTTTGGGGGCAACGAGGGAACGAATAGAGAGCCCTGCACAGGCCCGGCCCTTGTCCAACAGCTTTATGAGAATTCTCGGCCCGAGTCCGACTGGATCCCGTGACTTTTCTCTCTCTCTCTCTTCCCCATTACACAGCTATTAAAATAGTTCAGTTTTGGTTTTTAATGGCAAAGTGATCATATTTATTTTTGTTTTCAACGGACACGACTTGTCTAAAATAAACAGACATAAAACACTTCATGCATTTCACAGTATTAATTTAAACATTTAACCAAGATAATTGAGCGCTGTTAGGCGCACATCCAATCGTTTGAGCGGAGAGTGGAAGCTAAAGCGCGCTCTGCAGGACATGGAGGCGCCAGCGCGATCACTTGCATTTTTTTAAGAACAGCGGAAACTTAAAAATACGGAACTTATACATCATTCGGAACTGCAAAGGGTATACTTGTATTTGTGTGCACTCACAATATCAACAAAACCTTGTGCTTTTATAAAATAAAGAAAACAAACATGATGATTTATGTCCTCTGTCTTGGGGGGGGGGGCAGGAGCACTTCACTGACATGATAAATATATCTATAGAATGCTTAAAATTACTATTTTAAAACGAAATAATTCAAATCAAAAACTCTTTCATTATGTAATCTGTAAAGAGGCATTTCTCTCTAAAGCCACGTCCAATGAGGATGGATAGTCAAAATTGACTCAGAAAACATTAGTTTATTAACAAATAATTAAAATCCACTCAATATTTTTTCTTTTTTTGTTTTGTTTTTTTTAGATGTTTTGGTTTGTTTGGTTTTTGGGCTGGTGTGCCAAAATTGTGTTTGCATTCAGTAGCCTATACGGCAGCATTTTTGTGCCATGTTTAAAACACATTTTACATTGTACACATTTTTTGCATATGGGCCGGGGCTGACTTGCTACGCCACTGAATAAGACTGATGTACCCGCGTTGTAACACAAATAAATGTAAGGTTTTTGGATTTCCCCCTTACTTTAAAGACATGACTTATGGAGCATATTATAATGAAAAAAAAAAAAAAAAAAAAAAAAAAACCGATTAAACTTTGAAACTTTTATTAAAAAAAAAAAAAACCCCCCCAAATAAATAAGGATATGTTTTACTCGAGTTTTTTAACACAAATACATAGCCTATGTATTTCCCTTTAGGCTACCTTAAAACATTCGTAGTTTGTGGTTTATTATCTTATTAATTAAAACACATCAGCCATAAAATAGTGCAATGGCAAATTCGCATATATTAAACATCTACCTTGCATTGAGGAAATGAATAAGATGGATATAGCCGTTGTAACCCAAATAAATAAGGTATTTATTTCTCAGCCCCCCCAGCTCAAAATACGTTCCCGCGGCTATGAATGTCGGTGCTACGGCTGCTATATTTTTTTCACACTTAACACAATAATTTGGATTCCTCTTTACCATTGTACTCCTTTATGGTAGTAAATAAGGTCACCTGGCAGTTCTCTTCAAAAGGTTCCACTGACTGCCAGGATTAAGTTTGAGTATGATTCAGGGGGCTATTATTAAAACATTTTTAATTGTCCGGAAATTACTTCTCTTAAAAGTTTTGGTACTTGATACTTTGATACTTACCTGTTGATCAAAAATAGCCTTAAACCTATACACTTTTTATTTATTTTTTTATTTAGTAACTTTCAGGAGGGTGTACTCATTTTTGCAACACAACATTTTATTACTTTGATAAGAAAATCTTATTTTGCTGAATAATTTTGGCATTCTTCTATGGTTATTGATCAAGCAGGCTTGTTGGAACATAACATCTCCAAAGAACCCTAACATGTCTCCTAAGTAAAGAGTAATTGCTGAATTTGTTAAGTTTAGAGGGGTGTACTCATTTATGCTGTGCACTATATATATATATATATATATAATATATAATATTATATATATTATATATAGATATATCATATAACTATATATATATATATACGTTATATATAAATATACTGTCAGGGACTTTGAGAACTGTCCGTCAAAGAAGTATTTGTGAATTACAAACATTCAATGTGAACTTGAATTTTTGATGGTGAAATGGGAAATGGCTAGCTTGCTTAGATGCTAATTTGTTGATACTGTCTGTTCTTATGCATGTATTCAAATATGTACTTTTTCCCCCAATGCTTTTCAAATCTGTAAAACAATTCTATATTGTGATTCATTTAGTCATAGTAATGTGACATTGATTGTGTTGTTAATGTTTTGCCCAAACCGTTAAACCGACGTCATCAGAGAAAGAACGGCATTCCAGAGGGGAAGCAAATTATTTGATTTTGACTAAAGATTATGCAGACAAACATATTTTTTACTTTAAGCACACTTGCACTTATCAGAAAGTTGAGGCGAGAAAGGCATTGTTGGAACTGATCTTTATGGAACTGCCACCTGCCAAGGTCTTGTTCTTTCAGACCTTTAGCTAAGTTTTAGTCAGACTGTGCATGTAAAGAGCTCAGACAGATTGATGGAAAGAGCGCCACAAGAGAGACAGAGAGGAGTAGAGCTGACTGAAAATCCTCTCACAAACACCGCACCGGGTCATTAATCATTGTCTGTTAGGCCACGACCTCAAAAAACCTGTATACTTTACATAGAACTAGAAGCTAACAGCATAAGTCTGTCAGGATTCAGAGGGACAACCGTCCTCTGCTGTCCTGTCCTTCTCAAGTTTGTTCTGCTACTAAGAGGATCAGGAAGTATGCGATTCTACCAACTTTCCTCAAGTGTACTTCATTATAGATTCTAGTTTTTTGAGCCAATCACCTCAGCTGTAAATGCCATGTGACTAATCATTCTAGAGCTGCAGGATGATGTCATGACAATGCTGATTGGCTGATGACAAATACAAAAATGCACAAAAACTTCACTAGCATCTATCCTCAGCTTTCAAAGGCCACATATATACTTTGCATAAACTATCATTTTCTACTCGTTAGAGAGCATGTTATTGGCCAAAAGAAGAGTCATCAATGTTTCTGTCAATTTTTAGGAGCATGCAGCATATAGATGACCTCAAAGTGTACTTCAAATAGAAGAGAGTTTTATTTTAAATTTTTTCCTAGAAACTAACAGTCCATATCAGGATTCAGAAAAACAGGGTTAAGGTTAGTGTTATGCGAGATATATCTTCTTGTCTTTCTCAAATTCATCGTTCTGGGGGGTAAGAAAACACATAATTTGAATTCTACTATTTTTGCTTTCAAGAACCCTACAGAAAATGCTGTCATTGGAAAAACATCAGCTATAACATACACAAATATTTGCATATTAAATATTTGAAATATTAGCGTGCCCCAGTAGAATATTATGGATAAATTGTTGCCTGACAGTGCTAATCATGGTTTGCCAAAAGTTTTGCAATTGTTCACAATTCAGTTTGACTAGTTTGGACAAAGTAGGCAGCAGATGCAGCGCATATTCAGCTTTTCGCTTCGGAGCCGAGCGATCACATCGTTCTGCTCCTGACTACTCTGCTGAGAGAAGAAGACTGAACGAGTTCAGCGCGCTCTTAGAGAGCTCTTCGTGTTGGCGGACGGCGCTTCAGCGGTGGTGGTTTCCCGTGTCGAGTGGGTTGCACACATTAGGCTGCACTACCCCCTGTTTGTGTTGCAGATGATCATCTCCCCTGTGCGCCTCAGCACGCTAAAACAGCTTTTTCCCCTAAAAGAGCAATTTCGGGTGCGTCTTTTTAAAGACGACGTTGCGTGGCAAACTTGACGTTACGTCTTTGTAAAGACGATGTGGGTCTTGCTATAGACAACGTATCACCCGGGCATTTTTGGATGTGGTCGTTACCTGGCGCTGGGTGATGGTCACGATCGCTGCCTCTTGTGCCTGGGCATGAAGCACACTGATGTGGCTTTCGTGGATGGCTCATGCTCCCATTGCGGGGGTATGACCATCTCGGAGTTGCGGACCGGACTCCGTTACCTGTAAGGGGGTGGAGTGCCGTGCCACTGCCTAGACCTGGGGTTCCCTCTGGTGGCAGCCAGGGGCGTCTTTTTTCTGGCGGTGGGTGGACTGGTCTTACGGTCACGGTGAGGAATACCTCCGGGGATGCCCAAGCCCGCCGGCACTTCAAAACCAGCGGAGCTCTCAATAAGAGCAGGCTGGACCCTCCCGGGGGGTACCACCTGTTTCTTCGAGACTCCCCCCAACGATCAGATGTCGGTTGCAGCATCGGAGGGTGAGCCAGAGCTTTCTGGAGAGGAAGATTCAGCTACGCTGCTCTCCTCTGGGACCGTAGCAATGCCTGAATCAGATCCAGAAATAATGGCTATGCTTTCCCGGGCCGCCGTAGGGGTAGGGCTCGAGTGAAGACTTTCACCGTGTCTCGAGCCCTCAAGGTTGCATGATTGGTTCTCGGGGTGGTCCGCGCTGGTTCTCAGCGCCCCACCTCGGTGCCTTTCTTCCCGGAGGTGCATGAGGAGCTCACCAGGTCGTGGACGGCACATTTTACTGCCGGAAACCGATTTGAGGGATCCTCCTCCTCACCACCCTCGATGGTGGGGCAGATAGAGGGTTACAAGGGTCCCCCCGGTGGAGCGGTCGGTTGCGATGCAGTTGTGTCCTAATACCGCCTCCAACTGGCAGGGAGAACCGTGCCTCCCCTCCCGGGTCTGTAGGTACTCGACTGGCCAGCGGTGCCTATACGAGCTGTGGAGAAGCTGCCTCCGCTACGGCATGATTGCAAGTGCACCAGGCCAAGGCACTGAGGGACTTGCACGAGGGTGGTCACGACCCGGAAGTTCGCAGAGAACTCCGCACCGCGGCGGACCTCGCGCCACGAACGACAAAGGTTACGTCGCGGTCTCTGGGTCGTCCGATGTCCACTATGGTGGTCCGGGAGCGCCATTCTGGCTGGCTGACATGCGCGAGACGGACAAGACACGATTCTTGAACGCCCCCCGTGTCCCAGGCCGGCCTGTTAGCGACACGGTGGAGAACTTGCCCAGCGGTTCTCCGCTGACCAAAGCAGACTGAGGCCATCAGGTACATCCTGCCCCGGCGTGCAGCTGCTGCCGTCGCCGAGGGTGGCCCCCCTGCCACCACCGAAACAAGAGCAGCGCTCCTGCGGCCTACAGCAAAGCTGTGCCGTGGAGCCAGTCGCAGAGCAGCCGCCCCGCCCGTCCAGGCCCCCGCCAAACATGGTGGCAAGCGAGAGAGCAAGAGGCACGGAGACAGGTGACCCAGAGGTGGAGGGACATGCTCTTCAGGAGATAGTAAGCACACCACTCCCTCCCCCGAAGGAGGGCCGGGCGGAGAATCTTTTCATCTTTTTCCACCCAAATTAGTGACCCGCCCGCCACCTCCTCCTCTGGAGTCAGAAGCATCTGAGGTTGCTTCGTGCCGTTCACATTCCTGGGCTGCTCAACCGGGCAGCCAACGAGCTGTCCCGAGCTGCGCTCCCGGGAGAATAGCGACTCCATCCCCAGACGGTCCAGCTGGTTTGGGGACGTTTCGGAGCCACTCAGGTAGACCTGTTTGCCTCTTCAGAAACCTCTCACTGCCAGTTGTTCTTCGCCCTGACCGAGGGAACACTCGGCACGGACGCACTGGCACACAGCTGGCCACGGGGCCTTCGCAAACATGCATTTCCCCCAGTGAGCCTTCTCACACACACAAGGTCAGGGAGGACGAGGAGCAGGTCCTGCTGATGGCACCCTATTGGCCTTCCCGGACCTGGTTCCTGGAACTAATGCTCCTTGCGACAGCCCCTCCTTGGCCGATTCCTCTGAGGAAGGATTTACTGACTCAGAGACGGGGCACCCTTGGCACCCGCGTCCAGACCTCTGAAAACTTCATGTCCGGTCCCTGGACGGGACGCGGAGGTTCTGAGTGGCCTACCCCAAGAGGTAGTTGACACCATCACTTCAGCGAGAGCACGTCTAAGAGACACGCCTACGCTTTGAAGTGGAACTGTTCGTTGAGTGGTGTTCTTCTCGACGAGAAGACCCCCGAAGATGCCCGATATGAGTTTTGCTGTCCTTTTTGCAGCAAGGGTTGGAGCGAAGGATGTCTCCCTCCACCCTTAAAGTTTGTCGCTGCAATCGCTGCTAACCACGGCCCCGTAGAAGGGAGGTCGCTGGGGAAGCATGACCTGGTCGTCAGGTTCCTTAAGGGGGCGAGAAGGTTAAATCCTCCACGGCCGCCCTCTATACCCTCTTGGGACCTGACTCTAGTGCTCACGACACTACAGCAGGGCCCATTTGAGCCTTTGCAGACGGTTGAGCTGAAGTTCCTCTCAATGAAGAATCTGCTCCTGCTGGCATTGGCCTCCATCAAGAGGATAGGAGACCTGAACACATTTTTGGTCGGCGAATCGTACCTAGAGTTTGGGCCGGCTGACTCCCAAGTAATCCAGAGGCCCCGGCCCGGCTACGTGCCCAAGGTTCCCGCTACTCCCTTCAGGGATCAGGTGGTGAACCTCCAAGCGCTGCCCTCGGACCATTTTCGTCGGTCATCCGATGTGACGTCTCCGTTCCTTCCTTCAGGGAACAAGGGTTACCATACGTAACCGAGATGTTTTCTGTGAATTCTGCGACACTGACTCGTCTTTTCCACAGTAGTGGATGTGCCTGTATGCATGTTTATATATATTTTTCATGTCTGTAAGGCAAGTATACACTGAGTTTCACGCTCAAGTTCACAGAGGTCGAGATGGCAGAAATAATTATTTTTGTACATTTTTGTCATTATTTATACATTATGTTGTTGTTATAATGAGTGCACACAAACAAACGTAGAGGCTTTACAGATTCGAAAGATGTATTACTCTTATCTGTATGATGCCCAAAATGACGGAATATTTTAAGAGCAAGTGACTGCACCGGCGCCTCCATCTGTCATGCTGTGAGTGCGCTACTGTTCAGACACTTGAATAGCGCACATTTTTCTAGGTTAACATTAGATTGAGCAGCCATGTAAAGTTGCTACTACTTACATATTTCAGATGATAAGCCATTTGAGATCGATGAATGATAGGCAAGCGTTTGGATGTACTGTATTACCACAAATTCCAGCCGTTAACGGACTGCGTGACCACACCACTTCCTGTGGATTTTTTTTTCTGCGACTAATACAATTTTGGTCGACCAAGCCTCTTCTCGTCGACGAAAGGTTAGTCGACTATTAGGGGGCAGCCCTATTAATATTATAATTTGAAGGATTCTTTATAATAAAAATATTGATATTCATTGACTCTCTATTATACCATACATGTAATGACAAACATCTGGTGCACAACAAAACAACAGAAAACATAATGGCTTTATCTCCAAAATCAAATTTTTTTGTGTTTTGCATAACAATGAAATTGGACGAGCTACCGTTTAATTTGCAGCTAATAGTTTTTCATGAATTTTAGTGTGTGCAAAGGATTGTGGGCGATCGAAGGATGTGAAGGATACACATGATGCCTCTTTCAAGACAAGCCAAATTAAGGATGTGAAATTAATTCTGCTTAATAAGGATTTTTCAAATTGATATGTCCTTCGACGGAGCTTGATGACATGGCAGCCAAGATATGCAGCCTTACTAGGACGCATCCTTCCAATTGAGAGTCACCTCTTGACTATGAGCTCTGATTTGCTACTTGCTATTGCTAATAGCTGGCAAATGATAAGAGGAGAAGAGGAACATTGTCATGTGAGAGAGCAATTTATTGGACAATAATTTAGTGCAGGATGACTCATCAGTAGCTTTGTCAACATTTAGGAGTACACTAGCATTTAGATGGCCTCAAATACAGTGTACTTCAAATAGAAGAGGACTATTCATGAAACTAAAAGCAGATGTCTTTTAGTATTCTTCAGAAGGACAACTGTCCTCTGTCCTTCCCAATTTGTCCAAGGTTACCGTACCGATCACAAGTGCAGTGGTGATTCGTCTCCACATCTTGGGTCACATCTCCAGTGAGATACCCCACCTCTACCCCTGACCCCACCACCCCTCAATCATGTTCCCCCCTTTCCTCTCCTTTTAGAGTGACAAATGAATCAGGCTGGAATCGTGACCGGACTAAATAGGTGGTGCATGTTAACAAGATCGCAGTGGCTTAGAGCATTTGTGGTAAATTGTACGCTTTTACAGCTCTGAATCATGAGCGGGCATTTTTGTTTGGCTCCAGTGCTTCTGTCAAAGCGCAAACATGCAGACAAAATCACTTTAGACTTTACTGTTGCCAAGTAAAATCTACAAAGCGTGAGAACCCAAGAGAGCAGCCAATGTCATAAACATTCTTGGGGTAAAGATGAACAAGCGCACTCGATTGGTGAACTTTTGCACCTTTGGTTAGAGCTTCAGGTCAGTCGTTCTCACTTTTAAGTGTGCTACGATAGAAGTCCAGATCCTGTAATGACACACCGTGTCTACGCAGATGCTACTGTTATCGTGCAGTGTCGTGTCACATTGCAACAGCTGCAAGTTGTCTATATTGGACGCAGCAAAACAACCATGCAAGTCCATTTGTCCTTCATGTTAAAAGTAGGGCAGGTGCTTGAAGTATATCAGAAATAGAACGAGGCATCAGTCACGTCACTTTTTAGGAGATATCACACGAGCAGAGAAAGCAACATCACACCAGCGCTTTATTTTGTCCCGAATAACACGTGTGCAAATGTGATTTTATACAACAGTTCAGTACATAAAGAAGTTAATATTGTGTTGTATTTTAAACACAATATTGTCTGTTTTTGCTCAATTTTGCCAACAAAAATGTTACATATAGAGCCACAGCAGAGCTGTTGTGCATCTCTGTGCAACACAGCGGTGATTCGTTTCTGAATGAATCTGCATTTTGAACAAATCCAGTGAACCAATGATTCAATGGTCCATTCATAAGGAGAGCCATTTACTTCATTCCTAAATGAATCAGCCGTTTGAATGAATCGAATGAATGAATGAATGACTCACTTACTTACTCATTATACACTTACTGCCACCTACTGGCAGTTTTAGTTTCTTATTTACAGTGTTAGTAACTGTTAGTAACCAAGCTGCTTTGGTTAACAATGACATTCACATGAGAACAAAAAAATAAATAAATACAGAGATATTTCTCAGATGATCGTCTTTTATTTTCCATAGTTTGTGTTAGGCTGTTGTAGCCTAAACATTTATGTGTTATACATTTTTGAATCAAATAAACATTTCTTTCTGCTTTTTATAATGTCTACTTGATATTTTTCTCATTTTACTCAATGGCTTTAAATTATATTTTGGGGGTATTTTAACAGCCAAATTTAATTTGGGATAAATTAGATTAATTATTTGCCACATCATGTAATTAATTAGATTAATCATTTTAGTCAATTGACAGCCCTACTTTAAATTAATAAATGATTATTAATATACTAAGATGATCAAACTGTATTGTAAAAAAAAATCAAGATGGAAACCACAATAACATTTTTTTTCCCTCCTCAATAACTGAGGAACTGAAGAACATACAATTTTTGGAATCACAAAATGAATCTTTCTCCATTAACGGCCATTGAAAAATAGAAGTGTATTTTGACAAAATAAATTTTTAATTTTGCTTCAGTAGTATTTTATCAGTGATCTTTTTCGAGGGCTCTCAAAAATGTCAAATGGACTATTTGACTGAACAATAGAGAGAGAAAGGAGTGGGAGGGAAATGAGAGAATGGAAATAACAGTGCATAGAACGGGTCAGACATGATGCTGCGTCCCTGTGGAAGTTTTTATTTTGCTATAGGGTTTAGACTAGTGTATATGCATTGTGATAATTTAATTATCTAGGGTTGTTTTTATGTTACAGTTGAGTGACCCAAAGATGTACTACCCGAACTTCCTCTAACATTAAGCGATGCGCACAACTGCTGTGACCAAATAACACTATTATTAATGACCAGTGGGGCTCTGTGCGTCGTAACCGGTTACTGCAGGATGCGTATTATTAAAAAAAACACACATAAAATCCCTTTGGAATACCCATGCTAATCTATCTTTCATAACTTTAATAAATCTAATGTATCTTTTAAAAGGGGAGAGGGAAAATTAAAGAAGTGCATTTGAAAATCTGCCCAGCATCCCACAAGGAAGAAACAACATTGAGTCAATACTGTGACATTTTCCTTGCAAAGGGTAAAGACTGTCAGTAATTGGAGGTGAATTGACTGGGGTCAATCAAAGCCCCGCGTGAACTCTATCAAAGAGCCACAACCGCATCCATATGGAAGGGGAAATCTGTGGCAGGAGCATGCAGGAATCACCTGCCATTCAAACCAAGGGCCAGATGGACCCCTCTGAGTATGATACATTAAAAACCATGACGCTTTTAGATGTACTGTTGATTCTGATACACAAACACTGATAGATGTATATTTGATGAAAAAACAGATACAAAGGATTACAAAGGGCAGATTCGATGACCAGCTGCGGTCCCAGGCCTCTACAACTCAACCTCACACACTGGCGGAAGTATTATACTCTAAGGCCAGAATAAAACAGCTTTACCCGGGGTATTAACTCAAACAGGGAGGTCTAATGCCACGGGATCAAGCGTTCCGCGTCATTGAGAGGAATGAGGGGAGTCCCACAGGATCATAAACTCTGTCCTGATCTTGTTACGCAGTCAGAGACTACATCTTCTCTCTTACTAAGCCTTTCTGTGTGTGGGACAGACTTGCAGAAAAAGCCTGGCGTATCATCTGCTGCTTATAGGAAGCTCTTCATCCAAGTTTTTCTGTGCATGAAGTTGAGGAGCTAAACAGAAGAAGTCCTTGAAAATGGGAGAGAAAAAAAGTGTTTTCAGGCATTGCTTTGACAAGCTATTCATGATTCAGGGTCAGTGACAAATACATTCTGTACAAACACATTCAAAGTTTAAGCATACATACAGTGTTCTAAATACAAATATTTGATGTTTTAAAATATTTTTTGGAGTCTGAAAATAATTATATATATATATTATATATATATATTATATATATGTGTGTGATGTGGGTGTGTGTGTATGTGTGTGTGTGTAAGAGGGAGAGAGATGAGAGAGAGAGTAAAATACTAGGAAAAAAAGGGGACTAGCATATTTTTATTACTTTAAAGATTTTAACAAAACTGATTCACTGCTTATTAATATTTAAAGTATTTGATTTAGGTTGTTAGATTAGTTCACGATTTACAATATTATATAGTGCAACTCACTAAAAACATGTATTATTATGAATTATTAATTACTGATATTTGTAGGAAAATTTTTTTTTTTGAAAATGATTAAATATAGTGGACAAGGCCCTATTTAAGGTGTTGGGAAAAATTATTATGCATCAAAGGTAAGCTTTTGCCTTTAAAATGGTATAAAAGTTTTTATATGAAACAAACAAAGGCTATATACATGTAAATACTTGCAACATTTGCAATCTGTTGAAGTTCCCCTGTCAAATATTAAAAAAAAATTTATTACTTATTTTATAATGAACAACAGCACTTTTTAGTTGCTATAGTTACCTCAGGCAAATATGACTTCTGTTTGCAACTGTCCCTTAACTGTCACTGTCCCACCTGTGGGACGTTTGGCGCTCTTTTTTTGTTGTCTTTTTTCTCTATCAAATCTTTTAGTAATCATCATAAATCATATATCATTTGAAAGCTTAGAAGCCCAAGATTCATCCTGTGAAAACCAATTCGAAATCAGACATTGCGTTACCATGGAAATGGTACTTTAAAAACTTTTAGTGGGCGGTGTCAAGTGTCATATTACAAAATGAATTACGGTCTTTTAAAATCAAAACTTTTTATAATCTTGACAAAAAAATATCATTGGAAAGGTCTGAGTCTCAGGATTCCATATTTTGAGATAGAAGTAATATTGACAGAGAAATCTAGACATTTGTGACAGAAAAATGCATTAAAAAAAATTCAATGGAGTTTGGTTGGCACCCGGTGGCTGTTTGTGGTATAACGCCCTAAATAAAATCTCACAGGAATCTCAATTCTTTTCATATCAACTTCAAATTTGGAACATACCTTATTTAGACATAAGGCTATAATTTTATACCAATTTTAGAGTAAAACCTGATATGTAAAATATTTATTATATATAAAATAAAAATAAAATTAATATAGTGCATTTTCTTTACAGTAAATTTAAATTACTATAACTTTTTGATACTTAAATTTTTTGAAAAAATTCCACTTTTGCGAAAATTTGCTGATTTTCTTCTTTAAAAAGAGTTACAACAATTTAAGTTTGGATAGTGCACCTGCATGCCTATTTAAAAAAATGGGGGGTGACAGTTAAGGGTTTAATTAGCAACAGATGAAAACATACATTTATCACTACTGAAACACTTGAAATATGCACTGTATATTTTTATTTTTCTATATACACTGTATATTTTTATGAAGAAAAAACAACAAACATTCAAACTTTCTTTCAGGATAGTTCAAAACTTAATCAGATGTGTCAGATCCTCCACAAACTCCTCCATAAATCGCACCATTCAAAGCAAACATTTTCCTGCAATTATCATCCCATTCAGTCTGTAGGCTGAAGCTAATTATTAGAAAGATTCCATGTGCTGGTGGAGGTTTCACCAAAGTTAGCACTGCGGATTGGGTGGTTAGTGTTGAAAATGTAAATGGCGCAGCTTTAGCAGGCACTTCACATAGCCTCTCTGTCACCTCTCGTTATTAGCCGCCCACTCTCCGTCTGCGTGACCGGCTAGCATGGACTCTTGGAGTGGCAGCAGTGGGGGCTGCTACATGATGGCTAATAACGCCACTCGTTAAAAGGGCTTTATGGAAAAACCCAGCAAACTAACGCTCTCTCTTACTCGATCTCATTGTTCTTAGCAGAAAAGTGGCCACAACTTTCCCTCACCTGCGTCTTCTCACCCAAACACCTCAACACCGTCTCCCTTTTCCGTCATAACAGCTTTCTGGGTTTGGTGAATCAATATGATAGCAATGGCACCATTTTTGTGTCACTTTACCCAAGCTCCCTTGAATAGAATGCTATTGTCCGATAGTTCCGCCGTGTGGATGGTGAGAAGGGGATTTGATGGTGGGTTCTCATAGCGGAACAAACTGAATTCTGTTATATTTAGCAAGCAGGACGGCTCTTTGACGAGAGGAGAAAGGAGGGAGGGGATTGTCCAGTGGAACATCTTAAATGAATGACAATCAGATAGCGTAACACTATTCTGCTTCATATAATGCAAGGCCCCACAGAATGGGATAGTGAGGCAGGTGGATCTTTGAAAATGGATGACAACACTGGCGGGCTGTTTGAGGCGTACAACAAATAAATCAACCATTAAATCATCTCACAATTTAAATCCCCTCAAGCTGCTAATAGCCTCTCCATTTTAAATGGAGGGATTAATTTCAGCTCCGAGGGGTTCGTTTTTGTGAGTGTGTATATTGAAGCGTTTTGTTTAGGCTCAGGAATGAGCATTCACATTTGTGGTTGAAGATATTTGTTTAAGAGATTCCATGGCACTTAATCATGAATAAATGAATTGAGACTACAGGATGGTTTCATCCAGGAAAAATGATCTAAAATACCAAATATTTTATTTACATTTGTGCGACAGAAAATAAACACATTTACTCAAAAATATATTTAAAAAACAAACAAACTAATCAAAAAAACGTACATGAAACAAACAAACAAACAAAAACTACTAGCGCTTTTGTGACCTCAGAGTAGGTAAAACAAGGAAAGAGACTGACTTTGATTTTGGCTGTTTTTATGAATATTGGACACTTAAAACAAACAAACAAACAAAAAACCTCAGGTATATTTTTTAATTAATCTCTCTATAGTGGCAACAATTCCTTTAAAAAAAGTACAATATTTCTGTTTTTCTTAAATGCAGCTAATATATCTTGTCTGAGGACAGGGGTAAAGATATAATATAAGAATAGAACAGAACAGAACCGAACAGAATAGATAGAATGAATAGAATAGAATAGAATAGTTATATTATAGTATATTAAAATAATGAATATTGGTATTATAATAGTAATAATGTATACAACAACAACAAAAACAAGCAAACACAAAAACAACTAATAATAATTAATAATAATATAAATATATATATATCTTATTGTTATTTTTTGGTGTTTGTATGGGCTCACGGAAGTGATAATTTCAAAGTGTAAACGCTGCTGTTTTCATAATTAATGGAGGTAAGAATAAAAATTATCAGACCAAATTGAATGGTTATATTTCCAAAAAGACAAGATAACGGCAACCAAACAAATGATAATGTTGGAAAGGATGGTTTGACTATAATGTATAATTAAAAAATAGAGATAAATCTGCAGCTATAGCTCATAAAACCAGTGCTGATTACTGCATAATAAATCATTATAATTAAGCACATGCTTCTCCATGGACCAAAAGACCCAATATAAAATTAGTCCCAATCAACACTGCAGACACTTGTGGAACATGTTATACTGAATGAGTTCTCCAAAAATGAACATCTGCAACTAGCAGGCAAATGATGTCCAATAAGAAGGGAAGTTTTCTGGCAAGCGTTTTGCTGTGTGCCACAGGGCAGGGTTAGCATTAATAATTCGGAAGACGTGCCAGCACAAAAGAAAACACAGGCATTAATGAGTTCATTTCCACATAGTGGACAATCAGATTAATGAGGAAACCACTGCCTCCAAAGGACAAACCCAGGACCCAATCTCCAAAGTTTCAGAGATGATATTAAAAAAATTATAAAGTCAATATGAATATGAAATCATTAAACAACAAATTATTCATCTCATTTGCTTCCATTTTAATTTCTCATAAGGAATTCTGGGAGAATCATCTGTGACAAAATTAAAGTTTATGAAACATACAGTAAATGCGCTATGAAACTTGTTTTAATTTTCACTCAATTATTTGCTCTCATTAATTATTTTTTTGTACAACCACCTGCTAATCTGTGTATATCTGGACACTTACTGTCAACACTTCACAAGTCTTATGTGTGAGCGTGAGGCAGCAAAAATAACATACACAGTGACATGCAACGCATATCATAAAGCAGCCGACTCTAAAACCTCCTCACATTTGCCTTTGTGTTCATAGATTTCTATTAGTATGTTTCTGAAAGTTGCAACCTTGTAATTTTCAGTCTGCTAATAGGTCTTAAAAGCTGAGGCCATATGAAATCACACGCACATACACATACTCCTACACACTGTCACTTAAGTTTAAAATCACAGTATATTCATTAATGCTTTTGGCAGACACATTTATTCAAAGTGATTTGCACTGCATACAAGATGCCATTTTATGAGCTCATAACTAGGTATTTAAACATAAAATGTGGTTCTAGTGTGCATACATTTGCATAGACACTAAAAGTTACATTATTAATGCATTGAGAGCATCTAAAATGTAATTCAACAAAGTGTCACTTTAGACAATGTCTAAGAAAGTATTTAGGTTCATAGAATATTAATGGAATTTCTAGAATGAATAGAATGATTTTCTTTTAATCAATGTGAATAATTGATATTTATACAGTACTACAAAGTAACTGAAATTAGTCAGATTAGTCTTATGAAATCGTCATAGTGGTGGGTTATAGGAAAAATGTCTATTAATAAATAAATAATAATTAATATTAATAATAACAAAGTAGAATGAAAGTCATATATATAATAATGTTATATTTATAATATAATTATATAAAATAATTTCATATACTATAATTTTGTATTTATTTTATGAATTATTTGTAATTTTTTATGTGAGTGTGGAAAATAAGTATATATATTATAACTGTATAAACATTTCTAAAACTGTTCAAACATAAATACTAAATTTGTTTTAGATGCTAAGATGTTTAGATATATCCATATGGCACATTTCATACCTCTAAACTACACAATAGCCACAAATCCCTTTATAATAGTTAAATAATTGTAAAATAGTTGATTCTATAAGTAACAAAGATATATACTGTATGTGAATATAACTGTGCATATTCATGCATTTAATCAGTATAACTACTACTGAGATCAGGTTGATATTTTCACTATACTGGATAGTATTTCCTCTTTTGGATCATATAATCTAGTTATTATAGAAAACCTGATACATATATGTGCATAAATGCAATGGGTTGTTATAGTAACATCATCAGTTTGGCTGAAATGACATCACTTTGACTGGCGTCTTCTGCGCATAAGATAGATATTATACACAGTTATTTCCTGACGTTTGGTTCTGTCTGTCTAGCTTCAGGAGTTTATTAAACTTTTGACAACCTTTGATAAGAAGTAGCCTATCGGGAGGATGGTTCTTTAGTGAATTTTATTTTTGCTCTGAAAGATCCCTAAAAGCTTGTTGCTAGACTTTGGACCTGTCGAAGCTGTGGGTGGGGATGTGGCTTGACGGGGAAAACTGGAAGTGACAGCTGGGATTTAAGCGAGGTGTCTGGCCGCTATCTTTCTGTGTCAAACGCGCTAGGTTTGGTCACTCTGGACATCCCGGGGATCCCCCAGTGGACCCTGCTTGGATGCAGCTGTGGGACCAAGAGTCACTGTGTGATTAATCACCACTCGCTGTAACACAAAGATGAACACACATATAGAGCACACAACACCACTCTCAGCCAAGGGGGCAACAAAGGGGACGTCCCTCGACATACGCAAACACTCGTGCCAGGCTTGCGCGGATTCCTCGCACATCCGTTCTTACAGAAAACAATACAGGAGAGATGTAAGAAGGGATCACACAGTTTCACGTGGCTTAGAGTTACTGATCAAAGCACAATTCCAAGTCTAGAAAGTTATTTTGTTGCTTAATCGTGGGAATAGCGCAAACGCAATGGAAGGGAGTCGTTTCGGGTTGATACAACAGTGAATTCAATTTCACCACGCTCTCATCAGATTGTTTTTTTTCAAGAGCTCAATTTCCTGGCATGTTATGTGTGGGAGTAGTAAGGCATCGCTAGTCAGACAGAAGGTCTTTTAAAATGAACCCTGCAAAAATGGAGGCAGTTCAAAAGACATTGTGGATACTTCCAAGTCTCCTGTCGATTCCAAGCCCTTTAGAGCTTTGCCGTTACTTAAGCCAGGCTGCTTAATGAGCTCGCGTTAACTTAATTAAACCTTGCCTATCAAGATCCTTGTCAGTTTGCTTATGTTCGTTGGAGGGGATGTCAGCGTAATTGGGAAAATGGCCCCAGGTCCATTGCGGAGAAGTGTGTTGTTGACACCTTCCCCAGATCCTCCCTGTGAAGCTTTTATGATTTTCTTTCCCCTGTTTTAGCCTCCCCTTCGAGTACATGGAATCTAATTGTCATAGCAACACAAACTGTCATTTTAACATCCTTTAGCTGGCAATGCAAGTAGAAAGGTTGCATTTGGAGACAAAACACCCCGCTGCCATGGTGACTGTGCACATGCTTACAAAGCGGTCGTGGCCCTGTGCATTTAGATGAGTGTGAAACTCAAAGGCTGGAGCTTGAGGGTTATTCAGATCTTATTCTTAGAATGTTTCCGCAGTGGTCTAGCATTCTCTAGAGAATTAATACGTACGGGTGCATTAAACAACGTGGCTCACGGCTACGCAACAAGTAGCCCACTGAGAGGATAACTATAGGCCTTTAATTGACAGCTTGGCGTCGCCTCATTATCCCTTTATTGGGTTATGTTAATGAGGTTAAAGAGAACCCGTAGCTACTCATGGTAAGTGCAAAGGCAAGGCTGGTTGGTATTTGCACTTTTTAGTAAAGGACATTAAATGTGCAGTATGTAATAATGACAGCAAGTGGTTGAAATGGGTACTGCAGTCTAAATTCTAAATATTGTTTCTCCCGCCCCCTCTTCCTCAGACTCAATGCTCACGGGTAGGCATGGGACGATAACCGGTTTCAAGGTATACCGCGGTTTGGAAAAGTCACGGTTTCAAAACCACAAAAATGTTCCGTTATACCGTTCCTGCGGTATGCGCAGTTTTTTTACGTGTCGTCAAAGACGGAAAGTGCAGGACTCCCTCAGTTGTGTGCAACAAAGAGCGTAGCGAGTCACACGACCCCTCTCTCTCCGGTTGGTGCGAGTGGAGTCAGCTGTGTGTAGGATGGCCGAAGGAGATGAATCCCTGGAACTTTTTCCCCCGTCGAAAAAGACTAAGTCTGTCGTATGGGAATTTTTCGGGTAACGTAGAATAACCATGTTCTGTACACAATGATGTTCCATATAGATGACGTTTTAGCACTGATCGCTAAATAAATACTTCCAGGTCGAACATAAACTATATATCCGTGTCATCTTCGGTTTTCTCCCTCTTTCACCCCCAATCAAGACAGAGACCCACACGCCGTTTGTTTCAGTGTTGAAATAAATACTATTTGGCTTGCTACCGAGTCCGATAACATGGCTAATTACTAGCCATAACTAGTTTCCTCCCTCACATTACTTCACAGAGTGAGGAGTAGCAGTCTAAAGTACATACTGTAGCCTATTTTTCTGCGATTTAGTAGAATAATTAAATTTAGCTGGTATCACGTCTATACTTTTAAGCCTCCTGTCATTGTTTACATCTGTTCAAAATCACGCATTTAAAAAAAACGAAAGAAAAAAAACTTTGCCACTGTTTGAGTGTTGTACGGATAGACCGTGTGTGTGTGTGTGTGTGTGTGTGAGACACTCGGGCTCTCTCTTTCCTTGTGTGTGTATGTGCACACATCCTCGTACCTCACCGCTCCAAACCATAGCTCCAAACTTAATCCGGGAAAGGTGAACATTCCTGCATCATAACTTGGACTGAAAAATTAATGTGTAGAAAGCAAGCATGTCTCCAAAATCTTGTTGAGCTGCAGGTTTATTCATGCATTTTTTATACATTTTTTTTTTTTACAGAAATTATGTTTTGATTATATTTTTAATTACTGAGCTGCAGGTTTAGGCTCACTTAAGTGACTGCATTTTTTTCATTTATAGGGATTTTTTTTTTACAGAAAATAATTTATTTATGTTCTGATTATTGTTGAGCTGCAGGTTTAGGCACACTTAAGTGACTGCATTTAATTAAGAAGAATTTAATTATTTATTCTAATTATTTAGCCTGACATGTTTACTGTTCCAAAATGTTCTATATGTTTCTTAAAAATAAAATGTGTTCAGTGGAAAAAAAGTTGTTTTTTTAACCAACATTTAAAAATAACATATTTTAGAGCTGTAATCGCAATACTGTGAAATCGTGATATTTTTATCTAAGGTTATCATACCGTTTGAATCTCATACCGGCCCATGCCTACTCATGGGGGTTGCCAGATTGAGGACACGCAACAGGAAAGAGCGCAACTGACAATGGAAGGTGATGAGCCTTACACTGTAAGTTGATGAGTTAATTTATCCACGTTTTAATATGCCTCTGGTCATAGAGCTTTTTAGATGGATGCCGAGGCTTTTTAGGTCAGGTATAATCTGCGATTTCTGACCAGTTTGTTGCTCGCTCAATGGTGCAGTATGCCGTGTTCTCGTCAGGAACTCGAGCTGCATCGAAAACGCTAGGGGAACGCCTTCTGCGACCCACGCTCTGAATCACATGTGAAATCAGTCCAATAGCTGAACGGGACGTCACGGCGGATGACGTCATGACCAGGAAGCTATAAAAACACATGCGGCGGAGCCAGCGTCAGCTTCGTCATTCACGAAGCCTCTGTCGTGTTCAGTCATATATTGTTTTCGTCAATTTGAAGAAAGTCTATAAGCTCCTTGCATGGCTAAGTCATGCAAAGGAAACGCATTCACGGGCGAGAGAAAGAACGTTGTAGGTGTGTGTTTCCCTGACACAAAGATAACCGATATAAAGAGTGGGGACACACCAGCCTGTGCGTGGTTTGCTGGGCGAGAGAGCAAGCTGTTACTGCTTTGCTTCTCTCTCAGAGGGCTCTCTTTGAGGAGAGGGCTTTCACTAGTGTTTCTCGCGGTGCCGGCCCCGCTTTCGCTGTGGTGGCTGTGCTCGTGGGTTTCGCGTATGGATCTGCTAATCACCAGATCCGGCACCCGCTGTCGGGGTTTCGGAAGACCGCGCTGCGGTCCTTCCCACTGGGGAGAGGGCGCGACGCTCCGCCTGTCTTTCTCAGAGGAGATTGATAAGGAGGGTCATGCCACAAACATCAGTTACCCAGCATATATGCAGATTATTGTAATGAGCAGCCTTACAAGGAGCAGAGTCACGCGCCGAGGCGGATTGTGTTTTTTTCCCCCCGCGTTAAATGCTACGCCTCGCGGGCCCGCTCCGAGGAGTGTGTCCGTGCCTGTGATCTTGCGATTGCGGTCCTGCTGCTGCTGAGGCACGGCGGTGACTGAGAACGCGGAGATCACTCATGATCTACCAGACGGGTTGGAGACGGCTCTTCCTATCTCCACCCATGTTCGCTAGATTTAGAGCTCGTTTGTTTGTCAAGGAGATTGATGTTGTTCGTGTGAATGAACGGCTCGCGCGCAACGCATATATTACATCATTTTGGTTTTTGATGTGAATCTTACCACTAGACCGTATTTACTTCTCTGGTTGTTTGACTGCATTTAATTATGAGGAATAAAATGAAGTATTTATCTAACTATGAGAAGTTAGATATACAGGGGATCTTGGGATAAAAATTTCTCGAGTGAGAGCATGCGTTAAACTCTCTTCCTTTGAGGAGGTTGAGGCGGTCAGCAGGGGCTGCTGGGCGGGAGCGGTCCCATTCTACCGTGTTCCAGACCCTCATTCTGGGGGGCCTCACTTCTCGTACTCCGCAAAGTCAAGAGTCAGAGAGGTGCTCCCAGGCCGAAGGCTTCTAGCAGAAAGCGGGTCTGCGGACCGTCATTCTCGCTGGATAGTCTTCGTCGTAAATGTCCTGACGCCTAAGGCCTAGGACTTTTTGAGGGCCAGCTCCCTCTGGGGAAGAGCAGTGTACACCGCATTACACAGTGCCCGTCTCTCCTCAGTGCCTCAGGAGGTCGGTCTGCCAACCCTACCATGTTCCAGGGCACAGCGGTCTCCAGCGAGCGCTTCTCTCAGTTACCGCCCGGAAACATAGGGGTACTAAGAGGCTTGCTACCTCTACGGAGGTATCTAGATGGGTCCTGCCCGAGCAGGCTGTGGTTTAGTCTTCCTAGCAGACGACGTGGGTCTGAGGGCCGTCATTTTCATTAGGAGAATTCAGCTATGAGAGTCCTGATGCTGTGGCTCAGGACCTCGGAGGGCAGGCACCTCTGGGGAAGAGAGGTTCACACCGCATTACACGGTGCCCGTCTCTCCTCAGTGCCCTCAGGAGGTCGGTCTGCCAACCCTGCCGTGTTCCAGGGCGCAGCGGTCTCCGGCGAGCGCTTCTCTCAGTTACCGCCCGGAAACGTAGCGGTACTAAGAGGCTCGCTACCTCTACGGAGGTCCCATTCCATTCGGAGGGGACTAGCCGTTCTGGGCACACCAGAGACCAGTCTCGAGAGGCTGGTTCCCTTAGTAGATTTTCTTGCAGCGTGGGAACTTCTGCCAAATATATAAAAATGGGTCCTGCAGGTTGTAGAGAAGGGCTACAGAATCCAGTTCGGTTCTCGTTTGCCTCGATTCAACGGGGTCACCCCCACGCTAGTGGGTCCCGAGCAGGCTCTGGTATTAGAACAAGAAGTAGTTACTCTCTTAAAGAAGGAGGCCATCGAGGTGGTCCCTCCGCACGAGACAGACTCCGGGTTCTACAGCCGGTACTTCATTGTTCCGAAGAAGGATGGGGGGTTCCGTCCCATTTTAGAAAACAAAAAAAAAGATCGGCCTATTGAACCGCTCAGTCATGCGACTGAAGTTCAAAATGCTCACACTCAAACAAGTCGTGTCTCAGATCAGGTCCGAGGACTGGTTTGTCACGATCGATCTAAAAGACGCATATTTCCATATCTCCATCCTTCCTAATCACAGGAAGTTCCTGAGGTTCGTTTTTGGGGGCAAACGCCTACCAATACTGGTTCTTCCTTAGGCCTTGCACTCTCACCCCACACTTTGACGACTCAACCACATCAACGATTGGTTGATATTAGCTCAGCCAGAGCGGATGGCGGTTCGACATCGAGATGTCGTTCTCGCTCACATGAAAGAGCTGGGGCTAAGACTAAATGCCAAGAAAAGTGTGCTACCTCCATTACAGAGGACCGCTTATCTGGGCGTGGTGTGGGATTCGAACACGATGCAGGCATGTATGTCTCCTGCTCGGATCGAGTTGATCCTCACCTCAGTCGCGAGAGTAAGAGAAGGCCGGTCACTCACTGTCAAGCAGTTCCAGACTGCTTGGGCTGATGACAGCTGCGTCCAACGTGATAACTCTTGGCCTGCTGTACATGAGACCCCTACAGTGGTGGCACAAGAACAAGGGGTTCTCCCCGAGGGGAAACCCGCTTCGCATGCTCAAGGTCACGCGGAGGTGCCTACATGCCTACGAGTTCTCCCAGACCTAAGAGGTCACCATGTGTTGGTGCGCACCGACAACACAGCCGGGGTCTCTTACATCAACCACCAGGGAGTTCTGCGTTCGCGCCCCTTGTACAAGCTGGCGCACCAGATACTTGGGTGGTCCCAGGGCAAACTCCTCTTTTTTTCCCCCCCCCACTGAGAGTTGTTCACATTCCTGGGAATCTCAATATGGGAGCAGACATCCTGCGAGGCAGGGGCTGAGGCACGGGGAATGGATGCTTCACCCCGAGGTGGTGAAGCAGATATGGAGAGGTTTTGGCCAGACTCAGGTGGACATGTTTGCGACTCTGATGACTTCACATTGTCCCCTCTGGTTCTCTCTGACACATCCAGCTCCACTGGGGCTGAATGCCACGGTACAGACGTGGCCGAGGCTTCGTCTGTACGCCTTCCCGATTTTCTGCTCCCGGGAGCTTGGAGGAGAGTGAACAAGCTTATCCACTTCCGGGCCGGGCCGAGTATGGTTCTCGGATCTGATTTCCCTTCTCGACGACTCTCCATGGGAGATTTTACGTCAGGAGAGATCTCCTCTCACAGCCGGAGGGCACGCCCCCGCCCGGAGCTGGGGGTTTGGCCTCTGAGGAGGCACAACTCATAAATTCCGGTCTCTCAACCGAGGTTGTTGAGACTATCCTCCATCCAGAGCTCCCTCTATGAGGAAACTGTATTTCTGCGGAGACCGCCAGCCCGACCCAGCTCACTGCCCATTTGGTACAGTTCTGGAGCTCCTGCAGACCTGTTTATCCACAGGGTTGACCCACTCCACACTAGAGGGCTTCGTGGTGACCATTGCGGCCTACCACGCCCCTCTCAGTGGCCATTCAGTGGGAAAACCCTCTTCTTACACGTTTCCTCTGCGGTGCGCTGAGGCCGAGGCCTCAGGCCAGAGAAGCTTATGCTAAGTGGTGGATCAAGATGCTATTCCATAGCCTCGAGTCCTCTGATCTCCCCTCCCCTTTGGGGGTCAAGATTCACTCCTCCAGAAGTTGGCCTTCGGGATGGCGAGCCCCGCCTACTTTAGCCACTCCGGGCTCTTTTGTTCTCTCGCCCTAGCTGTGCAGTCTTCCACACTAGGCAGAGAATTAGAAGTCTGGCGCCGTGGGCAGTCGCGTTCCCCTAGCGTTTCCAACGCAGCTCGAGTTCCCGAAGGGGAACATCCCAGGTTACGTATGTAACCATGGTTTCCCGAGGGAACGAGACGCTGCGTCTCTGTGCCATACTTCCGGCGTCCCTGCCACCGCTTGCTTCATTCCTAGAAGCTGACACCGGTTCCACTGCACGTGCTTTTAAAGCTTCCTGGTCATGAAGTCACCCGCCCGTGACGTCCCGCTCAACTATTGGACTGATTTCACATGTGATTAAGAGCGTGGGTCGCAGAAGGCGTTCCCCTAGCGTTCTCAACGCAGCGTCTCGTTCCCTCGAGGAACCAGGTTTACATACGTAACCTGAGACGTTTTCGCAAACTGGAACCCAGCTGTCAAATATTATTGGAATATTATTGTTTAAATATTAAATATTATTATTATATTATTGGTAAGTGGGCGTAATCACACAGATCAAAAGAAAAACAGACATTCCTACAGAGCATGCACATTTTCTAAGTGGAATAACTGGCTGTAGCATTGTTTTTCAGAGAAGCAAGTATGTGAACTTAGTATGTTTCCTGAATATCTGCAAATGTGTTATGGTGCTTTTAATGCATTAATACAGTCAATTTTACATACAGCACCATTAAGACTTATTTTGAATGTGTGCAACTTAGTGTTTTGTACAAACCAGTTAAGTGAATAACTCAATGACTCTCTTGCACAGAACAATGGCACAAAAGTCACTTGTTGCTACTTACTGGCATAATCTGTTGAAAGGGTCAGTGAATAAATCTGAATGATTCTACTGAATCCAATAGTCCAGACAAAACAAAAGTTGTGAATGGTCTGAATGGTTCTGTATTGTGATGTACAATTCGAGCAGTGTTGCCAAGTCCATGGTTTTCCCGCAGAATTGGGCTACTATTTTACTACTACCGCAGGGTGTTTTTTTTAGTCCACAGGTTGAAGCGTGATTGGGCTAGTTTTGAGTACCAATTGTTCTGGTTTTGTTAAACAGACCTGAAAGCCTTAATCTGGAGTCCAATTATCTACAAAAAAAAAAAACAAAAAAAAAGTTAAGACGGGGACTTGGTGCTATTCGATTGTGGATGGAAAAATTGTTTGTGGATGAATCATTTACAATAAAATCTACAGCATGCATATACAAAATAGATGGGATCAGTTTTTATTTCATGCTGACTGGAATACATATTAATTCAAAATAATTGAGTCCCTCGGATGAATCGCATGCAGCATTTTTTTTTTACATTAGCTTAATTTTACATAAAGGTTGTAATACAAGCATATATGCTACAGGAATAGGGATCTAACACTTGTATTTTAAGGCCCGCTTATACTCGATTTATTCAAATAATAAAACAGAAACAGCTATCTTTATCACTGAAGCAAATACAAAGACATATATATCATAGTTTTGCTGTACACCCCCACTCAAGGGTTTTTGATTTAAGCTTTGCAGACTGACAAACAATAGCAGTTGGCATGTTATGCTAAGCAGACTCCCTTTACCAAATCTCTGAACCAACAGTAACTGAAGAGAACCAGAGAAACAAATTTGCATGGCAACACTGAAGCGAACAAATTGAGACCTGCTGTAGAGGGATCGAGTGCTGCGGCTACACTTAGTCACAACGCAGAATAATTAGTATTTAAGGTGTAAAGGACACTGGAGAATATTGCAGTGTGGATAATGAGTGTAGAACATATAAAGAGACAGGTTCTCCAGCATCTGAGGTGGTGTGCTGAGAGGTGACACGGGTAGGTGGAAATGACAGAACAATTAACATGTTGTTGTAATGCGAATACAGAATGAATAATTACGAAGGAAATTGCCTACATACTCCACTCTAAACAAGACAGCTGGAAAGCATTTTGTCCCTTTTTTTGATTGTTTTGCTTGTATTTTTTTTTATGAGATCTGCTTTATGAATTTGAATCGATTTGAAATGGAATTTGAATTAAAGGAATAGTTCACCCAAAAATGAAAATTTGCTGAAAATGTATTCACCCTCAGGCCATCCAAGATGTAGATGAGTTTGGTTTCTTCATTAGAACAGATTTGGAGAAATTTAGCAAATTAGCATTGTTATTCAAAATGAGTTTGCTATGAGGTGTGGCCAATAGTATTTAAAATCCAACTCATTAATTGAACTCATTTGTTCAATTCTGAATTTTACCCAACGCTGCTGCCAAGCAACTGCCCAGAACAGCCAAGCAACACTCTTGTCCCCTGCCATTGGTGCTGTTTTTACTTTTCTAAGCTATTAGCCTTACGATGTTTACCTTGCAGATGAAAACAACAGGTAAAAAAAATAACTAGGCTAATACTGAAAAGGGATCAGAGGGATCATTTCTCGGCATCAGAATGTCATAGCGACATATAGGCTCTTTTCACTCAGACCAACAAGCAGGTATTCAGTAACTCTCAAGTACCTGCTTAGCGATGCATGAGCAAACAAAATAGCCTTGCACTAATCACATCTTCTATAGAAAATCACATGGATAGATTAAATGATAATAGGAGTGCCTTTGATTTTACCCTATTTCTAGAGTACTTCTTATTAATTAATCCATTATTCAGACTAAACTCACTATGGTTTCAATCCCTGCAGTAAATTTCAGTAAAATTTCCAACTTAATCCAAACTAGCAGGTGCATGCGCACAAGGGTCTTCAACCTAAAACAAATTGCAGCCAAAGCATGTCCCAGATCTGATTATCTGGTCCCAGACAGGCCGCAAGATTGATTATAAATACTTTTTCAATTTGGACGATTAGAAGGGGAATCACTCTGAAGAGCCTGAGAGCTTTTGGGCCAGTGCAGGTAATCCCTTTTCCCGCTAAAAGCTAAACACCAGGAGGAGAGATCCATATCTATTCTCTAGTGTCTGGAGGGAAGTCTTATCTGTGCAACTTCCAGCGTCACCAAAGAACGACTTGTTGCGTTAAGACCATGAACGAGAAGAGTGGCGTGTCATCGTCAAATTGAAATTAAGGCTTGAACAAGCACTCTTTTTTTTTTTTTTTTTTTTGAATCTGGACAATCGGAGATCCTTTGTATGATCTGAAGGAGCTTCCCTTATTATCAGCCGCATGTGACCTCATGGATTACGGGATTAAACTGAGAATCATTGGTGACCAATCATGATTTGTTCACAGATAAGTGAAAGCTCTTGTCACATATGAACTACAATGATAACGCCATCAGATAATTTCTCATTACGCTAGTGAAATTACTCAGAATTCAGCTGCCTGTTTTAAAACTGCACACAGCTTTGTCTTCATGTTCGCGACACAAAGGATATGACAGGATTTCAGAAATGTCAGCGTGAAGAAATTGAAGATTACAAGAATAGCCACATAATTTGATGGTCCGGGGCTAACCCTTGCCGTGAACTGCATGCCAAGTAGTATCTGCGTAAAAATACCATCCAGGCCCATAAAATGTATGTTCCTCAGCACTTCCTCGGCTGTCATCTCTAGATAAATGGCCGTAAGCTGATCTCCTTCACCAAGTCGTTGTTATTATTAATGATATTTTTTGGCAATGTCACTCTTAGTCTCTTCCTTTATGTGGACAAGGAAACAGATGAATTTCACAGCTGTGTGCTGTGCAGCCAACAAACAGGAGCTTTTTGAATGTTTTGCTAAACACCTGAGTGCTGTCCAGAATGGAGAAATCTTGTTGACTTTTAATCAGTGAGACTCGTGACCCAATCCTCACTCTTGCTATATGCTGACTCTGAAAAAGAAGGAAATGGTTATTTGTTTTTCTCACATAATGGCACAAAATATTGGATCTAGCAACAAACTGCATAAAGGAAAGGTTCAAATTCATATTCATATTCTCTCTTCTTTCTGTCAAATAAGCATTGTGGTTCTTTAATCAAACAAATAATCATTGTATCAACTATAAGCTGCGGATGTTTGTTGCAACTTCTTGAGTTATTCTTGGAACACAGCTTTGGGATGTTTGGAAGATGGAAAAGAGATGAGGAAGGCTGTGAAACCAATTAAAACCAATCATGTCTTATCACTTTGATAAATATGCTTGGATTAATTCCATATTACTGCACTAATGTGGAACGCATGTTTCCACAACCTTGTAATTAAAAGACCTGCATCAGTGGAAGTGTTTGTTAACCATAATTTGCACTGGTGATTAATTATTTTCATATAGAAATTACACAGAATAGGTCACTGGGTTATGTAATTGTTCAAAATTGGTTTTGTTTCTTTTTATTTGCACTCTACTCACCTTAATGAAAATAAAAAAAGACTCTGTCACAGTAATTCAGTTATATTTAAAAGATCACTAATTGTAACAATAACTGTGATTATATTTTTGAACCCAGGTATATATTGAACTAAATAAAACAAGTGTCAAGCAAACAAAATCATTTTCGCAAAAAAAAATGATCAAGGATGTCAAACTAAAATGTTTACACTACTCAAACTCAGAGATAAATGTACTACTCCTGTCAATTATTGTTTTAATCAAATTAAATACATGCTATGATTCGCTAAAGATAAAAAAATATGCATATTTTTAACATTTTTAATATTTAAAGGTGTAATATTCAATAATCAAATTAAATGCAATTATTAATGACACACCAATATTCAGTGCCAAAATCTCCCAAATCAAGGTATTTCAAAAGATATTACTTTATTGTATGTAAATCATCCAGAAAATGGCTTTAGAAATAACTATATATATTTTTTTATTATTGGTATACATTACTGAATGCCATAACTGCAGAGTTTTTAAGGTTTTTGTTTAACATTAATCATTATTTGTAGCAAATTAATGTCAAAATGACAGGACTAACACATTAAAGTCTTAAATTGCATGACGGTAATAACATAAAGCAACTCCCAAACTAACAACAAGCTTGTGTTTTGAATCTACATGCAACAGCTGTAGTAATTGTGGCTAAAAGCCCCTCAAAAGAACTAAAATCAAATCTTGTCTCATCAGGACTTGCTCATACTGTTAATCAGTGACTAATTGCTATTGAAATAATTCTGAATAAAAATCCCCAGGGATAAAAGAATCAAACTGCTTTACAAAAACAAAAAGGAGCCTGTGTGGTGCATTGACCTATTGGACTTGATAATCTGAACACCGACTTCAGAAGCCAAAGCTTTAAAGCCCTTTAGTCACTATAACGAAACCGAACACCTATGTCGTCGAACAGGACTTAATGATCTTTCAGTGCCAATGAACTTTTAACTGATTGGTGTATTGTAGAGTACAACATAACAAGCTAGCAAATGAGCTACCCGAGCTCTTCAAATCCACAACAAAAATGCCTGGGGCTCATTCAAGCACCAGAGGCAACTTTATGTCTGCTGACAACTTGATTTAACATCACTGCCTCCGTTTATGTGTTCTTTTATTCCAGCAGCATGCAGAGCTGTGGTCATCACGGAGGAACTTACTGCTTTCGAGTTCATAAAGCGAAGGAAAAGAGAGTATATATGTTTGACCTCAGCCCTCTCACTAAACTCCACCTTTCACTTGAAAGGCTACGGCTTTGTAAATAGGCGCTCGGGTACAAGAACAAATGACCTCTAAGAGTGGATCTTATCAACTTATCCTCTTTAGTTTATTCATGTGAACTTTTTTTGCAAACCAAAGCAGATGATTACAGAGACTGGAAATGCAGCAGCTTCCTGTCACTGCCAAACATGGACCGGAGCGTTCCCTCCAGAGGCGCCTTTTCTAGGCCCTTAGAGAGGCTGTGCTGCACTAGACTGCCAATAGGGGAGAGAAGAAGAAAGTTGGAGGACCTAACAACTCCTGGGTTTTAATTAAGACACATGTCTTTAAGGGCAGCGTTGCAGAAAGTTCAAGGCGGCCTACTTCTGGCTGGGTATAGAGGGCCTTCGGGGGTTTCTCCTCAGTGGAACATTCAATTGATTACGACACCTCACAGCCGGGCTGGCAGAGAAGACCTCCTCCAACACTTTGGTTTCATGCTGTGCAGCCTTGTGATGTTCCCAGCTTATCTTCGACTGACTTTACTGAATTCTCCAGAAGAAAATTACTAAAATGTGTTTTATTTGCTCTTTTGATTTCAAGGTTGTCCTGTGTGTGATAGAAAAAAGTGCTGCTTTTAGAAAGAACTTTGTTAATAAAGAAAGGAGAATTTAGGGGAATGTAGAGAATTATAAAACAGATCATTCTGGTCATTGGATACCAAGGTTACTTATTAAGTAATCAATAGTATGCTGTTATTACAGGGGTTTTTCCATTGCTGGGAGCCATTTCTCAACACTCACTTTTTCTAAACTCTTCACACAGCAGTCTGTGTGGGCTAAAATGTGGATCAGTTTTCCATTTATTTGGTACAGCATTCATTCAAAGACTATATTTTTTAAATTACATGAATTCTCTTCTCACTCAAACACAACAACTGCTAAAACATTATGTAAATTCAGGCCAATCTGCACATTTACATACTATTTTCAAAACTTTTAAACTTAAATTAAGTTCAAAACCTAACATAATATAAAAATTGCTACAGTAATATCATAATGAAATATATTCCACATAAAAAAAAAATGAAAACACTATCAAAACCATTAGATGTAGCTGAACACTTACAGGTGTTAGCCTTTCGATATCACTACCATCTCTAAAAAAGGGGAACTTATTAATAATTGTTCTGTAAATGTACATTAATGTAAACATGAACCATGTAGCATACTGCAGTGAATTTTAACAGTAGAGAAATATTTACTAAATATATCATTATGTAATGCTTTGAGTTTGAGAAAAAATACTGTTGCTAACTCCACTGTTTTTACAAAAACTGTACATTCTGCAAGTGTGTACTACAATGTAATTGCATTTTCTTATTTGGAATATTTACAGATACTGTAACGGGGCAAACGAGACAAGAGGCGCGTGGATCAATTTGCAAAGCTTTATTTAAAGGCGTGGTCATGAAACAGGCAAGGGTCAGACAATGGCACACAGGTATATCGAGGACAAGACAAAAGAGTATTCCCGGATACGAAGCCAGGCATGGGTCAAACAACGGCGAACATAATCCAGAGGGCAAGGTAAACGGGTAATCCACAAACAGGCGACTTCCAGTAAGTGGCAGGCATAGTCCAAGCCGACAATACGAGAGAATAAATCCAGATTGCCATTGGGCATGAGGGGCAGGAAACAACACTCCGCAAAACTAGACATGATGTGCTAGGTCTAACTAGGACTATACACTAGGAACAGTGAACTGGCTCTTAAAAACTAGACACTAGGACAGGGAACTGGCTCCATAAAGTTGCTATCACTAGGAGAGAGATAAACGTTAACAATACTAAACATCGGCATTGAATAGGTTTGATACTGTCTTTAGGGGTAGTAGTGTGTACTTGTCTGAGGTAGAAAACATGATTCCGTGAGATGGTAAATGATGGGAAATGAAGTCCGGAGTGACATGTGACAGTCTGTGTAATGTGAGAGTCAATATAATAAGACGGCAACCTCTGGTGGCAAGCGGACAGAAGGTCATGGACAGGATTCGTGACAGATACAGGCATCATTATATTATAACATTTATTAATTTTAGAAGTGTTTGAACATGATATATTCATGTAAATGGAACATGATTGCAACACACCCGTCCAAAATATTTTTTTCCAGTAATTCACTGTCATATTTGTAGTTCTGCGAAGTAAGTGTATAAATACACCATTTAAACGATAATTTAATTATTATATTTAAATATTATAAAGCTCTAAATATTTCAATAAAAGCACTATTTGGAACATTATTATTTACAAAGTCGCCCTTTTTATTTATTTATTATAAGAGATATTTTGATCATAAACATTCCCTGCACATAATGCTCACATATACATTTAAGAAAGAAAGTAAAGAAGAAAGAAAGAAAGAAAGAAAGAAAGAAAGAAAGAAAAGAAATTGATAGTCCCAAGAGATGGAATTCAAGCGCACGTCTGGTGGAAAATTTCCTACCTCCTCTTTCAGTACAACATATCCACCCCCAATAGACCACTTCTGATTCCTGATGCCTGTGTAAGCTTGCTATTTTTATTATTTTTCTGCTCTACTCCGCTGATAGATATACAGTATATATATATATATATATATATATATATTATCTATATAGAGATATATACGATATATACAGATATATATAAACCTTCAATCAGTAATTATACAGCCAGAATGTGACATAAAAAGGCACAACAAACAAGCTCTGAAAAACGGTTCCCTGAGATACGGGAACGAGTACTGCGTCTTGCTTAAGACGCATATGGGAAAAAACACTTTTTCTCCTGAACTGAAGCCTATTTCATTCACGCAGTGAAACTGCACGGCCATTGGTTCGTGCAGTGCTTTAAAAACGAACCAATGGCTCGGCAGCGGTGCTGCACGAGCCTATGCCAGTAGAGCCCGCCAAAGCCTGCCAGAATGGGCGGGGCATCTGGCTGTATAAGCGGGCGTTCGCCACAGGATTTTCAGGTTTACTTCGACTGAAGCAACGACTGAGTCATGCAGCTACATAGCACGGCCAGCAACGCAGTACTCGTTCTCGTATCTCAGGGAACCGAGGTTACGTTAGTAACCGAGTACGTTCCCTTTCGATACTTCACTCGTACTGCATCTGCTAGACGAATATGGGAACAGTCCATTCACCCCCGTGCTAAATGTAGTGGAACGACTAAGGCATAACTTCCATAAGCAACCAATGCTTATAGAGAAGTCAACAATAACCCAAGGCTAAAGCGGGCTGAGCTTTCTAGGTCACACCCAGCCTGGTTAATCGTTCCAGACTATACCCGTAACCTCGAAACCCAGGGGTCGAGAGCTAATAGGTGAACAATACCAGAGAACTTGGGCGCGGCACGGCCAAGGGCTCTCTGTCATGTCTGTTTATACAGCGCGTGTCATTTCAAGCGGAAAGGATCCTGGCCTGTAAGGCCGGGATTCCAGGTTATAAAACCTTGCAAACGTGGACGGCGAGGCCCAGCCGGCCACCTCACAAATATCCGCAATGGACACACCACTGGACCATGCCCACGACGAGGCGATGCCTCTAGTCGAGTGGGCCCGTACTCCAATGGGGCATTGGAGGCCCAAGGAAGAGTATGCTAGCGAGATGGCGTCTATTATCCATCTAGAGAGTCTTTGCTTCGTAACCGGAAACCTCTTGGTGTGGTTAGCGAAGCTGACAAAGAGTTTTTCCAATCGCCTATAGGGAGCGGAACGCTCAATATAGATTCTCAACGCCCTAACGGGGCAGAGCAGAGATAGCTCTCTGTCCTCTTCGGTTGGAGGAAGCGCGGAGAGCGTAATGACCTGTGCTCTGAACGGAGTGGAGAGCACTTTAGGTACGTAACCGTGCCTCGGTTTCAGGACGATTTTAGAGTCGTTAGGCCCGAATTCCAGACAGGCAGGGCTAATTGAGAGCGCCTGCAGGTCCCCTATTCGCTTTACTGATGCTAGTGCTAGAAGTAGAGCAGTCTTTAGCGATAGCGACCTAATGTTGGCGGCCTGTAGCGGCTCGAAAGCGGGGCCCTTCAGGGCCCTCAGCACAGTGGGCACGTCCCATGAAGGGACGGTAGGGAGACAAGGCGGATTCAGCCTCCTTGCACCCCTCAGGAAGTGGAATCCCTCTAGCCTCCGAAATTGTGTTTAAGACTCGCTCTGGGAAGCACGAAGTCTCCCATTGAGCGGCCAGAAGTGCAGGGCACATAGGTCGGGCCGAGGGTGCCATAATGTCCCGTTCGCTTGAGAGAGGAGATCCCGTCTCAGTGGAACAGGCCAAGAGGCCGCTATCAGTAGCTGAGTCAGCTCTGATAGCCACAGCTGGTTCATCCACAGTGGGGCTACCAGGAGAACCCTGTGTTTTTGTTCCCTCACTCGCCTGATTACCTGTGGGATCAGAGCGATCGGGGGGAATGCATAAAGAAGGAGGTTGGGCCAATCGTGGGCCAACACGTCCTTGGTCTTTGAGAAATAAATTTGAAGTGAGAGTTGTCTTCTGAGTCGAAGAGGTCTACCTCGGCCTCGCCGAAGATCTCCCAGATTTTCTGAACTGTTTGCAGATGGAGCGTCCACTGTCCTGAGGCGCTGGGTCCAACGCAATCTTGGATCGGGGTCCCTGGCGCTTAGGAAGAGGGTAGCATCTGGCCGAGCGAGAGCGTCCCCGCCTCTGCTGCGCTTTAGCGGGCTGAACAGCGGGGGTGGCAGGCGCTGGTTTCGCAGGCTGCTGTGTCGGCGCAGGTTTTGGGCGAGCTGAGACGGCAGTGGAGCTGGAGCGCTTAGGCAGGAAATGTTGCATAGCCTGGGACGATTTCTGTACCTCCGTGAAGCGTTCAGCAAACCCTTCGACCGCCGGGCCGAAAAGGCTCTTGGGGGAGACAGGAGCATTGAGGAAGGGGACTTTATCCGCATCCTTCATCTCCATCAGCGTCAACCATAAATGGTGCTCGAGCACCACAAGGCTGGCCATCGATCTCCCAATCGCCTGAGCGGTGGCCTTGGTGGCGCGTAGAGCCAGGTCCGTCGCGCTTCTCAGATCCCTGAGGGTAGCGGGGTCCAGGCCAGACTCGGAGGATGCAAGGATTTTGGCCTGGAAGACCTGAAGGACCGCCATAGGATGAAGCGCCGCAGCTGCCTGTCCAGCTGAGCTGTAGGCGCGTCCAGTGAGAGCTGAAGTAGTCCTACACGGCTTAGACGGGTGAGCGGCCTTTGCTGTCCAGCCGATGGCCGTGGGCGGGCAGAGATGCGCGGCCACTGACTCATCTAGGGGAGGCGGCTTATCGTACCCCTTTTCTTCAGCGCCGTCGATGGAGGTGAGGGCGGATGAAGAGGCAGTACGGAGGCAGGCGGAGTATGGAGCGCGCCACGATCTGGTGAGCTCGTCGTGGACCTCCGGTAAAAATGGAGAGGTACGCTGACGAGGGGCCTGTCGGTCCCCCGGCAGGAACCATTCATCCAGATGGCTGCGAGAGGGCTCCTCTGGAGGGGACCACTCTAAACCCAGCTCTTCGACCTACCTTGGAGAGGATACGGAGAAGCTCGGTATCCATCCCGTCTTTGGTGGCACTGGGCGCGGATGATGGTGAGGGGGTGGGGTCATTCTCCGAGCCCAACAGCTCCTCTGCATCCGACGCTGCTAATGACATGCTGTCATCGAGCAGCTCGTCTCCACTTCCCCCGAATGAGATCAGATCGCTCGCATCAGCAGAGGGACGCTGATCAGACCGGGAGAAAAGGACGGGTGAAAACTCTCTTTGCCGGCGTGAGCTCGCTCGTGGCCGATCGCTCGACCCCTTTGCCCCGCTGTTTTTTCCTCACAGGTCCCTGGGAGCTGCTCTTTTAGAAGCTTTTGAAGTCGCCGGATGGTGGCAGGGGAACCGGACCGGAACTGCTGCGGAAGTGCTGCATCGCTGGAGAAGCAGAGAAGCAGGTCAGCCGAGCTGAGAGATCCCGATTCCAGCTGCAAAGGCGTATCAACGGTGAGCGGCTTCGGATCAGCTTGAGACGTAGAGTCTTCGCTGAAGGAGAAAAAATCTGAGAATCCTGTGGCGAGTGCCTGCTTATATAGCCAGATGCCCCGCCCATTCTGGCGGGCTTCGTCGCCATAGGCTCGTGCAGCTCCGCTGCTGCGCCATTGGTTCGTTTTTAAAGCTCTGCATGAACCAATGGCCGTGCAGTTTCACTGCGTGAATGAAATAGGCTTCAGTTCAGTCACTTTTTCCCCATATGCGTCTAGCAGACGCAGTACGAGTGAAGTATCGAAAGGGAACTTGCCTCCCTTAAATTTCACAAGTTCTTAAGTCAAAACACACTGATAAAATAAAAAAAAAATAGAGCTGAAAAGTTGCTGTGGTTACTGTTGTGCCTTCAAGTAATTGTGTAAAATAGGATAAATAGGAGAACCATAAAAAAACGTGCTATATCTTTGACATGCATCTCTAGACCTCACATTGGTTTCAGTGCACTGCCCTGAATATTGCAGTTTTACAGACAAAAATGCATTAAATGTAAATGGCCTCTTATACATTTGAGAGAAACTGAAACTTAAGTGTAAATCAGGTTCAGCGTCCTTGCCAAATGAACACTAATCATCATAATGGTGACATAAAATGAAACACAGCAATGAAATATGGTCATTTTTTATAGTAATTTCTTATATTATGGCAGAAAATGGTCAGGCATGAACTGATTGTGCATTCATATTGCATTCCGAATACAGAATTTTACTGTAAGTAATTACTGTTAAATCAAACCCTGGAAATATTTTACAGTGAGTTTATGACTGTGCAAAACACCTCAGTGCTGCAGAAGCATTTCTGGTAGAGCAGAATTTTGTATCACTGCATTACACTTGGCATAGTCATCATGACATGCAGGGGAGTGGAAAAAAACACTTTGCTTTTTCTAAGAGTCATCAGCAACCTGTTCTTCACACAGCCTGCTTTACCTGAGTAAAACATGAAGACTAATGTGAATGACATCAAGCACAATAAAACACTTCCGTCATATACATTAGTGTGTCATAATAGCACTTAACTGTAACAATGTCTGAGCCTCATCTGTCTGAATACTGACAGCATTTAGCACTGAAAAAGTGACACTTTAGAGTTGGTGATTTGAGGTTAGAGACCATTATAAGAGTGACGTTAGCATGTATAAGGAGACGTGGATGTGTGTGAAAAGGCCCGGCCCACATTTCCTCAGTTAGCGGTAATCTCTCTGTGTCCAACCGCTCTGATGATCTGGGAACTGTGCCACCCTGAGCTGGATTAGTGGAGAGCTAACAGGATCCTCCCGTTTGTCGGGTGGAAATGGCACGGGGAGGATCGCGGATGGGGCATTACATTAATTACAACCTTTAGAAAGTAGGACGGCTCTATATTTCATGCACCGTTTCCTGGGATTGAGATGTGTGTTTTTTTGTGTGTGTGTGTGTGTGTGTGTGTGTGTGTTTGTTTTACATACACCTCTCTTTCCATTCTCTCGTTTGCTTATTCTCTCTCGGTTTCTCTTTTTTTTGTTTTTGATCATGAGGTCACAGAGGACAGGCTGACAGAGATGATTGGTGCACTGAGATCACATTACCTTCTTTTTACACTTGTAGTGGAAAGGGTAAAAGAAAAATCCCTTTATACCGCAATAGGAATCCTGCTCAAGCCATGTCTTGGTTGGGATAAAGACTAACCATTTGCCTGACCCTTCTTCCAAGCATTTCTAAAAGATCAAAATTATCCTTTTTTTTGGCTTTTGCTCAGAACTCATACTACTACTACTATAATAATAACAATTATTATTACGATTTTTATTATTATATTGTGCCCTCCCAATCTTTAACCAAAAGAATTTGCACTCATCCCTTGAATGTCTTCTCTGACTCGGGTTAACTAACAAAAAAAAAAGAAAAAAAAAGAAAAAGGTCTTTCCGAAGTTAGAAGCAATACTCGAAGTAACTTTTCCACACGAATATAGATAATAAATTAAACTTATTTTTATTTCATCTAAGGCAATCTAGTTTATCTTGATGTACTAAAAATAACTAAAACTAAAATAAAAATTAATGAAAACTATACAGACATTAAAAAATCTAATAAAAACGACTAAAACTTAAAAAAAAAATTTAAATTGAAAAAAGCAAATATAAAAACTAATTGAAACTATTAATAAAAAAGCTATTATGATATCTAAATGATACTAAAATAACACTAACTCTAATAGGCCCAGATACAATCAAGCCCTGCCCTACATTTTTTCTCGTTCAAGTAGCCATTTCATTTGGATATACACTCGCAACTTCTGTTTCATGCACACTTTAATAAAATTTGTTAAAAAATATTAAACTCTTTAAAAAAAGTACAATAATTTGTACAGATACCTCATTTGTATGATTTTTATAAATTTTTTGTTAACCAGGTGCTAAAACTACACTATCAGTGGCTGCAGTTCATTCCTAGTGAATTCTCCACAGAATGAATGTGACATGCTCTACGGTCTTCAGTAGATTCAATGATTTTATCTTCCGGGTTTATGACTCTGAGGTGAACTGAAATGCAATACTGCGGTTTCTGGTCCGAGTAAGATTTTTCATTAAACTTACACAGGAACAGAACTGTATCTGCAACACAAAGCCCCTTCACCTCTGAGAGCAAAGAAAAGCCAACAACCTCTGTGAGGTTAACACATCCTGACAGTGGCCTCTCTTTGTATCTGCTCTGCAAGGGTAGACGTCTAGTAGAGATGAAAGTCTAAGCATGGGAGTGGAGCTTGGGAGATTAATTAGTCCATCACTAACCTAGAATAAAATTTTTAACTGAAAACAGATAGGCTATGCTATGAATACAAGCGGAAAAATATAGCACACACACACACAAACCCACCCCACAACACACACACACACACACACACACACACACACGTTTACTTAGCTATCTAAATGGGGACATTACATAGACTTCTATTATTTTTATATACAGATATTTATACACTTTTTACCTAAACCCCTACCCCTACCCCTCACAGAAAAAAAATTCAGCATTTTTACAATTTCAAAAAAAGTTTGTTTACTTTATTTTTATACCAGTTTTACAAATGAGGACATACCTAAATGGAGGTTTTTGGCGATTTAATCAGGTTTTGCTCACTTTTGGGTACAAATTTGTCCCCAAAATATGGTTAAGTAGGTACACACACACACACACAGCACCACACAGCAACACACACACACACACATCACAAACATGCTGTTTTGTTAATGAATGATTCTTTTAAATGAATCATTTGAGTGAGCGATTCAATCACCTACTCATAAAGACAGTCACTTTATTCATTACTGAAAGAATCAGCTGTTTTGTACAAATTGGTTGAATGAATGATTCAATGACTCACTTCAATACTTGCCACCACTCTTGCCCAGTTTTAGTTTTCAATATTAAAATTTTTTTTTTTTTTTTTTTTTTACAATTTTTATAATTTCAGTAGTCTCAGTACATTAAATTAGGGCATTTTAATTTTTCCATTGCATATTGAATATCTACTCCAGAGGGCAGTTTTTGAATGAATAAAAACAGAGCTGTTTGCCACTTATTGCCAAATGAGGCTAGAATATGTTAAGCCAAAACATTCAGCTGATACACAACCACTAGAGGAAACAGCATATTTTGAAAGACTAACATATAAGCAAAAATGCAGGAAACTGTATAATCTCATTAGCTTCTCTGTGCATGTTTCATGAACAGGCCAAAATTATGGATGTCATCGAACTTTTGTCATTACATTCCAACCGACATCATCTCAGCTTGTTTCTGATGTAGCCAACATCTGCCACTAGAGTTTTTCTCTCAACTGGCTTATGAAGTCAAGATGAAAAAGGAGCCTCTAAAAAGCTCTGAGCTTTAGCAAGTGTTGGCCCTGGCATGTCCCACTGAAAAACGACCTTTACATGAATAACTGTACTTCATGTTATTGAGGGTAATGCCAATAACATGAAGGCACATCTTCTTCTGTGTTTGAGAAGAGGGTGAGCTTACTGCAGCAGAGCTAGAGAGACGATAGACATTTCAAAGGATTTCTGGGAGCTTGGATAAAAAGAAGGGAACGTCTGGGTTGGGATGTGGGCTGGGTAGGAGGCTAGCTGAGATATGAATTTGGGGTGCCTGAAAATAATTTCTTGGAAAACGTACCTATGTACTATTTTATGCCAAAGTGGAGGTGGATTTAGATTTATTTTTAAGACACTTTCTTATGAAATGGAAGTGTACTGTGTCTAGTAGATGTGTTTCCATGGCAGCGCAGGTTGATTGAATAAAAAATTAACAGATTTACATTTTTTTTATTTCTTTTGGTATTTGAGTGTCACGATAAAACTTTTTACAAGACTTTTCTAATTATTTATTTATTTTTCTCAAATGTCTTTTTGATTTTACTCCCATCCCAGACCCAGACTTTCATTCTAAAATATGAAAATTCCCATAAAAATACATTCTTTACAGTTTGAACTACATATTAGAGGAGTTCAAGGTAAATACTTGTGTAAATACATAAATATTATGATTTAAGTAGTTAACTTACCATAGAACGTATATATAATTAATTTATGATACGGTTTAAAGTTAAAACATGTAGATGAATTTATTACAAACATGCAGCTTTTTGCTTCACAAGATGTTAATTGATGGACTGGAGTCGTGTGGATTACTTGTAGATTTTTGTGATGTTTTTATCAGCTATTTGAACTCTCATTCTGACGGCACCCATTTACTGCAGATGATCCAATTATTATTATTACAGAGTGAAAATGAAAGATATTAGTTAAATATATTAAGATATCTTGCAGAAAGCTGTATCCTATGACAATTCTTACAATATTTCAATCTCATTCAAGCACTGGTGGACACAGTTGGAAATGTTCCTGGATATAGGATGCCTACAAGTCCAAAACAGGTCAATAAGGCCAACCAAATTCTGTAGGAACAGCAACCCGAGTCACTCACTCAGCACACAGAGTCATACAGCGTGGCGCACAACTGCGAGGTTAAAGTGAGCTGTATGTTGATAGCGGGGCTGGAGCTCTCTACTCGTTTGTTTGGGCTCATTAGGTCAGTAATGAAGTATAGCCAAAGGTGAGCTTCATGAGTAACAGCCCATATTTGTACTAAAGCGACAGCCTGCATAGTCTTTCCCTTAATTCTGGACCAAATGCACATTTTAGCTGAGACATATGGAAAACTTTCTAAAGTGTGCAGATGCTGAACCTAATGTGTGTTGTCATTTCAGTTAAGCTTATTATTTGCGTTCTTCCACTGAAGCAAAACACAAGCAGACATCTGCCGAGCTATATTGCAGGTAATGTTTTGATATCTTCAGCATGATATTTAGCGACAGTAAGTGTGTTTTGGAGATGGATTCCATTGACCTTACACTGACATGCTTTTCTGAGAGCCTTAGTCTTCTGCACAGAAATTGCCGCCTGAGAGAAACAACTAGGGTCACGTCTGGAGAGCTATAGATTGTTTAATCCCTAGCAAGTGTCCACTGTGAAAGAGATCCATATACTCCTCTCTTGTAGCATTGACATTTGATGAAACTAAAGGACCCATGTGGCGTCAGATCATTAAGGTAGAATGAACACTATAATAGTTATAAAAAGTCCTTGGGGGGAATTTAATTGAATTAATTGTGGCTGCTGAAAACAGTGTGTTGAACATAATTTGCACACCTGAGTCTGCATAATTTTGCGTTTCTGAGTTACATACATACATAGGTCATGGGTTCAATTCCCAGGGAAAGAACTGAAAAGAATTGAAGAATTGATACCTTGAATGGAATGCAAGCCACTTTGGATAAAAGCATCTGCCCAAAATGCAATAAAGTAAAATTTATTTTCTACCACAACCATCAAATTTAACCCCTAATAAAGTTTTATAAAAGTTAGTGTACATGTAAAGAAAAGCGTTGTGAAAAAGCTATGATTGGATTGAAAAGACAATCATTTTCAAGTGTATACATGCTACTTTTTTCAGATCTACACTATTCCTTTTAATCCAATTGCATTTGGACCGAGCTCAATTGGATTGATTGAGGTGTTTACATAAAGGCTTGTCAATATGATTAGGCCATCAATTCCAGCCTGGTCTCATTGTTTATATACGTGTATTAGTACGTAACGTTTACAAGCAAAAAACTTAAATTTTTGTACGTTTTGAATGATGCTTAAACATACAGTTGGGACGAAATACAATGTTTTAAATGAAAAATTGCTACGTATTTACAATTAAAAAAATTCAATATTTATGAAAGATAATTTATCTTTTTATCAATAAGCGATTTTGATTTTTAGACCCTTTAACCCAGCCCCAAACCTAAACCTACCTATGATGAACCTACCTAAACCTATCTATAAACCTATGAACATTTTAGTAAAAATATAGCATTAAAAATATATTTTTTATAGTCGCTAATCCCACTCCTACCTCTAAACCTGACCATAACTATTTCTTAAAAAATGTGTACAGTGTTAAGAAAAAACCTGACAGACAAGTGCAATTACAATAATTTATTTATTGCAAAAATGTCAACAACAGTACCAAAAGTAATCCAAAAGACGATGCGTTGCAGCCGCAGCCCTCTCTGACGAAATACAATCGTTTTGTGTGAGGTACAGAGCAGAATTTAAGTTGTTAATCAAACACACCTCACGGCATGTCACAATCTGTGATGAAGCAGATGAGAGCCAATGAGCGCATAGATATGTATAGCTATGTGTCCCTATTAGCAGCTGTTTCTATGGGTCGCTATACGTAACCTGTCCACCATATTGGTATGTCAAAGCCGGTCCGTGAATGCCGGTGCATCTGTATATAATTATACGCATGTATGAATATTTATATCTTCAGTAGACTTCAGAAGTTGCTTTTGCTAAACTAACACAATACAACAAGACGAAGCTGCTTGCTAACAAGGCATTTAAAAGGTACTTTAGTTTAAAAAACTGTAATATTGAGTTAATACATTGTTAAAAACACAAACTAACACATTCTTAACCTGTGCAAGTTTATACAGTTTCTTCAAGAATTTGAACTTAGGCATTTTTTTTTATAACCAGATGCTGTGCAATGTTGCTGCATCTTGAAATTTGATTTTTATTATGATTGATGACATATAGGCCCAATCCCAATTCTACCCCTTAGCCCTTCCCCGTACAGATTTTAACGAAAAGTAATAATTTGTTTTATGTTACATTCAATCGTGAGTTCATATTTACGGTCATGTTACTCAAAGAAATGTTTGCAAAAAATCGCTAATTGCTAACTAACGTCATATTATTATAGACTGCATGATAGTGCCACAACATATTTTCATGTCTGATCAGGGCGATATATATATATGTGTGTGTGTGTGTGTGTCAGTAAGCAGCGCATTTATTATAGAACGGTTATTCGAAGGCTCTAATGCACACCAGCACACCAGTATAGGTTTGTGTATTGTAGAGCTAGATGACGTATGATGATGTGTGACGGCATAGTAGTGGTGTCCCATTTCTTAGGGGAATATTTTCACCCCTATCCCTTGACACTTTGTTTCAAGGGACAAGGGGAATGGGGTAGGCGAAGGGGTTGGGGAAGGGGTATAAAATAGAATTGGGATTGGGCCATAGACTGTTCCAAGTTGGCAGATGCATTACCATGTCTGGAGTGGTCGAATGTGAAGTCTACCTTGTAGCGTCTGCGTAGAATCATGCATGATCTTTGGGTTTTTATGGCTTAAGAGACCCTTTTAGCTTTTGACATTTGCATATAAATTACAGTTCTTGTAAGAGACTTTACGTTGTATGGGGGTTTAAATTGCCAATGGTTCCTCGCCATCAAGGAGATTCTAACCAGTCCCCCCAACTATCATCTCCCCCATCTGACTTCAAACACTGTCCGAAGAGCTGTAAATGACCCCCGATGGGCCTGGCTGGCCAAGCAAACTAACACACACACACACAAACACAAATACACACACACATAAAGACTGTTACTCTATTGTACTCTACAAATATATCTGGTATATTGCATGTGTTGTTTGTACGTTTCCCTATTAGATTAGCTGAGTTACCACTCGTTATTTGTATTAGTTAAGCCCTAAACACTGATATTCAGGTGTATGAAGGTATCTTTATCTTTTGTTTAATCTATTCTAAATGTTTGTTTCTTGGTATCAATATTATCTGCTTTTAATTCCTCGAACAATGATGTACAGTATGTGATTGTGAAAAGCATCATACGATTTGTACTATATTTTTGGTTAAAACTACAGAAATTCCAGACCAGCCATAAAACATGCAAATGGGCCATAAAGGTAAACTAAGGAAACTTCTCCTGCTCAAAATTCATGCCTCTGATTGGCCATTCAACCCAAAAGGGGGGTGTGCATAGGAACCCTTAAAAGTGATTAGCCCGAAATAATCTTTGCTCAGAAATTCTTCTTCGTTTGAGACAACACCATTCCAAGACTCTCAAGATCTTCCTCTTGAGTTTTATTTTCCGGCAGTTTTTATCTTTAAGTAACTTTAGTCGCTGTGGACTTTTTCTTCGTCAGAAGAACCAGAAGTAAAAACTTCCAGCTGACTCCTCATGAACTCATCAAAAGACCTCTGTTATCTATCGCATCAGGACTCTTTTTCAGCAATCGAAACCAATGCAAGTAACCTCTTAAAATTATTTAGGTGCGTGTTTAAGTTTCAGCCCCTTTTTAAGGTGATTTTTGGATTCTTTGATGATTTTCAAAGGTTGTGGTTAAGTGATGTGAAATACTGCCATTCTTTTCTATTCTCTCTTTTCCTTACTTTGTTTCATTCTGTGTGTGTGTTTTAGTTAGTTATATGTTAGATGTAGTTTCATTTATTAAATCCCTTATATTCACAACGGATTGTCTCTGTTTGCTGCTCACAATTCGAAGTCAATGAATGTGTGAACCCTTGCTACATTTTGCTAAATTACTGCTAGCACTGCACAAAGAAGGACAGTTTATTCTTCATTGGCCAGGAAAATAATAGTTCCTTGAAATGATAAATGATTATATTGTCTGCTCGGTGGACGGACAGATCAAATAATTGTAATATTGATTCTGCTACAGTTAATTCGAAGATGTAATCTGAATATTTATTATTGATCATAACCAGTTATAGTTAGTCATAAATATTTCCCTTTTTAGAGCTAAATAAAAACCCTACAACCTATACATATCTATGAATGAGCATTCGATTTTCCTGCTGTAAAACCTGTCGTAAAGTTTCTTGAAGGGGCAACTTTTGAATTTGTAATGAGTGCATCAGCGCGGGAATTGATGCTTACGGTCTCTGCTCAGGATGAAGATGGAGATCGCTGAATAAAGGCTTGAGTTTGGGACTGTTCCTCACAGTTAGTTAATATAATGTCTAAAGTGGACTATCGAATAAAGTGTTTTTTTTTCACATAAAAAAAATAAATGGTGCAGCACTATTTTGGTGGTAACAGTAGCTGGTTATGGTACTGTAAGGGTTATAAAACACAAGAGTTTTCTCAACTGTTTAGTTAATTCACCCACTCAGGTTTTAGCTGAAGCTGGTAGGTCAGCTCTGGGTTATGTATGACGTATTTGTGATTTCAGGGGTTAATGTTTATGTTTTGTATTTTCATGACTTTACCATTTAAATGTGTATTTCTGTGTATGTGTGCTAATTTCATAACTTTGTTGGTATTGTATTTTATTATTGTTGTATTCAGTTTGTCTAAATTGAATGTCATGTGACCCTTTCTGATTTACTTAACCTGGAAGTGTTAGCAAAATCTGAATGGTGAGACGTGAATTCAGATACACATATTAGTGCTCCTAACCATTCTACTGCTGGTTACCAGGCAAACACGGTAAAAGTGTTAATATTTTGTACGTTCCTTGTTTTTGATGTCCTTAGTTGTGTTGTGAGTAAAACGTGTTGTGCGTTTTCTTTGTTTGTGTTTAGTTTTCACAGTGTTCCATATCAATAAATAAAACGCATGGACATCAATACTTCGGAAGTGTGGGCTGTTTAATGACCAGCGAGTAGTTGCACTGGTCCTCAGGTACAAGACAGTGTTTGACCTATTGTCTTATGTGCACTCTAAACAGAAGGCCACTCACTGTACAATTACAGCAGTTTGCCAAAAGAGCCAACTGTATGATGTATTTTTCCTCTCAAAACAACATCTCCCAGAGAAGAAGTGACTGTCAAACAATTTAAGGAAAGTGCAATTTCAAGAGAACAATTTTGAGCAAAAGGAAGCTGGTTTTAGGCTAATCATTCTCCAGACCGCTCTCTTTTTCTCCGTCTATCGGTCTCTCTCTGTCACCCTCTCGTGTTCTTTTGCCCCTCGTCTCAGTCCATTCCGCTTTTCCTTTTTCGGAGGCTAAAGCGCTCCATCACCGAATAACAGTAAAACCACTTTCTTCAGAGAAAAAGGCCAAGGCTATACTTTTGTGAAGGTCAGCTGTCATGTTGGCATGTCTGAGGGAAAGGACTAACCTGATTGAAAAAACCCAGCAGCCCGAGGGGCGAAGCTGCTTCCTGGGCGAAGGTGCGGTGGCTGTCCTTAGGCAAGGTGAGAGGTTACAGGGGCTTTTAGATTGAATTGTTAACCATGAGAAGAATGCCAAAGAAGTAAACAACAGAGGAGGCAGATTGCACCGTAAGAAGATGTTATTCGCTTTGGGTTTATCTCGCCTTCTACCGGGCAAACAATGTAATCTGACTCCGGAATTCTCCGGAATTGATATATTTGTCAACCAAATCCTTTAGCACATGAGATGGATGACTTTGAGCCGAGGCTTGAGACTCAAGAGATAAAATCCCATCTGTAGCATATGCTAAAAGATAATAAACTCCCTTCATGAAGATTCTGTCAAGAATATGAATGCAGTATAATAGTGATTTTCTTAAACAAGCAGTTGATTGTGTAGTTTAATTAATGTGAGTGATGAGCTTTGACCATGGCCTGAATCCGTGCCAATAAGAGAAGTTAAATCATAATCATGTCAGAGTGTGGCACAGAAACCATTACAGAAAATCAATTTCTCTCTCTCTCTCTCTCTCTCTCGCCCCTTTCTCTATATCCTTTTTTTCATGTTTGGAGCGATCCCCACCATTCTTCCAGGTATCTCCTTTTAAGCATTTATTTATTGATTGTCTAACCCCCTCTACTTTGTTGTGCTTTTACTCTCTGTGCTCATCCTCTTTCGCTTTTTGTCAGCGATGGTTTTTGCAAATTTCCCAGCGGGCACGGTGAAGACGCTTAAGAATTTTTCTGAACATAAGGCAGTTCAGTCGTGAGCAGGGGGCTGTGTAGATGTCTGTTCCTTTTTGAAACGTAGAAGATTTTGAACTTTTTTTTGATAAAAAATTTGCCAGCACAACAGGTGAAATCAGTGAAAACACTTTTCTTTTAAACTAAGGAGAGGCTTGGGTTATGAAAGTTAACAGTTTGATGGAAAATCTTATATTGTATTACAGACAGCACATTCAAATTTGAATGTTTTAATTTTCCTATTTCTCTCTGGAATAAAAAGTAATCTGCAGTTTCAGAGGAGTTACTATGATATTCATGGTGCTTAAATTTTGTATGTACATTTACACTAAATACAACTAAATTTACTCTGTTATTTATATAACTGGCTACAAACAGGAGGAGCTACAGAATTTAAAACATTTTGCTACAAAACGTGTAAATGCCACACAGAGACTATGTGCATATGAATCAGTGAATTTTTGTTTAATGATTTATTTGCATTAACTGTTCAAATAAGTAATTCAATAAAATTAATCAGACTCAGAGCTACAAATAAACCAGGAACACATTTTAACTTGTGATTCAGTTATAACATTTGACGTTTTGAAACCAGACAAATGCGACACTTTATGATTTGGTGGACTTCACAGACAGAAATATGCTTCGGCTATTGCCAGTTCCACAATGCTATTATAATCAAGAAAAAGTAAAAATGAAAACATTAAAAAAAAAAACTTTATTAAAATAAAAATGCTTCAAATTTATTTTTGTGTGTTGTTAAACTAAATTTAGTTGTGCTGATGAATTTAACACGTTAAACATTTTTAAATGATACCAGTTTGCGCATAAACTTTTGCAGCCCTAACATACTAAAGCAAAAATATAAACTAAACAAACTGGAACCAGGAAACTCAAAAACTAAACTAAAACTAACAAGGATAGAGTGAGAAACTAAAGTAAACCTGCCTCATATGCTTGCTGTGTGAATGACAAAAGCAGCAATGCACAGTAGTATTAGCTGCATGCTAAGTACTCATCGGAAAAAGTAGCATGTTATTTTGCAAAACATTTTCTTGCGTCACTGCTCTTAGTTACTTATTGCCTATCGCTGTCGATTTCTTTAAGATCAGCCTGTAGTTTCCAGTTCAATCGAACTCTTGGGGTTGTTCAATGGAGCTTGCACATTATTGGCTGGCGTGTCTAAAAACATCTATTGGTTTTCATGAGGACCCAACTTAAAGATTGCTTAGTTTTAAACTGAAGATGATCAATCACAATGTAGTAACCCATTTCACCATCAGAGTACCCAGCGCTTAATCTTATTTCATCTTTATGGTTACATTTAATGACAGTAAAAATCTAATTATTGTAGATCTCATTGGTCAGGATAAACCTTTGGCTTTGCTTGCTAACCCCACCATCCTTGCATTTTAACAGCCAACACTCTCTTTCTTGGAACTGCAATTTTTAACAACCCTAGATTTTTTGGGAACCTTGCAAATTGCTCTCTCAAAGCAATTTACCCCCAGGTTAGTCATGTTATAGCTGCAGTCTTTTAACTTACCTTACCTCATTAGTGGTTTCTTTTAAAAAAACAAACAAACACAACTTTTGATATTAATGGGGCACCAAGACCTGTGCGATAGAACTCCACTGACATTTGCATTATAGATAGTGATCTTGCTAGCACAGGAAAGCTGAGAGGACAGCCAAATATGGCCTCGTTGTTCCGGAATTCTGCTAGATTTCTCCCCCAGAATGCTTCTCAACATCAGTGTCAGATCAGCCATTTCACTGATACTTGTAATGCTACCCAGGACTTTCTGAAGTATGGAATAGCTTTGATACTGACTTCACGGAGCAAATACAGGTCATCAAATTTAAAAGGACAACCAAGATCTGAACAAATTTTGAGTTTAAATACATAGTTCTTCCAAAAATTTACATTTTGTCATTATTTATTCACCTTCATGTCGTTCCAAACTCATATTACTTTCTTTCTTTTGTGAAACACATAAGGTTTATTTTTAGGTGATTTTTGAAAAATTATATTGCTGCTCTTTTCCATTTAACAATCTATGGGGATTTATACTGCTAAGCTCCAAGAATGACATCAAAGCACATTAAAAGTATTATAAATCTAGCATGCTGACACCAATTGATACTTATTATACTTATGGTCCCCTTATTGTCCTTTTTGGACAGTGTAACTTTAACAATATACTTAATATATGTCACTATTCGATATACGATACCAATCTCATGATACAATAATCTCATACTTTAAACAAAGCCAAAATAGAGTTAAAATAGTACTTCCCCCCCCTAAATATAAACAGTTAACAAAACGTACTGTTCACTTCTAAGTTTCTGACCTTCTAGGTTTTGATCCGCATTTACCATACTTGATGTTAAATTTAAACTTTCATTTTGAGAAAATTATACACTATACATTTCGGTGCATTTTTGTATTCAATATATGTTATATATATATTTGTAACACCCCTAATAACTCATCATTCACACTTGTTGTGCAGAAAAGAGCAGCTTGGGCATTTTTCCAAGCATCTCATTTTGTGTTTTATTAAATTATATGGGGTTGAAATGACTTGCATTGCAGCCTGTATTTAAACCACACCATGCTGGTTTCGTCTGGTCAGAGGAGAACTGTATTTTATAAAGAGCTATATAAATTATGGTGACTTGACTTGACTTGAAATTATATGATTGTGAGTAAATGTCAGAATTGCTATTTTTGGGTGAACTGTATGGTCTGTACCATCCACTAAGTTCAGTTGCCATGTTCAAGATTAAACATTTTTTGTCTGGTTTGATGGCTGCTTAATGTCAGACAATTTTTTAACAAATTCATGCAAAACAGCACCAGCATGTAAAACTCAGATTACCTTGAATTCAAGGCAGCTTGGCAACAGTCTTGTGTGGCCTTCATTAATCATAGTATGAGTTCCCATAGTATACATTCAATTAATCACATCTCCAAAGAGGAATGTAAGGGCACTCTAATTAAATAAATGGGGTCTGGGTTGTGGGGTCTAATATTAAATCAATACAAATACAAGAAGTGTACACAGTAACCAGACTACCATCGAGCTATGGCACAGCACCGATCTCCACAGGGTGACAATATCTATTCCTGTGCCACAGGAAAAACAATATGTTGAAGAGGCTGTTTATTTTTACTACATGGTTCGGAGGAACAATGTCATGTGACTGTTTGGGGAATGTGTCAGAATCTATTCGGACGGAGACAAACTGCAATTGACCCAAACTGAATTTCATCCAAAATATTTTTAATGCCCATTTGGATGCTTCTAATGTTTATGGATATAATGCTTGCACAGTGACACAGTCGGGATGTTTCACCTCATGCCGAAATGAAGTGTGGACATCGCTGGTTATGCAATTCTGTAAATAAGACAGCTGAATATATGGAGAGACCTGTTTTATGTGTTCATTTACAGGTCAAAAGAAAGCATTTTACCGAGATGTTTGTAGCTGAGTATTTTCTAGACTAAAATTGTTAAAGTTAAGACGTTTTTTTTTTTTTTCAATGCAATAATTTAAAAAGCCAAAACTATGTGGGCCTATGTGCTTGGCATAATATAATATTCATGTGAAAATATGCTAATATGCTATAAATATATTTATACCACAGGGCTGTTGAATGCTTGAATCTGAATGGCTGACGGACGTTCTAAGGTGTGCAGTTATTTTCAGGGAAACACACGGCTAAAGTAGTTCCAGTCAGGTCTTGACCGCATTACATGTCCAGATCACTTCGCCATATGATTTCAGTTATTTCAAAGGTCCTTACAGCTTAAAATAGCAAAAGAACCAAAACCAACAATGACACTGATCAAGCAAATACATGTAGTAAACAGCACGATTAAAACAACAAATTATTTCCATGTCTCAAAATTACATTTATTGCACATACTCTCTTTCTCCCGCTCTCTCTCACTTTTAGAAACGAACACACATACAGTACAGACACACACTCTCACAGAAACGTGTTGTCAGCGCTGCTCTGGCGATTTTTATCAGTAAAATACTTAAACTTAAAAGCTACATGTCATTTCTCACAAGCAAGGTAATAACCGCGCTGTTCTTGAAACAGACTAACTTTTCACTATCAGTTTCACTATTAGTAGAGATGCTGCTGCCAAACACTGTTGAGATGCGCACACTCAGGTATTCCGCAATCTGACGTCTTCTCTCTCGCTCTCTCTCTCTCATAAATTCATTAATAACTGCATTAGTCTGCTATTAATGGCTCAAGCCTCCGTTACTAGCTCTAAAGTGATGTTTTGGAATTAGCAATGGAGGCATGAATGAGATGCGTTAGAAATTAATCCTACTCACAATAGCGATTTAAGTACAAAAACCGGACGAATTCCTTTAAATATATTATCTGATCGATGTCTTGAGGTGTGGTAACCATAGTATAAGCAGAATAATTGACTCCGGCCCATTGAATTATTAGAAAATAATGCACACCCGATAACGGCCACTCTGGAAAATACATTTTCTGTCTTTCTGATTCAAAATGTGTTGCCGTTTCTTTGCAATATTTGTGAAATTTAATAGCAGTTTCTGGGAGAAAATTGCTAGTAAATTTCACAAAATGTATGTGCTTGGCATAATATAATAATTATGTGATAATATGCTAAAATGTATCTTTTTATATTTATAATTTTATTTAATAGCATTAATATTATCATTAAATATATATCCGAAAAAATACAGGCATGCATAAATAATGAACAAAAATGTTAATTATTGAAAAAAGTTTATATAATAGGACAATAAAAGTAATAATTGTCTTGAGTCATTGGATTCTTGAATAATTAAACAACTTATGAAACTTTGCCTTCCATTCTAGACACCAATTTTGTGTACTTGTAAATAATGCACATGCTAAGTAACTGAATGTTCTGCGAACTCTAACTTTGGAAGCTGAAATGTTTTACCACATAATATCACACACATTGCAATTTTCTGAGTCTTACTGTAGTTGACAGGACAAGGAGATATGCTAGCTAGACAACAGGAGAGAGGAAGAGAGACAGAGAAAGAGGCATTTGTTCTTCACGCCCTCCCAGAGGGTAAAAACAGACATCTTAATGCTCGTATGATGAAATGGAGGTACAATTGTCCCTTCTCCCTTTTCCCTTGTGGATCTCATACAATGGAAGCATCTTTACATCCACACAAAACTCTTTTATGGTAGGCCTACTGTATCTTGCTTCGAGATTACACATTACATCTCATTGTTCTGTACCACCCAATTGTGGCTGGATAAGTCTATTTGAGGAATACATGCTTATGAGGAAAATTCAACAAGCCTAGTAGATTAAGTCGAATATACTACAAGTATAGCAGTATATAAATCCCCTGTGGTAGGACTGGGATTATCTTTCAGAAGAGTAACATTTTGTGATTATTACATAAGAAACTGGCCTGCATGTTAAATAAGATCAAGCTATGCAAACTGCCAGTCACCCAATCCACTTCATTAAACAAGTGTGGTAAAGAATAACGCTCTACAACTTCCACTTGATTATTTATTAACTGAATTAGACACACATCGCTTTAACGCTTTAGCATAAACATGGTATTTTTACCTATATATATGTATACTCAGATAATTTATCACACTTGCGTTGTAGCATTCCAGCCACTCACATCTGAAAACCAAAATCAAGCATTTTGTAACTGCCCACACTCACACAATGGCAACATGTTCACAGATAGAGGTTGGGCAGTAATGAGCGTATGACTCAATAATGTCACAGGAATATAACAGAAGCTTTATAAATATTATTGTATTTAAAGTTTCACTTACTTTTCACGTAGGGAGCAGCGACTTCTCAACTTGGGGTCGAGCAAGGTGAACCGAGCTCCATTTGAAAATCCCAACATGGAGCTCTGAATTCCCTACCTCCGATAACAAATGGAACACAGCGTATCACAATACAACAAGTTACTATACAGTAGTTTAAAAACCTGTAATATTAGGTACATACAAATTGAAACACATACCAACACATTCTTACCTGCAAAAGGTTATCTAATTACTTGGGGAATTAAATTTGTTTTTACAAAATAATCGTTGTACAAAAATAAAACAATGCCTATTACAAAATATAACATTAAAAAGTGAATAAATCACTTGTTTTTCTAAAGAAACATTGTCCAACAGCGACACCAGCAGGTAAATTAACAGTGGGAGTCCGTGTCTCTCTTGCCTCCCCTGAGCACATTGAGTTTTAACAGACCCCCTAAGCGTACGGTGAGTTTGGTGGAGGGTAATTGAGAATGAATGGGGGAAAGTCACATGAGAGGAGGCAATGCCTTCATCACGATATAATTGGATATGACTGGTTATGATTGGTTCAGGCAATAAATCTTGCATCTTGTTTTTGTGCATGTTCCGTGTTCACAAATCAGTCTCAATTAACAATATAATGGCATTAATGGGAAGACTAATTTAAAAATGTTTACAACTCACACACTTGGATATAAACACTTTGTAACGTCAAAAAATTTAAATGGCATGAAAACATGATCTGTGTGAGTTTTTGGTGAGTAATCAGCTTGAAATGTAAAGTAAATCTCAGTGTCTGTGATCAATATTTACCGAGCTCTGATACTGATGAAGAAATAAAAAAAATAGTTAAAAGTAACCATAACAAGAATAGCTGTACGAAAGTTCACAAATAAATCAGGGTCCCACTTTCTATTAAGTGGCCCTAATACCTGTGTACTTACATAGTAACTAGATGTGTACGTAGTATGTAACCACAGTGTAAGTACACATTGGTACATAAAAAATGTACCAATGTAAAAAACATGTGACGTGATGTGACATGTGGCCAAGTATGGTGACCCATACTTGGAATTAGTGCTCTGCATTTAACCTAACCAAAAGTGGGGTATACACACACACACACACAGTTATTCTGCGGCGCCCGGAGCATTTGGGGTTTCGGTGCCTTGCTCAAGGGAACCTCAGTTGTGGTATTGAAGGTGGAGAGAGCACTATACATTCACTCCCCCCACCTACAATACCTGCCTGTACTAGACTCCCCACAACCTTTGGGTTACGAGTCCGAGTCTCTAACCATTAGGCCACGACTTCCCATTACATGTAGTCCACTTTAATAGATACATAGTATCTATAGTAATAGTTATATTTCTGTAACTACACACATGTAACACCCTCCGAATGGTTTGTCTAAGTACAAATGTGTAACAGGACGTATATAACTACATTTGTACAACAATATGTATTAAGATTATTGGAACAGTTTGATCCAGGGGTGAGAGGGGTAGGTTAGGGGTGGAAATGGGACCAGTGGGTGGAGTGGGAGTGTTTTTTAGGGATATGTAAGTGGGAGGTTTGGATCTCAAGTGGTTGAGTTGGTGCACCACTTTAATACCAGTGTACTTACATGGTAACTTCTCAGGAACTGTCCACTTAATATAAAGTGTAACATTCTGGACACCAACCACAGTTTATATGTAAAGCCTAACTTACTGGCTGCTGATGTGTAACATCAGAGTAATTACATGGTGAATCCATAGGAATTGTTTGCTTAATATAAAGTTTAACACTTTCTTTACCAAAAAGTGCTGTTAGTCCTGTTACACATTTGTATTTTCATTACCAAAAAGTGTTGTTACCAAAGTCCTGTTACACATTTGTACTTACACAAAACATTCGGAGGGTTGTTACATGTGTGTAAATATTACAGCTGTAGATAATATGTACCAACGTGTACTTACACTGTGGTTACATACAACGTACACATCTAGTTACTATGTAAGACACAGGTATTAGAGACACTTAATATAAAGTGGGGCCCTTTCCGATTTCCCTCTTGTCTTGCTTTTTGGTTCCTTATGTTCCACTATTTTCTGGATACTATTAATACGTTTGTTGAAAGATGCCAAAAGACCTCCCTATATTGGCATGAATCACAAAAAGCTTCTTGGATATCTTTATAATCTATATAAGATAATAAATATAAGATACTAAATATAATATACTATAATTAATATAATATAATATATATAAATACTATTTACAATATAGGCTATCAACACTGGTTAAATGAACTGAATTCTTTTCGGAAGTCTTATTCTTTTCCTGTCTGTTTTCTTTCTGTGAAGCTATGTAACTTTGCTGCTGCTGGTAAATTTTAGAATATCTGAACTGAATGAAGAGCATATCTGACTTTATCACATAGACCTTTAATGTGTGTGTCCATTAATCTATTACGTGCAAACAGTCTGTTTCAGATATAAATTAGAAATGCTAAATACATTTTTAAGCCGTATATTTTTGCGTTCATAAATCAAACACTCATAGGTTATACGCACTGCATGTGATTTTCACAGCACGGTTCGGTTAAGACTGATATAATTCTTTCTATCTACAACAATCATCAATCTACGGTGCATAGCCAATAGTCAAGCATTGAGCGCTCAAGTGCACACACAACACACACACCACACACACACACACACACGCACACACACCCCACACACACACACACACACAGGTTTTTAGCAGTCAGCCAATAACTATGTTACAGTCCTGGGATTGTAATGGATTTTTCTCCCTAATCCCTGTATGTCCCTTCCCCATCTATATTTACCTCTGGATTTACACTTCAATGAGGAGGGTGGTACTCCATGATAATGCACCGTACACTTCTGCCTAGATAAGACTGACACCTGCTACTGTATATGTGAAGGTGTATTTATGCTTTTATTTACTGCATTCGCATTTATTTGCATGCAGCACCTTTACCTTATCTGTTCTGGTTCTGTCTTTTCGGCGAGTTTTCTGCCCAACTTTGCTTCCGAAGGATAAAATCAAGTTGGGACTGAGGTTAGGATTACGGAAAGGCTTATATTCCAGAGAAAACATTTTGCAAGAGAAATTAGATCCGAAAGGAGAACACGTTCTCTCAGGTTTGATTCCACAGGGGATGCCTATCTCCTTTTCCAATGGAAATGATATATGAACCAGTCCAATTTACACGACTATATGTAATAAAAATAGGCATCAAGCACGTCCTTTACATGAAGCCTATTCACCTTTCCTTTACAGCTATCACCTTTACCGTGTAATCCCCTTTATCAATCCCAACACTTTTCTCATCCTCCTTCCTCTCTAGGTCAACCGTACCTCCTTATCACATGCGGTTTATTGGAACTCTCCAACGAAAGCCTCAATAAATCCATAAGCCCATGACGATGACAGAAGAGGGAATATATGATATATGCCGAGAGTCGCACGTGTGTGTGTTAGTTTGTAGCTCGGGAACAGCGCATACCTTGCTTTCTCCTTGTCATCCCTGCCAGGCTCATGACCAGTGGTGCATGAGTGTGTATATATACAGTATGTATGTGTCCCACAGGCATCTCAGAGAGAGCCAGAGAGACAGAAAGAGACATCTAACTACTTACGGCAGCCTTCAGACACATGGGGCTTCGATTTCCTGTGTTAACGTGTGTAATTTTTTCGATCTTGAAATACTTCTATCCTTGTGACTATAAGTAAGCCGTTCTTAGGAAACTTCACAAGTAAACACTGTGGCAACAGCCCAACATGTTAACGTTTGGCTCAAGAAGGGATGTACTGGGACTAAAAATCTGTTTAGGGCCAGTGCTGGTGAAAAACATAATAATGATGCAAAATTAAAAGAATAGTTCACCCAAAAATTAAAATTTGCTGAAAATGTACTCACTCTCAGGCCATCAGAGGTGCAGATGAGTTTGTTTCTTCATTGGAACAGATTTGGAGAAATTTAGCATCACTTCACTTGCTTACCAGTGGATCCTCTGCAGTGAATGGGTGCCGTCAGAATGAGAGTCCAAACAGCTGATAAAAACATCACAATAATCCACACGACTCCAGTCCATCAATTAATGTCTTGTGAAGTGAAAACCTGTGTGTTTGTAGGAAACAAATTCAAACTTTAAAGAAACTTTAAAATGTCGCTTCTGTCCAACATACCAGTCAAGACTATTTGTTTGGACTGTTTTCTGTTGTAAACAATGCTTGATCTGTGCATATTTCCCTCCTATTTCAGACCAGATTACTTTTTCAATAGAGAAAAAAAGCAATATATGGACGAGGACTTGTGGATTATTGTGATGTTTTTATCGCCTGTTTTGACTCTCATTCTGACGGCAACCATTCAATGCAGAGAATGTGAATGCTGAATTTTTTTTTCCATAAATCGAATTTGGCCTGCGGGTGGATTACATGTTTGCAGCAGATTTTCAAATATTTAAATCATTATTTATAATTATAATGCAATCATTAAAAAATAAATAAAATAATTAAAGTTTAAAAAGTGTAATTTTGGTGAAAATTCAGCATCTGTCATTTGTTAAAGGCTAGTTGGATAGCTATATAAATTAGGCAGATGCTGGACACTCCTCTTGCAATATTTGCATTGTTTGTTTAAATTTTATATAAATATTCTTTATAATTCTGCAATATGCACCCACCTTTTCAGTAAACATTCAGTTACCAAGGATAAAGCCCCAACATTTTTTTTTCTATTTCATTTGTGATAACATCACGTTACTTGTATAAAATAGGCATACCGACAATTAACATCAACTTTAATGAATGTTGCAGCTTTGGCAAAGACAAGATATGAACAATGGGAACCCTGGGTGGAGAGGGCAGGCAACTTCCTCAACATCTCTTGTTCGTGTTGTGCGCGTTTTCAATAAACAGCGCTGCTTTCTAGAGTGTGAATGAGAGGTCTGTATTGACTTGCAGTTCCTTAAGATGCCCCTAAGGCAGAGGCAGCAGAGACTGGATGAATAAAACAATGATTATGCATTTCTCTCTGTCTCTCTGCATCTTGTCTCCCACACAGCTCAGTCTGACTTCCCACCATCTGCTGACAAACCTCAGAGATAGCGGCCCTCTCGTCTGGTCACCATCTGACTACAGCAGTCAAAGAATGATTTGCATGATATTTGAATAAGGGCTTGCCGACCGCGCCTTTCTACTTACTGTAGAACGATAACACTTTCATGCTTCTTTGAAACAACACATAAAAAGAGATATTTTGGTAACACTTTATTTTATGGTGTCCTTGTCACACGTTACATGTACTTTCTACAGTAATAGCAATAAATTATGCATAACTGCATTCAACTAACGCTAAACCAAACCCTCATCCTAACTCTGACCATAGAGTAAGTACATGTAGTTAATTAATAGTGCTCAGTACTTAAATGCATATTTGCAATGTAAAATAAGGTATAATATTTTAGCTCCTCGTATGAAGTATGATGTCTAAACAAGAAAAAAGTCAGAATTGTGAGATAAAAAAAGTCCAATTATATGTTTAATTTTTTTATTCTGTGAAGGAAATGCGCTTCCATACTAAAGCTTCACAAGAATTTCATCACATATTTGATGTGTGTTTATTGCCATTTTTGGCTAAACTTGAATGCAGCTCATCCAATCAGAATTTATAGTTGGAACTATTTGTTTTATAAGAGCGAAGTAAGACTGCATCTGAATCAGAAAATGTTTTTTTCCCCCATAAAATTGATTTGAACTTTCTGACCTCTGCTTTCTGTGAATAGACTGTACACACATTTGAGAGAGAAGCATGCAAAAAGCCCTATTCACATAATGGCATTTTATGTAATTAATAACGCCATTGACAAAATAGGCAAATGGATTTTTTTTTTCTGTCTGTGCAATATCCATTTGGATTCTTCTGTGATTATAACCAGGGCAGATCTGAGCCTAATCCTGATGCCCCTGTCTGGATCTGCTCTCAGAGGTGAGGGCTTTGTGTGCAGGATTGGACTTAACTCTGACATCGTACAAAAATCTTCATGGCAACTGAAATGGGACAGCATGATGCAAGAACGTGTTCAGTGAGGTGAACTTAAGTGAATATTATTTCAAAAAGAAGAAGAAGAAAAAGAGTATTATCTGCCTCAACCGCTAATGCACAAAAGTTATTATTAGAAAGTTATTAGCAGACTTAAATACGCAGAAATGCACACATATCACCTTGAAGAAGTTTTTATAACAATAATTGTCTGTGTTTACAACAATAATGATACTGTCTGTGCATAATGGTCATGAAATGTTCAGCTGTTTTGTTAATAAAATAAAATATCATAAAATAACATAATTAAATAAATAATTAGGTTATTAGTTAGGTAATACAGTTTTAGTGTGTTCATTGAAATGGCTCATTCTTAATGTATAAACCATCCTATTTTCATGAAACCAAATATTAAAAATATATCAGAGACAGACCACATTTATTAGCAGACTAAAATAAAATTATGCAGAAACATAAAATGTATAAATATATCACCTTGAAGAAGTTTTATGTGGCAATAATTGTAAATTGTACTGTATATACATATAGCATGAATGCGCAGTTTGTTAATAATGAAATAAACCAACAATCTTAGGACCATCAGCTTGAGTAGCACAGTTTGAATGGTATAATGAATTATTAGGGCATCAATTTTAGTGTGTTAATTGAAACAGCATAGTCGGAATGTATAAGCCAATTATTAAAAATAAATCAATTTCAAATGGTCCTGTGTGAAGAGAACCTAAATATGTCTTACTTCTAAAGCCAGTTTTTGTAATGTCAATGACTTTCTTGTCCACAATCATGTATTATCTTTGAATTATCTATATATGGGAACTTTTGTAGCCAATATAGATGTACATTAATCAGCGCATATCATGTTAATGAATTTGTTCCACTATAGAATTAGATATTATATTATAGTATATATAATTATTGATCTATATATAATAATATATAATATGATTTAGTGGACAGCCATAAAGTATAACAATTATTATTAGATTATATTATTATTTGATTATTAACGTATGTGGGATCGTACTGTCATTTCAATATGTATAATTAGGAGCCCGGACCACCTTTTTCCAGTACTTTGCCGAGTACCGTCTTTTATTTTGATACTTGCCGTACCGCGTTACCGATAACCGATTTGTATTGCATTTGTACTTTTAAAATCTGGTTACGACCCAAAGATGTATGCTATAGCCTACTTTTAAGGTTGTTAAATTCATTTATCAATATATACAGTCCCACCAAATTTCTTCAACCCATCAATTTCGCTCACTTCCAGTTTGTATTCCTATAGTTTAGAACATGTCTAAAATATGACAACACTCGAGTTAAACTGTGTCAGAAAAATTTCATCTTGATAATGTCAGATAACTTTTATGGAAAGGTGTGTAATGGATTACAATCAACCAAAATTTTGACAGCTGTTAGTATGACAGTATTTATTTACACAACTATCAATACTTAGTCAGGAAACCCTTAGCCTTAATGACAGTCTTGTAAGTCTCCTGGGCGTGCTGTCATCCAGCTTCATGCAAACCTGAACTTAATTTTTTCCCCCAGACTCATTCTGAATAATTTTTGGTCCCAAATTTATATCAGTTTTGCTGGTAGTCCACTGTATGAATAATTTTTGGGTATGATTTGTCACAGTTTACTTTATTTTGCTATCTCAATTACATAAATGAACTATAGTGTTCTGCACCCACTAGTAAAAAAATATAAAAATTTATATCTGGTCTCTGAATCATGTTTAGTTTCACTGTATATCATTCGGTTATTTTCACACTCAATTATGCCAATTAAAATGTATTTTACAAGTTTTTGTTACTTTCACTGTCTTTTTTTGCTCTATACATCATCTTTAATTTAATAGCATTATAGCTGCTCCATTGCAGCGGCTTAGTAATGTAATCACGTGCTTTGCTGTAATAATGCTGGGAACCACTCTTTATAAATCTCCTAACTGTGATATTTTCTGAAATATAAGTCACGTTTTTCATCTGAAACGTGCTGCGATTAATATTCCAAAGCCACTCATATAATGCAGATGCTCAAGCGCAAAACACACTCAACGTGTGCACGTATTTGTACTGATGCAGAATAGTACAGCCTAGCGCATTTCACACAGGCTGTTAGATTCACTTTCGCCAGAAAGTCGTGTATGCCTAAGGTTGAAAACAAATTATGTTTATAGTGAATGCCTCTATAAATGGTCTTATTTTTACAATTACGTTTTAATCCAAATGATGCGTGTGCTAAATCAGTGAACATCAAAGATCACACAACAGAAATGCACGCTCTCTCTCTCTCTCTCCCTACCACACTTGTGCACTGTTTTACTTATTTGTTTTTGACATAGCCGACCGAACTACAAACTTTCCAGTGATGTCTGTGAGAAAGGTATATTCACTCGACAAGCTCGCGCATCTGCACCGCTGCGCACTCAATCCACTCAGCGTGCTTTGCTCATGAGCTCACACACATCAGCTATACAGGCGTTAATACGGAATGCTTAACATTATATTCATTGCATACATATACTTCATAGACATCCTTAATCTCTAATAACTCCATTCTGCTGTCTGTTGTTCTGTTGTCGGTGTTTCTTTGTCTGAATATGGCGCTTATCACATGCTGTGTGGTATCGGCCTTTGGTATTGGGGCATTTTAATGAGTATGAGTATGAGTACAGGAGCTCAGTATCGGGCTGGTATCGGTATCGGTGCATCCCTAGTAATAATACATTGCAACATTTAGAGCCTAAAAATGAAATGTCCTCATCATTATCTTCTTGCTATTTTGAAAGAGAGACACTTTTTCACCTTGTTTTCTATTGAATCTATCAGTTATTTCTGTGCTGCTGATAATCTCAGTGTGTTCAAACATGGCTGTGTGGGCGTTCAGCCATTCGTTGTGCTCCACTGACTGCTCAGATTATCGCCATCCATCATTTGTTTACACTCTCATTTGGAACATCGAGCTGTTTTACTCCCTGAAATTATAATTTGTCTCCAAGGCCACGTAAGGTGAACGTCAGCTGTACTTTTTTTTCCTTGTTCGTACTCTTAAGATGCTTTCCCAAGTCAGAATCGACCTCTCTGGTCAGTTGCACGCTTCAGATGCTATGCTGACGGACATTCTTTGTTTTTTCTTTGTTTTACGCCTTGTCTTAACTTGTGTGCAAGTGTGCAAGTGATGTGAAGGTGATAGGGAGATGCCAGAATAGCTGGCGGCTTACGTCAGTGTAAGAGCACTGTGGGATTGATGCTACAGTGTGAGGCTTTTGATGTTGCATGTGACCTTTGTCATTGGAAACGTTCTCAGACACAAGCTCAAGTTCATAAATAAATAAATAAAAAACACCCTAAAGAAAGTCTGAAGCCTATGTACTTAAACAAAAGTATGACATGCATCAGAAAACTCTATCAGCAGAGTGCTAGTCTGGAATATTATCTGGAATACTGTAATACACATGAATGTGAATAAACAAATAAATAAATAAATATCTGAGCACATTTTAGTTGTGTTAATTCAATTGGCACAGCGGAACAGTAAATTGAATAAATATGTCACTATTTTAGTGTGTTGGCAAAAAAAAAAACACCGTTAAAATAAATACAATTAACGACAAACAGTCAATAAAATAAAATTAATAAATAAAATATAATAGGGGGCATCCTTTTAATTTATGCTAATTTAAATAGCACAGACTAAAACGATAAATAATCCAGTATTGCCTCTTTTTTATGTGTTTGATTAAAAAACAGTCGAATAAACAAAACAAACACAACAAAACAAAATAAATAGGCGCACTTTTATTTGGCTAATTTCAAAACGCACAGTCTGAATAATAAAATAAAATAAAATAATTATGGCATCAGTTTTAGTGTGTTATTGAAATAGCACAGTCTGAATAAAATATCACATAAAATAACATATGTTACAATGTGACATAGTTAATAAATCAGCATCCAATAAAAATAACTTATTTCGATTTTTTTGCCTGATACCCTAAGTAGTATTTTATTATTATTATATTATTATTACTGCTTTCTAGGATTTGGGTCAAGATTTGATTTGATGAACAATATATTAAATTCAACAGCATTTGTGAAGAAATATTGCCAGATGGAATATGTACACTTTTTCTGCTGATTTTGGTGGGAAATATGTGGAATAGATGGATCAAATTTGTGATAGAAGTTTTATAGTATAATAAAATTATCCAAAATATGTAATAAATTAACACACAAGAGGATTTTGTGAAATATGGAAATGTGCAGTGCTTCACATGGAATTCTTCCAGCACATATTCCATGCGGGCCTGTGCCACAACGGTAAAACTTAAGGTGGAACATGTATGCATGAGAAAATATGACCTATCTATGCATGATTTATGGGGCACTTGAGAATTATTGGTATCTGGTCTTGCTCTTTTAGATATAAATCAGACAGAAGCTTGTATTACTGACGGTGTTGGTAAGACACGCTGACCTACAAGTTCTGCTCATGCGTGAAACCGCAAGGAGTTCTCAACAAGAGCCACTGTCTCTGGCTGCCGATTCCACTCGCTTGGGCCAGAAATGGAGGAAGCTCAGGGGACAGCTTTATTTTTGAAGATACGAGATCATAGAATGCCATAAATCTATCATGTCCTGTCATATCCGACATAATTCATCCGTGCATGGAATATTGCATGTCTGGAGGACATGCCGTCTTGTATGTTACATAGATATGCGTGTGGATGCTGTATTCCTTTGGATTCCTCTCCAAACTGGGCCGTTTCTGCTCACTCTGTAGCATTCAGAGTGAAACTGAACTCGACACGGTGTCCAAATACTGCATGTTCTGTTTGTATGATGCAATCTGAAAGGGTTTTATCAGCCTACGTTACATATTAGACCTAAAAATATAAACACAGAAACTCCCCTTAAGCTTAATGTAACAAGGCATCAAATCTTTTGGGCTGAATTATCTCCTTTTGAACTTTAGATGCTCTTTTATTCTGACCCCAGCACTTTAATAATGCATTGTTGCATTCATTGTACATTATTCATTATTCACTTTCTCTAAAAGACATTCATAAACCACCAAGGAAAATTTTTAATATTCTGAATATTTCGTAGAATATTTACAACAGCATTTAAATTAAAAAGTTTAAATTCTTCATAGAAATCCAAACGCTGTGGCATTTAGCGCACATATGAATGATGTGTACTGAGACATATTAATTATGTATATGTTTCATTAAAAAGTTCTTTGTTCCTTTTGTCTTATGTGTGTTTGATTAGTTCTTTTGATTGATGTTCTTCAGAGTTATTACTATTCTTTAATCTTTCATCTCTCTTCTTTTATATTTGATCTCATTTCCAAGGGCGAGTAATTTCTCTTAACTTTATTGTATCTGAATTACATTCATAGGCATTTATGGTCCATAATAAAATCAAATTATGATGTTCAGTACTTTCTTACCTTCTGAAAGACAAGTGAAATTTTGCTGGTTTAGTGTCGGTCTCGTGTTATTATAAGTATTATTTAATACCATTCCATTGGAATGTGATGACCATTAAAATAAATCTAAAAAATGTTTTTAAACATTTTAAAAACTGGATGTTTTGAACATTCAGGGAATATTCAGAAAGTTATGAATAAACTTTCTTCCAGTAATGTTAATAGAACGTTCATTCAAAGTTTTCTGTTGTTTATAACAATCTCAAACGTTAGAAACAAAACGTCTCGGGTTATGTATGTAACCATGGTTCCTCGAGGGAACAAGATGCTGCGTCGGAGGACGCTGTAGGACCCGGACTCTGCTGCGCGAGGAGGGACCACCTCGATGGCCTCCATCCTCAGAGAGTAACTACTTCTGTTCAATGACCAGAGCCTGCTCGGGACCCACCAAGGTGGGAAAGGCCCCGTTGAATTGAAGCGGAGGAGAACCGAACTGGATTCTGTTGGCCTCGTCACTACAGTGTTTAGCCCACTGACCGTTTGGCATAGTTATGCACGCTGCCAATAAGTCTACTATGGAATCATTCTTCCCGAGACTGACCTTGTGTAACCAGAGAGGGTAGTTCGTGTACGAAGCGGCGGACTGGCAGGTGATTCCGGACTAAGCGCCTAAAGACCTCCCTGGAGGTCGCGAGCCTCTTAGCACAGCTACGTTTCCGGGCGGTAACTGAGAAAGTGCTCGCCGGAGACCGCTGCGCCCTGGAACACCGGCAGGGTTGGCAGACTGATCTCCTGAGGGCACTGAGGAGAGATGGGCACCGTGTGATGCGGTGTACACCGCTCTTCCCCAGAGGGAGCTGGCCCTCAAAAAGTCCTAGGTCTTAGGTGTCAGGACGTTTACGACGAGGACTATCCAGCGAGAATGATGGTCCGCAGAACCGCCTTGCGCTAGATGCCTTCGGCCTGGAAGCGCCACTCTGACTCTAGACTCTGTAGAGTACAAGAAGTGACGCCCCCAAAATGAGGAGATGGAACATGGTAGGTTGGGACTGCTCCCGCCCGCACCCCTCTGACCCCGCCCAACCGCCTCAGAGGAAGAGAGGTTAACTCGTGCTCTCACTCGAGAAAATTAATTAATAATTTTTTTATCCCAAGTCCCCTGTATATCTAACTTCTCATAATGCAGATAAATACTTCTTTTTATACCTCAGAATTCATGCCGTCAAACAACCCAGGAGTAAGGATACGGTCTGGTGAGTAAAAATCACATTCAAAACCGAATGATGTAATATAATCGTTACCTTGGCATAGCGCGAGCTGCTCATTCACAAATAACCACATCAATCCTCCTCAGAGAAAGATGGCCCATCAGCAAGCTCTCACTCAGAATTGGGAGGACAACCGCAGCGCGGCTTCCAAGCCTCGAGAAGAATCTCTAGCTCTAGATCTAGCGGGTGGAGATAGGAAGAGCCTTCTCCAACCCGTCCACCAGATCATGTACGATCCCCGCGATCTCAGTCGCCGCCATGCCTCAGCAGCAGACAGGACCCGCAATCGCAGATCACGGCACGACACACCTTTGATGTCCCGCGAGAAGCGAGCGCTATCAGTGGAAAGCACATCGCCCCCCCCCCGTAGCCGACTGCACGATCTCCGCTCCCCATTGATGCTGCTCATTATAATATCAGGCATAATATGCTTGTGTAACTGATGCTTGTGCAACTGGCGAGCTCTTTGACGCCCTCCGTATCAATCTCCTCGGAGAAAGACAGGCGGAGCGTCGCGCCCTCTCCCCGGGGGGGAAGTACCGCAGCGCGGGCTTCCGAAACCCAGAGAGCTGGCGCTGGATCTGGTGGTTAAGGAAGCAGATATGGACTCGCCCGTCTACATTCCCTCCATCGGATCCATACGCGAAACCCACGAGCGCAGCCGCCGCTCCACCTCGGCGAAAGCTGGGCCGGCACCGCGTGGAATGCTAGTGAAGGCTCTCTCCTCAAAGAAAGCCCTCTGAGAGCGAAGCAAGGCAGTAACAAACGCTACCAAAACGGGCCGTCAGCTCCTTTTTTTCGAGAGCTGACTCTGCGTGCTTGCTCCCAAGCAGACAACAAACAAACTGTGTGTATCCCCACCCGTAAAGTAACGCGGGCAGGGAGGAACACACAGCCTGAACGCTGCCTGCCCTCGCCCTTAGGTGTCTGGTTTTGTCTTGAGATTCGTGACAGACAACACTAAATAAGACTCACAAACAGATATTAGACTGACGCACACACAGAGCACTTGCTGAATGACAGAAAGCTGTTCCACCGCACGTGCTTTTAAGCTTTCTGGTCGCTAAATCACCCTGCCCGTGACGTCTCGCCCATCCATTGGACTGATTACACACGTGATTCAGAGCCAGTCACGCTGAAGGGCGTTCCCATAGCGTCTTCCGACGCAGCTCGAGTTCCTGAAGAGGAAACATTATTTATACATCAGTCATGGAATGTTTTTTCTTGAACATTTTAGTTGGATGTTCTTCAAACTTTTTTTGTTTAAGAACATTTAATACTATTTCCAAAGGTTCAGAGAACATTCAAAAATAGCTTAAATAACTTTCCCATAATGTTTGCAAAATTATCAAATGGAGCATGCCTTTAATATTTGCTCTTTTCTCTAACATTCACATAACCAAGGACAACACATGACTTTTTTTTAAAAACTTTAACAATGGATGTTTTGAATGTTCAAGGTAACATACAACGACCTTCCACACTTATATTATATTCATCTTTCGTCCAAAATTTACATGTTCCTTTAAACATATATCATGCCTTTATGCTCATTGTATTCTCATTTGCGTTTCAGCTAAATAAAGGATCCTTTTTAAATAAATTGAGAACCTGCCAAATTTTGTGCAGTTTATGAGACCCCTGACACTCTGCCACCCCCACTCCATCCTCTCCCTCTTGAAGTCTGATGTGTGCTTGAGGGCTGAGGTGTATTAAAATAATAAGGGAAGATTAATTTCATAATTTAAATGACTGCAGACAGAATCAGCGCTGGAGTCTGTGTGGATCGCTTACTGTCATAGCCTAACAGCTGGCTTATTAAAAGCTATCCCATCATGCCCTCTCGGAAGAATCCTTTTTTTGAGGAAGTTTCTGAAAATAAACTGATTATACAGACATAAATGTTAGTCATATGCTGTACGCATTCGGCCTGGTCTACCGAGAAGCACAGCAGGACAGAATTTTGCCAATTTGGTTTTTTTTAGTAAGGAAAGAAGCCTTTATTCTTTTGCTGCTGAAAAACAATAGAGATAATTGGAGATAATTAGCCAATCAGTGCCGTAATATGAAATAAGAGACAATATACAGTAGATTCTCAAAGGCTCCCAGTGAGAGTGGTAATTGTTGCTGGCTGTGATGTACAAAAACATGCTTTATAGTTCAGTCTAGCATATGCTGATTAAAATGTAACTTTGAAGGTGGTACAAAAACATTTCTCTTGAAATATGAATGGTGAACCTGACTGACCCGCTTCTTTGATAATGTTTCTCAGACTAAAAAATGCTGAATCCCTGAGGACCATAATGCGCAAAGCATGATAGTTGGGGAAATCTGAAATTATGCTTTGAAATGTTCCGGAGTCTCGGTTAATAAAACTGCTGCATTATTACGGTGCAGAGGGTTAGAATGTGAAGAAACCCCCTGGAAAAAAACGAATTTGCTTTAATTGCACAGCTTTGACAATAAATGCTTATTCATCAGAACCAACAGTTTCCATGGCGACTCCTCTTCATACTGACTTTTGATGACCAATGGAGATTTTGGATCCTACATCTAGATATTTGACTATATTAAGAGCTCAATTAAGGGGATAGTTCACTCCAAAATGAAAATTTGCTGACAGTGTACTCACCATTAGACCATCCAAGATGTAGATGAGTCTTCTTCAGACCAGATTTGGGAAAATATATCATTACATCACTTGCTCACCAATAAATCCTCTGCAATGAATGTGTCGGCAGATATGAGAGTCCAAACGCTGATAAAACCATATAAATTTTAAAGCTGATACACCACATATCCCCAAGTAATCCCCACCACTAAAGTCCGTCAATAAACATCTCGTGAAGCGAAAGCTGTGTGTTTGTAATGCACATATTCTTATGGCAGATTTTCATTTAAACTATCACTCTGGCCAAAATACGATCTATAATCCATAATAATTTTTCCTCTAATGAAAAGTCACCCCTGTGTCCTCTTACATCAATCTCCAAATATAGTATTGTTTTTGCTTGTAACACAGTGCTTGATTTGTGCCTATTTCTCTCCTTAGTCCAGACTTTTTTCACTGAACGCATTTTTATGGAAATGAAAATTGTAGGTTTTGAGTAAAAAAAAACACCTCTGAGGATGTGTTTATTACAAACAAGCTTTTTCCATTCACAAGATGTAATTGATTGGCTGGAGTGGTGTAGATTACTTGTGGATTATTGTGATGTTCTAATCAGCTGTTTGGACTCTAATTCTGACAGCACCCATTCACTGCAGAGGATCCACTGGTGAGCAAGTGATGTAATGCAAAGTTTCTCCTAATCTGTTCTGTTGAAGAAACAAACTACATTTTGGATGGCCTGATGGTAATTAAATTTTCAGCATTTTTTTTTTTGGGTGACCTATTCCTTTAAACATTGAATTACAAAATGTAGTAAAATCATACAGAAATGATTCACTTCAGAGGTCTCAATCTACAAACTGGAAAAAAAAATTATAGGGCCCCCTCAAGTTTTAATGCTTCATCATTAAATCCAGTCCGCAGTTTTCCTTATACATAATGTATTAAACAACTGACCGTTACATTACAGCCGGATTGTGATGTTCCTGCTCTATTAATGGGACTGCAACCTGCCTGATCTGCAGGAGAAAACTGCCGTTCATCTCAGGCACCATTACTCTGCTAAAAATGCAGAGCCGTGTAAGAGGATGAGATGAGGCATTCAGCTCTGTAAAGGCCCATCTATGCATCAATAATCATATTACTGTGCCAATGATTAAAATTCATGGTCGTTGCAACATTTATTTGTTGTGACTATTTAACTGGCCTGTGCTACTGACCCTCAGGTAATTTGAGTTTGAGACCCTTGAATTAGTTGATGGCAGTTTATACGTTTATAGATGAAGGCAAAATCAATTCGGTAGTTTTAGCATTTGCTTTTCACTAATGTGAGTCGAGTGTAGCTCTCAGTAATCTTATTTCCCATTTAAATGTAAAAGCCCACTGTTTAACTTGCCACCACAGCAGGTACCATAATTAATTTACTGAGCCCCTCATGTGCAGGGAGATACTGTAGCTTATTTCCAAACATCTGCTTAATTAAGCATGAAATAGGTGTCATTTCAAGTCTTAATCTGTCAACAGTGTTTATCAATACATTTAAATTTTAACTATAGTGAAATTAATCATGTTGATTCTGTCTAATTAAACATTACAGCATGAGCTGCCCTGACTGATACTGTATGGTATGACAAGAGCGGCGATCCATCTCATGCTTTTAGGATCCAGCTAGTCGACAAGTGTTAAAGCTCTGGGGTGATGAGGAGATGCTGCCAAGTTTCACCAGGATCCAACAAACAATCCTGCAGAGTGCATTAACGGTTTTATGATTTGACAAATTCAGGGGAGCTTTGAAACCAAGAGCTAATTTATTATGTTATGAGATTAACAATTTGGATTATTCATTCAGAAATTAACTGTAAATATCTCATAATTTGACAGTTTTAGTGATTATGACTGATATGCGTTCAGCGCTTTGAGTGCTGCCTTCAACCAGGGTTTCTATTTTTACCTAAACTAAAAAAAAAACTTAAAAAAAACCACACACACACACACAGGTTTGTTTTTGTGAAAAGTGGGGACATCCCATAGGCGTAATGGTTTTTATACTGTACAGACCGTATATTCTATTGCCCCACACCAACCCTACACCTAAACCTACCCCTTACAGGAAACTTTGTGCTATTTCAGATTTTCATGCACTCCATTCTGTGTGATTTATACCTTGTTGAAAAGTGTCTGGGATATGGGGTACTGTCATAAAAGTCACCTTCTCTGTAATACCTATTCTCACCTTTGTCATATACAAATTTATGTCCCTCATTTGTCACAACATGCGCACGCCCACCACACACACACACACAAACATATAAATATAGTTAGATTACATTAAGAAATCCACCATAGAAAAACTTTAACACAACTTTAATCACTGATAGATAAGGCGTTCCGTTTATATACTGGCAATTTTGATATGCAGGGCATACATCCATCAACTCTGCTTCTGACCCAAAATAGATGGCATCTTAAGAGTGGTGTGACATGAATCAAGGCAAGAAATTGATGAGTTCTTGCTTTGATTGCATCCTTGATTGCATGTTAAATGAAAAGAAAGAGAAGGTCAGTTTCGCAAGAATGTATGTCTTTGTAAGAGTCAGAACAGAAGCTATATGTTTTAATTAAGTTTCCTCTAGAACAAAAATGCTAATTTCTTTTTAGCATTAGCATTGCTAATTTTTTTTCAATATTCAAATTATCAATGCAACGTGAAGCTAGCGCTTGGCGTAAAATGTACAATGTAATTTCTCTAAGCAGTGTCTTCATAGGTCTTCTACAAGCTTTTCATTGCTCTTGAAAAGTCCTTCAGGCATGATTGCGTGCTTTTTCATTTCTGGTGTTGCACCACATCCACTCAAGCACTTAACATATCTGAACCACATGACACGAGACCTTAATTTCTTTTGTCAAGAGTCTCTGATGGAAGTCCACAGGTTGCCAACAAGCAGTAAGAATAAATGGCAGTAATGAATAAATAATATTATACATAATAATATATTACATATATACTATATATAATATATATATATATAAGATATATATATATAGTATATATATAGATATATATATATATATATGATATATATATAAGTAAATACAGTATAAAATCGAGATATTTATATATATATATATATATATATTAAGATATAAATATGTAAGTGTTATTTATAATGTTCCACATATTGCAGTTGACTACACTTTAACATGTTAATAATTGAATATGTATGAAAAAGTGAATTTTCAAAAACTTTGACAAAATCCTGTAATGTCAACGCTTTGGTAATGCATGAATAAAAGTCCCAGCAGCAATATTTCCCTTAAAAGATTGTGTCTAAAATGTAGACTAAAGATTCATCTGGAACGCTTATAAATTCACATATAAATGGTTTGAGTCAGGACAGGAACTGATTATCTGTACTTGCCAGAGCTGCTTACCATATTCAAATCTCAATGTAATGCATCCAACGCTTATGCACCCAATCTGTGCAATGCACGCTTACATCCATCATGCATTAGAAAAGCTCTGTTTCCAAAATTATTCACATATCTTGGCAATAGAAGGAGACCTTGCACAGTGGATCAAAAGAGTTTGAGGAGCGATCATGGTTTTTTTTCCTTCCATTATTACACAATACAAAAGACCGCACAACTTTCAAAGAGTGCGGCTCCTTTCAACTCAACATTTCTGCAATACAGCGCAACAATGACCACCTACTTTTTTACCACAGTCTTGGTTCTGGAAATAGTTTTCTCATTCATGTTCTCCATAGGGGTTTGAAATAATTCTTCTAAAAAGAATTTCAATCATGAACCAAACCAACCAGCTCTGAGATGAAACACGCCATTGCACACTTTGATTAGAAGCAAAAGAGAATATGAAAATTGAAAAAAAATTTTTTTTAACATTTTGTTATAATGTTAACATTATACTACAAGGAATGCACTACATGCATCAGTGCAAATTTTGTACTCAAGACCATAAAATAAGGGTATAATATAAAACCATACTAAAATCGTCTCCAGGTTACGTATGTAACCATGTTTCCCCGAGGGAACGAGACGCTGCGTCGGTAAAACGCTAGGGGAACGCCTTCAGCGCTACCAAGCTCTGAATCATATGTGTAATCAGTCGCACGATGGGCGAGACGTCCGCGGCGGGAGACGTCATGACCAGGAAGCTTTAAAAGCACGTGAGTGAAGCAAGCTCTAGTAGGGATGCCAGAAGTATGGCCTTGCGACGCAGCGTCTCGCTCCCTCGGGGAACCATGGTTACTTATGTAACCATGGTTCCCTGAGGGAACGAGATGCTGCGTCGGAAAATGCTAGGGGAACGAGATGTCCACACCGCAAGACTTGCAAATCCCTGCCTGGTGTGGAAGGGCACGGCTATGGCAAGAGAACAGAGGGGCCTGGAGTGACTCGCAAATCTAGGTCATAGAACCTGACAAATGTGAGGGGCGTAGACCATCCTGCCAGCGTTCAGATGTTCGCGAAAAAAAAAAAAAAAAAAAAAAAAAAAAAAAAAAAAAAAAAAAAAATAGGACTCCTGCCAGAAGGCCTTGTGCCGCCACACTTCTTGTCGAGTGAGCCTTGACCCCCAATGGTGAGGGGAGACCAGAGGACTCATAGGCAACAGTAATGGCATTAACTATCCACTGGCTGAGGGTCTGCTTGGAAGCAGGATGACCTCTCTTAGGGGGACCATAGCACACAAGCAGTTGGTCCGCCTTTCTCCACTGGGCAGCTCTGTGGACGTAAGCGTCCAGTGCTCGCAATGGACACATACAATTAAGCATCTGCTGGTCGGGTTCCCTGAAGGGAGGAGGACTGAAGGCCTGGAGTACGACTGGCCGCTGTGTAGAGGAGGGGACCTTAGGGACATACCCCGCACGAGGGTATAAAAAAGCTTTGGCCAGACCGGGCGCAAAGTCGAGATAGGAAGGCGCCACCAGAAAAGGCCTGCAGATCCCCAACTCTCTTTAAAGAAGAAATAGCCAAGAGAAACACAGTCTTTAACATAAGAAGACAATCTGATATCTCCTCGATAGGCTCAAAGGGAGGCCTACAGAGAGCTTCTAACACCACAGCGAGGTCCCAAGGAGGGACACGAGATCGTACCCGAGGCCTCAGCCTCATCACACCGCGAAGGAAACGTGTCACCAGGGGGTGTCTGCCCACTGACTGTCCACCAATAGGGGCGTGGTAGGCCGCAATGGCCGTCACGTAGACTTTTAGGGTGGAGTGGGTCAACCCTGCTGAGAAACGGGCCTGCAAGAACTCCAGCACTGTACCAATCGGGCAGTTAACTGGGTCAAGCAGGCGGTCTCCGCACCATGCAGTGAAGAGCCTCCACTTCAGGGCGTACAGTTTCCTCGTTGAGGGAGCTCTAGATTGGAGGATGGTCTCAACAACCTCGGTTGAGAGACCAGATGCTATGAGTTGTGCCCCCTCAGGGGCCACACCCACAGCTTCCACAGCTCCGGGCGGGGGCGTGCCCTCCGTCTGTGAGAGGAGATCTCTCCTGACGGTAATCTCCCACGGAGCGCCGTCGAGGAGAGAAACCAGGTCCGAGAACCATACTCGGCCCGGCCAGAACGGGGCTACTAGCAATAGACGGACCCTGTTCCGACGTACTCTCTCTAGAACTCCCGGGAGCAGAGCGATCGGGGGAAAAGCGTACAGCCGAAGCCTCGGCCAAATGTGTACCATCGCATCCAGCCCCAGTGGCGCTGGATGAGTCAGAGAGAACCAGAGGGGACATTGCGATGTCGTCTGAGTCGCAAACAAGTCCACCTGAGCCTGGCCAAAACTCTCAATATCTGCTTCACCACCCTGGGGTGAATCATCCATTCCCCGGGCCTCAGCCCCTACCTCGACAGGATGTCTGCTCCCAAATAGAGATGCCCAGGAATGTAAACTGCTCTAAGCGAGAGAAGTTTGCCCTGGGACCAAACAAGGATCTGATGCGCCAGCTTGCACAAGGGGCGCGAACGCAGACCTCCCTGGTGGTTGATATAAAAGACCACCGCTGTGTTGTCGGTGCGCACCAACACATGGCGATCCCTTAGATCTGGAAGAAGGCTGGTGTTGTTGAGGTGGGGCGGATCAAACCCGGCCAGCATCCCCAGGCAATTGATGTGCCACGTGAGATGGCGACCACTCCACAGACCACGGGCAGGGAGGCCACTCATGACTGCTCCCCAACCAGTGAGGGACGCGTCCGTCGCTAGCGTTACGCGGCGACAAGGAGCTCCCAACACCGGTCCCTGAGACAAGAACCAATGTTTCCTCCACATGTCCAAGGCACGTGACCTTGAACATGCGAAGCGGTTTTCCCCTCGGGAGAACCCCCTGGTCTTGAACCACCACTGTAGGGGCCTCATGTACAGAAGGCCAAAAGGTATCACGTTGGACGCAGCTTCCATCAGACCCAGCAGCCTCTGAAACTGCTTGACAGTGAGTGACCGGCCTTCTCTGACTCCCACGACTGCAGTGAGGATCGACTCGATCCGAGCAGGAGATAAACGTGCCTGCATCGTGGTCGAATCCCACACCACGCCCAGATAAGGCGGTCCCCTGTAATGGAGAAAGCACACTTTTCTTGGCGTTAAGTCTTAATCCCAGCTCTTTCGTGTGAGCGAGAACGTCATCTAGATGTTGAACCGCCATCTGCTCTGATTGAGCTAAATTCAACCAATCGTCGATGTAATTGAGTATGCGGATGCCCTGGAGGGGCCAGTGCAGCGTCCACACACTTCGTGAAAGTACGGGGTGAGAGTGCTAGGCCGAAGGGAAGGACCCGATATTGGTAAGCTTTGCCCCTGAAAGCAAACCTCAGGAACTTCCTGTGACTGGGAAGGATGGAGACATGAAAATACGCATCTTTTAGATCTATCGTGACGAACCAGTCCTCGGACCTGATCTGAGACACGACCTGTTTGACAGTGAGCATTTTGTACTTCAGACGCATGACTGAGCGGTTCAATAGCCGCAGATCTAAAACTGGACGGAACCCTCCATCCTTCTTCGGCATGATGAAGTACCGGCTGTAGAACCCGGAATCTCTTTTGAGAGGAGGGACCACCTCGATGGCCTCCTTCGTCAAGAGAGTATTGACTTCTTGTTCTAATACCAGAGCCTGCTCTGGGCTCACTACTGTGAGAAAAACCCCTTTGAAAGGCGGCGGCGGAGCGCCGAACTGAATGCGATAACCTCTTTCTACAGTCTGCAGGACCCAATGAGATACATTTGGCAGTAGTTTCCACGCTGCTAAATAATCTACTAAGGGAACCAGTCTCTCGAGACTGGCCTCTGGTGTCTTTGTAGCTGCTAGCTGGGTGCCCTGACGCGGCGGACCGGCAGGAGTTCGCCGAACTAGCTGCTTGAGAGACCCCCGAAGGGGTGGCGAGGCTCTCGGCTCCGCTACGTTTCCGGGCGGAAAATACCGAGAAAAACCTTCGCTGGAGACCGCTGCGCCCTGGCACACTGGCCGGGTTGGCAGAACGGTTTCCTGAGGGCGCTGAGGAGAGACGGACACCGTGTAATGCGATGCACCCCGCTCTTCCCCAGTAGGGGCCGCCCTCAGCAGTCCTGGATTTATTTCCCTTTTTTCGCCTGTCAGGACCGCTTCGTCGAGGGCTTCCTCGACTGAAGCACGACCCTCAGATCGGGCCTCGCCTTAGAAGCCCCCGACCTAGAGCGCCGCCGGCCTCGGTCCCGCTGCGGGGGAGCGCGAGAGGCAGCGCTCTGTTTTTGGACCTCCCTATATTAGGAGCTGGTACCCGGCTGGGGCTGCTCCCTCCCAGCAGCCCCATGAGCATGAGAGCGACGAGGAAGGAACCGCTGGAATGCCACCGCCTGTTTACGAGCCTCCTGGTATCTGTCGACGACCGAATCGACGGCGTCGCCGAACAGACCAGAAAGCACAAGCGGGCCTTCCATAAGGCAGACCCTGTCCTTCTCTTTCATATCGGACAGGGTCAGCCACAAATGCCTCTCCGCCGCCACCAGAGCTGCCATGGACCGCCCAATAGCACGGGCGGTTTCCTTGGTGGCGCGAAGGGCTAAATCAGCGGTTCTCCTCAGTTCTAAAATGTCATCTGCTTTGACCTGCTCGCCTTCATCTAGCTCTTTTAGCAGGTCGGCCTGGTACGCCTGTAACACCGCCATAGTGTGCAGACACGCACCAGCCTGACCTGCTGCCTAGTACCCCTTGCCCACCAGCGCTGAGGTGGTTCGCAGCGGCTTGGAGGGCAAGACCGGAGCCTTCAGAGACGACGCCGCACCGGGTGACAGATAGCTCGCAAGCGTCTGCTCTACCCGGGGCATCGCTCTGTAACTGCATTCACTCAACCCTGCCACATTTCCATAATAATCAGAGGCAGGGACGAATAAGCGGGCCGAGAATGGTTTCTTCCACGATCTCGACACCTCGGTGTGGAGATCGGGAAAAAACGGCAGGCTCCGGTGTGGAGTATCGACCTGGCCCGCGAAAAGCGTTCATCGGTTTGCTTCTCTTGTCTATCTGTTTTCTCGGCGGGCCAATCGATTCTTAACTTGGCCGCGGCACGCGTAAGCACCTCCACTAGCTCCTCATATTGGGGCGATTGAGGGGACGAAACCTCTTCGACGTCTTCCACGTCAACCTCCTCGGAGGAAGATAGGAGAAACTCCGAGAATGCTCTCCGGGGGGAAGTAGCCGCAGAAAGGGCTTCCGATCCCAGCGAGCGGGCAGCGGATCTGGCAGGTGAGGAAGAAGATAGGGACTCGCCCGTCTCCATTCCCTCCACCAGATCCAGCTGCGAACCCCACGAGTGTAGCTGCCGCTCCGCCTCGGCGGAAGCAGGGCCAGCACCGTGAGGAACGCTGGTGAAGGCTCCCTCCTCAAAGAGAGCCTTCCGGGAGCGAAGCAAACGCAGTGGCAACTGCTCACAATGCGGACAGTCGGCCCTCTCGAGAGCCGACGCCGCGTGCTCCGCTCCCAAGCAGACCACGCACAAACTGTGTGTATCCCCGCTCGTGATGTAGCGTGGGCAGGGAGGAACACACAGTCTGTAACGCGATCTACTTTCGCCCTTTTTTGTCTTTTGCTTAGACATTTCTTTTTTTTCTCTTTGCTGGAGCTTATTTTGGATGCTTGTGCACTTTTTTGGACAGACAACAATAAATAAGACTCACAGAACATAAATCGTGACCGACACACACAGAGAGCTTCGCTGAATGACAGAAAGCTGGTGCTGGCTCCGCCGCACGTGCTTTTATGGCTTCCTGGTCATGACGTCACCCGCCGCGCACGTCTCGCCCATCGTTCGACTGATTACACATATGATTCAGAGCTTGGTATCGCTGAAGGCCTTCCCCTAGCGTTTTCCGACGCAGCTCGAGTTCCCGAAGGGGAACATTGATTACACCGCCCTGCATCATATTTGCTGAATGAAATCCATTATGTTTCTTACTAATTTTAGAGTTCTGATACAACATCAGTGCTGTTCATACATTCTCACAAAATATTATGTACATTTTGTAGCATTTATACTTTTGACCTCCATTTGTAAGGTGGAGATGTCTTGTGTTATCATCAGAAAAACTGCCACAGAGAGATGATTCCTGTCTTCCTCTGAGCCAGATCACAAATTTGTCCAATTCTCAGCACATTTTCACATGTATGAATGATTCTGAAGACATTATTTATGCCTAATCTCGGATTTTAAGATTAGAATTATGGCAAGTGACAGAAGAAAATGCAAACATGACCCAGATGTTTTTTTTTTCTGTCACATCCAAACACCGACAGGAAAGGTTTTTGTTTATGTGAACTTCTTTGATATTACATGGAGTATGTAAACATTATCGCACTTCTCTGCATTTGTTTAATTATACATTTTGAATACTACTTTGAATCTTTTCAAATTTGGACTGCTTTTTATATTATTATTATTATTATTGCTAAGTGTATTAAAGCTATACTTGTACACACACACACACACTTTGTTTTTTGTGAATTGTGTGACATTCCACAGGCGTAATGGTTTTTATATTGTACAAACCGTATTTTCTATTGCCCTACACCAACCTTACACCTAAACCTACCCATTACAGGAAACTTTCTGCATTTTTTTGATTTTCAAAAAAGCTCATTCTGAATGATTTATAATCCTTTTGAAATATGGGGACACTCAAAATTTCCTCATAAATCACATTCTCGTTGTAATACCTATGTCATACACATGTCATTATACAAATGTGTGTCCTCATAAACACAAAAACCGTGCACGCACGCAGCACGCACACCCACACACAATATATATATATATAGAACACATTGGGTACGGAAATATTCAGACCCCTTAAATTTTTCACTCATTGTTATATTGTAGCCATTTGCTAAAATCATTTTAAGTTAAATTTTTTTCCTCATTAATGTACACACATCACCTCATATTGACAGAAAAACACAGAATTGTTGAATTTTTTGCAGATTTATTAAAAAATAAATACTGAAATATCACATGGTCCTAAATAGTCAGACCCTTTGCTCAGTATTTAGTAAAAGCACCCTAATACAGCCATGCGTCTTTTTGGGAAAGATGCAACAAGTTTTCACACCTTGATTTGGGTCGGTGCCCTCTGCCGGGTGGGTCCTCCTTGCAGATCCTTTCCAGTTTTGTCAGGTTGGATGGTAAACGTTGGTGAACAGCCATTTTTAGGTCTCTCCAGAGATGTTCAATTGGGTTTAAGTCAGGGCTCTGGCTGGTCCATTCAAGAACAGTCACAGAGTTGTTGTGAAACCACTCCTTCGTTATTAATTTTAAGCTGTGTGCTTAGGGTCATTGTCTTGTTGGAAGGTAAACCTTTTGCCCAGTCTGAGGTCCTGAGCACTCTTGAGAAGGTTTTCATCCAGGATATCCCTGTACTTGGCCCCATTCATCTTTCCCTCGATCTTTCCCTCGATTGTCGTCCAGTCCCTGCAGCTGAAAAACACCCCCACAGCATGATGATGCCACCACCATGCTTCACTGTTGGACTGTATTGGACAGGTGATGAGCAGTGCCTGTTTTTCTCCACACATACCGCTTAGAATTAAGGCCAAAAAGTTCTATCTTGGTCTCATCAGACCAGAGAATCTTATTTCTCACCATCTTGGAGTCCTTCAGGTGTTTTTTTTTTTAGCAAACTCCATGCGGGCTTTATTGTGTCTTGCACTGAGGAGAGGCTTCTGTAGGGCCACTCTGCCATAAAGCCCCTACTGGTGGAGGGCTGCAGTGATGGTTTACTTTCTACAACTTTCCCCCCTCTCCCGACTGCATCTCTGGAGCTCAGCCACAGTGATTTTTTGGGTTCTTCTTTACCTCTCTCACAAATTCTCTTCTCCCCCGATAGCTCAGTTTTGGCCGGACGGCCAGCTCTAGGAAGTTTTCTGGTCGTCCCAAACGTCTTCCATTTGAGGATTATGGAGGCAACTGTGCTCTTAGGAACCTTAAGTGCAGCAGAAAGTTTTTTGTAACCTTGGCCAGATCTGTGCCTTGTCACAATTCTGTCTCTGAGCTCTTCAGGCAGTTCCTTTGACCTCATGATTCTCATTTGCTCTGACATGCACTGTGAGCTGTAAGGTCTTATATAGACAGTGTGTGGCTTTCCTAATCAAGTCCAATCAGTATAATCAATCAGTATAATCAAACACAGCTGAACTAAAATGAAGGTGTAGGACCATCTCAAGGATGATTAGAAGAAATTGACAGCACCTGAGTTAAATATATGATTGTCACAGCAAAGGGTCTGAAATACTTAGGACCATGTGATATTTCAGTTTTTTCTTTTTAATAAATCTGCAAAAATGTCAACAACTCTGTGTTTTTCTGTCAATATGGTGCTGTGTGGACATTAATGGGCAAATTTTTTTGATTTAAAGTTTAGCAAATGGCTGCAATATAAAAAGTTGAAAAATTTAAGGGGGTCTGAATACTTTCCGGTACCCACTGTATATATTTTTTATCTACAACCAATTCAACCCCAAGAACAAAGGAAAAAAATTCCATTATTTGCACTCGCCAACTTAATTTTATTTAGTAAATATTTACAAATTTTGATTGCAACACACTCCAAAAAAGTTGGGATAGAGGCATGTTTAACACTGTGTCACATCAATTTTCCTTTTAATTACAGTGTTTAATTGTTTGCGAATTGTGCTTACTAATTGTTAATGTTTTCGTCCAATGCCGCTTGATAGAAGACTTCAGATGCTCAGCAGTCTCTGATCATCGTTGTCTGATTCTCCTTTTCATGACTGGTCATACATTTTCAATAGGAGACAGATCTAGACTGATCTAGCACATTCACTCTGTGTCTCTGAAACCACGCTGTTGTAGCACATGCAGAATGATCTAATAACCATGGACTTCCCAAGAAAGAAGTCATCTTGATGGCAGTATATGTCTCTGTACAATTTCAATATATGCCTCCATGTCAATGGTACCTTCACACAAATGCAAGTCACCCATGCCGTTTGCACTGACGCACTCATATACCATGACAGACGTTTGGTTTTGCATCTGTCGCTGATGAAAGTCTGGATGGTCCCTTTGGTCTTTGGGACTGAGAACTCAGTGTCCATTTTTCCCAGAAACAAGTTGAAATGTGTCTTTTTGCTATCTGAGATGAGCTCAGGCCCAGAGAAGCTTGCAGCATCACTGTATTGAATTGATGTATAGCTTTCTCCTAGAGTAACAGAGATTCACGTTGCATTTATTGATGCAGCGACAGACTGTGTTAAGTGACAGTGGTTTTCTGAAGTACTCCTGAGCCCATGTGGCTATATTTAACACAGCAGCATGATGGTTTCTTATGCAATGCCATCTGAGAGCTCAAAGGTCAAGCACAATCAACTGAGGTTTCCTGCCTTGCCCTACACAGACTGAGATTTCTCTGGATTCCCTAAATCTTTTCAGAATATTATGTATGGTTGTTGTTGGTGAAAGACCTAAATTCTTTGCGATTTTGCATTGAGAAATGTGATTTTTGATTTGTTGGACACTTCTCTCATGAAATTTGGCACAAAGTGATGCCATGATCCAGCTTTGCTCACAAAGACTGAGATGCTCCTTTTATACCTGAACATGAAACCCTCAGCTATTACCATTCACCTGCTTCCTGTGAACTGTTTCAAAACAGTTTAATTTGGATATTCTATAAACTTATCACTTTTATTCTGCGTTTAAGTTGGTCAGTGGAAACTTCAGAAATCTTTTCTTTGTACTTTTGTCAATTAAATAAAAGTTAAAGAGAATTAACAAATGACAGATTCTTGATTTTATTACATTTTACAAAACTTCCCAACTTTTTTGGAATTGGGTTTGTATATATATATATATATAGAGAGAGAAGAGAGAGAGAGAGAGAGAGAGAGAGAGTAAATTGTAAAGGTCACAAATAATTACAAAGACTCATCAAGTAACACAAGACTGAAACAGTATTTTCTTGTAAAATGTACTCCAATTTAATTGTTAAACATCAGTTTCTATAAGATAAAAAGGATTGTCTCTATAACCCTGCTGTTGCACTTAATACTGACATTTCTCTGATGTCTCTGTCTCTGTCTCTAATGCACATTTTCTTTCTCAATTAATCCTCCAGCAGAAGAGTGGCAGTTGTAGGTTCTGTTTCCTTTTTTCTCTCCTGTCGTTATCTCTCCTTTCTCTCACCACTTCCATTATTATCTTTCAAATTTAATAAACATCTCTTGACATAAATGGATGCATATCTCTGCAGCTTCATCTATTGCTTGGCAACCGGGGTTCTTGTGGTGCAGACCGCACACAGCCATCACAGTTTTTAGTCCGAAAGAAAAATACATTCTTGTCGAGCACGCGGTTAATTGACTCTTTCTGGGAGATTTATTGATAAGGAAATGCTGTTGAAATGATGTGCTGTTATCACATGCTGCAGATCATATTTACATAGTTTAAACAAATAATTATCTCCATTGTGCAATTATAATGATGCTAACATGATATTACACATGCATATCGTGTATTTGTGTCCCACCATGCCTGTACAAAAACAATTCAGAGTCTCACAGCACGAGGGATAACGCTCTTGTTGTAATGAAAGTGCGGCTGGGGGCTAAATAGAGTGGGCTGAACATGTTTCAGCCATTATCACGAAGTCACTTATCAGTGTACTTTCAAATGTCGAAAGATTTGGTTTCTGAAAGTACAGTGTGAGAGTCATTCATATGGAAATGACATCCCCATCCTCTTTTGTCACTCCCTGTTTTCATGCTGAGTTGATATGTGGGTATTCTAAGTCATACTGTATACTTTTTCCATAGCCATATGGTGCACTATGAAAAAGAGTAGGCCTGTTGGTTTTCTTTTCTTTTTTCTTTTTTGTTTGTAAAATCAAATTAAGAAACTCATGGTCTTTCTGATGTTAATTATGAACTGTGGGTTGTAAAATGCTGCAATGGTAAAACATTACAGACATTATGCAAGTCATTGCAATTTTGCTAAAGGGCTCTTTATTCAACAAGACCGCTGATGTGATCTTTGAAATATACAGCCTTGATTATGTCATGAGTCATGGTGCGTAGTCTAGCATTCACCACGTAATTGATCTACAAGTGCTGTTCGAGGTCTCTGGCTATCAGTAATCTAACATGCTAATTAGTCAGCAGTTCTTCATTAAGATTCAAGGAATGCTTTTAAAACACTGCAGTACATAAACACATATAGAATAAACCAAAACATGTTTATTAAACGACAGCTATCACATGTATTTCTGCAACTACTGTAAGTGTTACATTATAGCCCCTTTCAGAAATACTGTCTTTACTGGTAAATTACCGTTAAGAGATAATGTGTGAACGGACAGTTTCAAAAAATACAGGTAAATTAATTCTAGCAATTTACTGGTATGAGAAGTTGTAACATTGCCAGTAAATTACCGGTAATGTGCTCTGTCTAAAAGCAGAATGAGATTCCCAGTATGAGCACGTACAAATTAAGAACGCATTGACGTAAGATGTCTACTCTGGGCCAATCATAACATTCTGACGCAGATGACACATTTACTCTGCGCTGTGTAGTTCGGTTTGAAGTCGTCTGATATGATGTCTCTGGGCCAAAAGCAGCTGCATGAATGTGAATGTTTGACACAAAATGAAAACGTCAACAAAAACACTGACCGTGTTTACAAACACAACACCGGGAGGAAAGACGGAATGTCATTGCCTGTGTGAACGGCGCATTTTTGTGTTTACCGGTAAAGTCGTTCCGGTAATTTTACGGCAATTTACTGATATTTCTGTGTGAAAGGGCTTATGAAACTTGATACATAGATACTTTCAATTATGACCATTGTTGGCTGTTTAGAATGATCTCCAGTGAATTTGAAAGTACTTCAGACTATATAACTTATCTGGTTATTTAATTCAAGCATTTTTAATGTTGTGTAATGTAATATCTATAATTGAATGCACTCATTTTGTAATATCAAAAATAACAGATCTGGAGAAATTTAGCATTACGTCAGTGGATCCTCTGCAGTAAATGGGTGCCGTCAGAATGAGAGTCCAAACAGCTGATAAAAACATCACAATAATCCACAAGTAATCCACTCCAGTACATCACTTTACTTCTTGTGGAGTGAAAAGCTGCATGTAAAATAGCTGCGGCTAAAATATGAGTCCATAATCCATAAAAAACACTTCCTCCAGTGAAAAAGTCCACCCCCTGTTGTCCTCTCACATCAGAATCCATGCATCTCATCAACATATTTGTTTAGAACTATTTTGGACTGTTTTTGCTTGTAAACAGTGGTGCGTTCATCTTGTGCTCTTCTCGCCCTATACACTCTTAAAAATACAGGTGCTTCAAAAGGTTCTTCAAGCGTTGCATCTAAGAACATTTTTGGTTCCACAAAGAACCATTCATTCAAAGGTTCTTTAAAAGAACCATCTCTTTCTTACCTTTTTATAATCTGAAGAACCTTCTTTCACCACAAAGACCCTTTTGTGAAACAGCAAGGTTCTTCAGATGTTAAAAGTTCTTTATGGATCCATTTAGGCAAAAAGGTTCTTCTATGGCATCGTGAAGCACCTTTATTTTTAAGAGTGTAATTCAGACGAGACAACCTTTTCACTGGAGAAAGCAATATTATGGATAGAGGAAGTTAGAAACATCTTCTTCTTACAAACATGCTGCTTTTCGCTTGACAATATATTAATTAATGGACTTGGTCTTGGGTTACTTGTGGATTATTGTGATGGTTTTTTTATCAGCTGTTTGGCCTCTCATTCTGACGGCACCCATCCACTGCAAGGAGCCACGGGTGAGCATTGATTTAGTTGACATTTCTCCAAATCGTTCTAAGTGAAGAAACAAACTCTTGATTGTCTGGAGGGTGAGTCATTTTTAAGCGAAATTTTAAATTTTTGGGCAAACTATTTTTTAATAAATATATATCTCTTTATTTTAAATCATCTGTATGGATTTAATGCATTTTCTAGCACTAGCACAGTATAAACAATATACTCTCAAGTCTCTATGTTATTCCAGTTTCTGCAGAATATGATATTCTCTAGGATTTTTTGGTCTGTTTTATCACCTGCCAAGTGCAAAACCATAAATCTGTTTGCTTAGAAAACGAATAGTAAATCTTTCCTAAACCAGCCACATAATTTGCGGCATCATTCATGTTTGTACCACTTCAGTTTAATATTTTGTAAAAAAAAACCTTACCCATATGAGCAGTAATAGAGTTTGAAATACTAAAGCTTGCCTTAGCAAGCATCGCTAATAATTACAAATTAAGTATTGAGTCGCCTCCGATTTAAAAGTATATGTGGCATGGTAACTCTAACAGCATTATTAAATCAAATGGAATAAAAACCAAACCTTCCCCTCAACAAAATGTTTTAACACTTTAACAAAATAAACAGCGGCAGGTTGTTCCCGTAGTGCAGGTAAATGGCCTATTAAATATTTTTATGCACAAAAAGGCTGTTTTTTTTAATCAATTCAAAGATTCTGATAAAAACCCACCACAAATACACTCAATTTGCCTTTAATAATGAGAGTAAGAGCATCTCCACCTGAAGCCAGTCATTTCCTGGATAATTGTACATCAGCATAATCATACGCTTTGTGCGCGCAGATCACTCTTATGCTGCATTCACAGCCATCTCTCTTAGGACTCCTCTGCAAAGAACTCTTTTGAGCCACATTACTAGCTCTTGACTCAATACAGCTGATGGTTTTTCTTCAGAAGCATGATTGATGCCAAAACAATACTTGGTTTTGACAGAAATGATCGGTTTGATACATTGATTGATTAACGAGAAAAGAAACAATAGCTGCTCTCAGAAAATAATTTCTTTGTGGCCCAGAAAACAGGTTGATATGTGTGTGTTAAGGCGGCGATGGGCAATTTTTCTTATGTTAGTAATGCCATGGCAACAAGGAAAGGTGATTAGAGGGTGGCTTTCTTTGATATCCTTTTTGTGTGATCCATAGAAACCAGTAGTTACATTCCTGCCTAACATTCTTAGCCATTTGTACTTGTGGCGCCTTATGAAGGGTAACTGGAGTCGTATCTCAAGAATATATCTCAAAGTATCCATATTCTTCATAAAAATTGCTGCTTCAGTCCAATTTTGTGAAATGTAATGGACTTTCACAGTCTTACTAACAGCTTGATGCAGACTAAATTTAGCGAAGAAAATGGATATTTATGGGAGGGGCTGCCTCTCTTGAGTGACTTGTGTAATGGCCACTTTACAACAGTCCCGCCTTGAGAGACTATCTTGGAAACTTAAAATCTGGCTTTTATGTAACTCAAGCAAGTGTATGGATTGTGTTCGCACCGCACAAAGGGATCTATTGTGACACACACTTTTCAGGTAATGAGCGCAAAGAACTGTAATTTCATCGGCTGATTACAGATGGTAATTAAGACACTTATCCTGCAATTATTCTCAGGCAGATATTGCATGCCTGGAATACTGTTCTTTATGAAACGTATCCAGCTCTAGAGGCTGATCGGATGAGCCACGTAGTCCATAAACACACATCTGTGACTGCCACATCACAAATGAGATCACTTCAGGATCTTGCTTGCTCCTCCCAGACATCAACAAGATGACATGGAGAGTGAATGGAGATTGGTGCTCAATTCAGAATAAAAACAAAGTTCCCTATTTGCCACGTGTGTAAAAGATACTACAGCGTATTAACTTTCTTTGTTCTATGGAACATAAAATAAAATGTTTTGAATAATGTTGGCAACCAAGCAGCTCTGGCTTCAACTGACTAAGATCATAATGACAGAAAATAAATAAATAAATAAATACAATGGAAGTCAATGGGAAGTGAAACTCTCTGGTTATGAACATTCTTTAAAATTGTTTGTGTGTGTATTTCACAGAAGAAAGAAAATGCATACAGGCTTGAAATAACATGAGGGTGAAAAATCATGACAGAATTTTCATTTTTGGGTGAACTGTTCCTTTAAATAACATCATTTTAGATAATTGTATTATTTCAATCACTACAATATTGTGTAGCTGCTTATTTTCTCTAGTGAAATACAGTCTCCAACAGTGAACTGGTTTTTTCCTCGATAATTATGGAGCACCCAAGTAATATGACTAGAAATTCTATCGATGCTGGACTTCTATATATTTGTGTGTGTGTTGTTGTGTGTGTGTGGGGTGTGTGTGTGTTGTGTGTGTGTGTGTGCGTGCGTTTTTTGTGACAAATGAGGACATAAATTTGTATAATGACAAAGGTCATAGGTATTACAATGAGAAGGTGACTTTTCAGGACATTACGCCATGTCCCAACTTTTCAAAATGCTTATAAATCACATAGAATGGAGTGTATTGAAAATCTGAATAGCACAAAGTTTCCTGTAAGGGGAAGGTTTAGGTGTAGGGTTGTTGTAGGGCAATAGAATATACAGTCTGCACAGTATAAAAACCATTACGCCTATGTATGTCCCACTTTTCGAACGAAAACAAACCTGTGGTGTGTGTCAATGTATAATGGTATAGATTAATGTCTATTATAATGTAATGTATTATATTTGATTTATTATCTTATTTTTCTGTTATTTTATGTATATATAATATATTTTTAACAAAAATCTAAATAAATAATAAACCATATAAATATTTAAAATTAGAAATATAACAACGTACACAATAATTGTCCTAAATAATTACATGAAATTATATAATCACATAAAATTATATGACTAATGATATACTTTATATGATGCCCTAGTCAAGGAATTATATTTATAGGTTTTTAACAGAAAATATATAATATGCAAAAAATGTCATATTTGTGAATACATACTTAGAAAATGTATGTATATATATATGTTTTTTTCAAATGCCGATTTGCATTAGTCTTTAGCAAATCAGGTGCAACAACAATGCATACAGCATGCATACATAAACACTAACAGGCACAATTTTTTTACCGTTGCGGTGTACTTGGGTACGTTTTACCTTTATTACGTTTTAATGGTCTACACAATACGCTTATTATGCCACACCTAGTCTAAGTAATTTACGCACATTTGTGCAATATGAAGGTGTCTGCAGAAGTCTAGCCACCAGAGTGATGTTTTGGATTTTTTTGCAGGGAGGGGGGTCATCCTCTCTCTGTATTATCAGCAGCATGACACAAACACCTCTGCCTTCCCTCTAAATAAATATCTAGACAGACAGCTCTGTCAGGAGATGAGTAACTAGACATTCTCTATATGAAACACTATCACTCACTGGCACAATTGTGTTATCCACCCCACATCAGCCTTTTCATGCAGTGACCTCTCACGTCTGCAGCAATATTGTACATGCACCTGCAAATGCAATAGCACATTTGCCATTATGGTCTTTATGAAGTGCTTTGATTACCATGAATGCTCATTGTTTATTGCATACTGCATCCTTTTCTTTGAACAGACAAGCCTTGCAAAGCATGCCTTGTAATGAATGTATCCATCAGTAACCACACTTGCAACTCATTTACAAAACTTTGGTGATTTCAGAGATAAAATGAAAGGCTCCTAGCATTCAATTAAACTTATTTTTTTTGCATTGAACGTCTACACTATCAATGACAAAGTATTTTATATATATATAATATATAAAATATTATGTGGCCCATTATGACCTTTTTTGCTTATTTCAGGGAATTAAGGATCTTTGATTAAGGTGTTTAAAGATGGAATTGTATTCTTAATAAAGGTCTTTAGATCCTAACGCATATGCATATCAAATGTGTCACAAAAAACCTTTTGTCTACAGTGGTGAAGAATAAGAGTATTTTTTGTTTTAAAAACAGATGCCTTGAAGAAAATATGAAATTGCGACAAGCAAATAACACTGGCTTTTGTGAATAATTCACACTCTATATTAAGCCTAAAGGAGCATGTGTGCACTAAAATCAATAATAAAAAAACTTGCTCAGCAGTGGATCCTCTGCAGTGAATGTGTGCCATCAGAAAGAGTCTCCAAACAGCTGATAAAAACATCACAATAATCCAAAAGTAATCCACAGCACTCCATTCCATCAGTCCATCTTGTGTAGTGAAAATCTGCGTGTCTGTAAGAAACAAATACATCATTAAGGCCTTTTAACTTTAAACCCATCACTTCTGGCCAAAATACGAGTCCATAATCCTCTAGTGGAAAAGTCTATACAGACATATAGTCATTCTGACGGCACCCATTCACTGCAGAGAATCAGTTGGTGAGCAAGTGATGTAATGCTAAATTTGATAAAGAAACAAACTCATCTACACACAGTAATGTTCCTCAAAGAACAGTTTTGTACCTTTTCAATAAATGTACCTTAAATGGTACAGGAAAGACCTTTTAAGGTACAATTGAAATCAAGTTACAAAATTGTTCTCACATCAAGAATACAAGTCAAAGACAACTCCCTCTTTATTACATTTGCAAATAACATACAATCTCTTTGAACACAAATATTATTAAAGTTATAATTTTTTTCCATATTAAAGGGATAGTTCACTCAAAATTAAATTAAAATTAGCCCATGATTTACTCACCCTCAAGGCATCCTAGGTGTATATGACATTCCTCTTTCAGACGAACACAATTGCAGTTATATTTAAAATTGTCCTGGCTCTTCCAAGTTGTATAATAGCAGCCACATTTGTTTGAACCAGAGTATACGGACCAGGAACTCCGCGAGATGGAGGAGGCTGCAGCGGTGGCGGCATAAACTACAGATGTAGTTCACAGTGCTGTAAACAAAACTTGGTTCTCGCGAGATTACACTCTTCTCTACGGAGCTTACGATGCGCATTCTGCTACGCCTACGTCATATGCTCGAACACCTTGTCGTGAATGTGCCTGCTTGAGCGACTGGAAGCTGGAGATTACGGTTTATACATTTTTCAAAATCTATATTTTTCTTACACTAACGCATCGTTTTTATTAGGCCTTTATTAAGACCCCAGAGTCGTGTGGAGTAGTTTTATGATGGATGGATGCACTTTTTCGGCTTCAAAAACAGGGGCACCATTCACTGACATTATACAGCTTGGAAGAGCCAGGTCAATTTATAATATAACTCCGATTGAATTCGTCTGAAAGATGAAAATCATATGCATCTAGGATGGCTCGAGGGTGAGTAAATAACAGGCTAATTTATTATTGATGAACGATCCCTTTAAAACATGAAGAACCAGCTAATGTACACTCTGGGTTCTGTGTGTGGGATTTCTGTAATGTTAAACTAAGTACTATCTATTCTTTCCATTATGTTTTCCTTGCCCTTGCAGTTGATTTTCTGAAGGCTGACTTTGTAGAGAAGCAAAGGACTCATTCTTTAAGAAAATTTAAGTTTGCCTATTGTTTGTTCATACTGTAAACACCTGTATAGTAATCATTGACCTAAAAATGGTAGTTATCTCATCATTTACTCAACCTTATGCTGTCTCAAACTTGTGGGACTTTCTCTTAGAGGACAAATGAAGATACTGTCATGGAGAAATTATGTCTGTTTGCCCATACAATGGAAGACCAGTGGGAACCAAACCCTCGAGCTCCAAAAGGAACATAAAGGTATGATTAATCTAAAGGCAGTCGCACACCGGATGAGAAGCGTCACATCGCGTCACGTCTTTAAAATTCAAACACATTGTTTTCTATGAGTGTACGCACACTGGCGGCGCCAGTTCTAGACTGCGCTGCGCTTCTAGTCCGGTGTGCGGCCGCCTTAAGTCACCAGTCATTTTGTTTGATATCAAAATATCAGACCAAAGGACCATAAATTAGAGACTGAAATTGCAAGATTCTAGGTTGACTTTAGAAAAAGCTGTGAAAGTGCTGTAAAGCTGGACATCACTGAAATAAGATCTATCAAACTAACACAGCTCCTGTTTACCTTTGATGCCCTCTATGAAACAAACATAAATGCCATAGGAGCGAGATACTGCTGTTCACTACTGATGTTATACTTCCCTGCACAGAGTTAGATCAACAATCTTACATTTTAGCCTATTCGGGTGCAAATCTATCAAATTGCTTCAGAAGATGTGGAATATGTTGCACAAGTCTAATTAATTATATTTTCGTGGTACTTTCATGGTGTCTTTCAGACCTTTCTGAACCTCAAAAGCTCCGGTTCCAATTTATTGTATGCAAATATGGAAAGGAGCGAACAATGCGTTATTCAAAATTTCGCTTTTTTGTTTCATGGACTGAGGGTGAGTAATTGATTAAACAATTATCAGTTTAGGGGCAATTGTTCCTTTTAGCTATTCAGCAAAAAGGAAGCTTGATTCGTTTTCACAACATTAGTCGAGAAGCAAAGATAATTTTATTTTTTTTTTGCTTTATATTTTAAGCGATGCTCATTCAAATGACAGTGAGTGCTGTGAGAATGATAAATAAGTATTATTGATATAGCATGTGATACAAAGTGAAAGATGAATCATGCTGTTTGGCTCTATCGTTTCCTTTGCAATATCTCAGGGAGAAAAAGATTGGAATCTGGGATTCACGCAAAGCTCTCCGCTGTCACGGCACCTTCACTTTAAAAGACACTACCAGCTTTGAAGTTAACTAGTTTACACTGAAAACAGTATGTTGCAATACAATTTCAGCGATAACAAAAGAAGGATTTTCACCCCTTTTATCTGCTATTGAAGTGAAGAATTTTTTTAGGTCAGTTTCTTTTCTTTTCTTTTTTTCTTCTTTAAACAACTAATGTCAAAGTAGACACTAGCAAATGTAATGTTCACCAACGTCATATCCTTTGAAAAGTTGAACCTTGAAAGAACTGAAGCACAATTACACATGAAGTTGTAAAGGTGAGTAATATTAGATTGATTGCCAGTAACATCATCAGCTGGAAAAGAGCCCGACAATTAGATTTATGATGTGTGGATTTTCAGAGCAACATAAAATAACCATGTGTCTCAGAGTTTAAATTGCCAGTGCAATTGCAGGTCCATTTGTCACCAAAACAGGAAATTATTTGATGTGTCAAAGGTAACTGTCTCATATATAATTGCAGCTCATGCTAAACGTGGACAAACTGTATTGGCAAAGAGAAAAAACGATCGTAAGCAAAGGGCAGATGGCCACAAAGATGTGCTAATTGGTTGTAAAAAAAAAAAAAAAAGGACCATAGAATTGAAACAGGTTGATTATCCAGTCTGAACAAAACAGCTTCACAAAGCTGGAATTTATTACAGACCTGACATTTGAAAATCTCTATATCCAAGACCATCAAATAAACACAATAAACATGCTGTGAGTTGCACAAAACCTGACATCTAGACAAAGTAATGCAGTTAGTGGAGTTTTCAAACTGTCCCGATAGCTTTACATCAAGAGAAATGCTTTTAGTCCAAAATTTCATTGCCAACTGTTGCTAGCACATAGGTGCCATTAGTTTGTATTGCTTTGAATGTGTATATTACTGCCAAGGAATATTAACCCATTTTGCAGGCTAGCAGCACCCTATTGTGAAATATATACTCCACTGATGTTCCCATATACTAAAATTATAATGGCAATAAATCCATTATGGCAAGTTTTGGAGTACATTTTGCAAAGTAGATTTTCACATTTTGAATAGAACACCTGCAATTTAAGGTTTTCATGTAAAAATACACACTGTAGTTTGTTATGCAAGTGAAACAAATACACTTGTTGTACTGTGCTAGTTGAGACTTTTGCTACAGTATGACATATTGCACATAACCGATCTGTTTAATTTCTTAATTAATATTATTTGCATTTTTTTTAAATTAAATTATGAATAAGACTTCACTTTGTTCGTAAGATTTAAAAGAAACAGTTCACCCAATAAATCAAAATTCTGTCATCATTTACTCACCCTTATGTCTTTTCAAATGTTTTTATGTGGAAAACAAAAGTTAATAAATTAATGAATATCCAGTTAGGTGAATTCAATATAATGGCAATGCATCATAACTCACTTTAATGCTTAATAAAGCACCCTAGAGTGCCAGCAAAAAGCCTCACCAATCATTTTCCAAGTGATCCAATTGGTTTCAGTGAAAGACATTTTAGCAGTGAAATCATGGCAGCCGCCATTGTTTTCCTGTGTGACATCCAGCGCTTTATACAGTACTCCAGTCCAGAAGGTGGAAAAAATCAAGCGTAGCATTAGTTCTGGCAGGTCATGTGAGTTAAGTTTGCATCAGCTGACTCTCAGCTGATCCGTGTCTACCTATAGGAATACGACATTCCTATATAAGGTATATTCAGTATTATTTAGCATCTTTATAGCTTGCTCAGAAGCAAATTACCCTCCTCCATCCCCAGCTCCTCCTTTCCTCACAGTCATGACTTGGCTTTCTGATATTCCTCGTTTTCCCGAATCAGACTCCTTTTAATCTTGAATAATATTGTTACACTAAAATGTCATTAAGAACATTGATGATATCTGCTACATTTGGTTCTACAGGAGTCCTACGACTTTGGTGCAATGTAGAGTTGAGTAAATGATGATATAATTTAAAATTTTCACCATCATTTTCTCACTTGTATGATTTTCTTTCTTCAGAGGAAACACAAAAGAAGATGAGTTCAATACTGTCTTGGTGTTTTTTTGTCCATACAGTGAAAGTCAATGTTGATTGGAGCCCAATATTCTTCAAATATCTTTTATTGTGTTCTACTGAAGGAAGGAAGTCATACACATTTGGAATGACATAAGGGTGAATAAATGATGACAGCATTTTAAGATTTTACCATTTTAAGAAGTTTCATATTTTTGTCCATACAATGAAATTCAATACTGTTTGGAACTCAATGTTCTTTAATATTACTTATTTTGTGTTCTACAGAAGGAAGAAAGTCACACAGGTTTGGAACAACTTGAGAGTAAATGATGACATAAATTACATTTTTGGAAGTAAACTCTTCCTTTAAGAATGATTTGTTATAGAATAATGAAGTTTCCTATATTTGAACAACTGTTACTATGATAGACATGGTGAAGATGTTGAGAAGTGGTAGCATATTCTTAAAGGAAATTGTTCTCTCAAACAGTAACCCCTCAATGTTTTTCCAATAAATCATCTGAAGAAAAGAGATCTCTTCTCTCGGTGCTTGAGACTCCTCTTCAGACAGCCGACAGCATCTATGACCAATGGTGCAAGGGACTGTAGCCTCCCTATGGCCGTCTGCATGCTGCGTTGGTGATTATTTTTTTCCCCGAGTCATTAGACCCCTACTAGTGAAGTCCATGCCCTGCTGGGACCAATGTGTCTTGATAAATTTGCCCTATTATGCTGGTAAATTAGTCCATCTTCAGAGTGTTCGGGGGCTCTCTGCAGCTGTGACTGGGGGCAAGGCTTCTGTCATTACACTCTTTTAAATGTCATTCTATTATCTTCCCCGAGCACAGAAAAAAGAGGCCAGAGGCAGAATTGAGATGAAAGTATGAAAGAGGATTCACTCTTATTTGCTGTGTTCACATTAAATATAAACTGAAGTTTGTACACAGTGGCCTCCAAAAAAATCAAATGTGATTTCATGCTACTATCTTTCAATAAAATAAAAAAATGGACATTCTTGTGTAAAAAGTTTTTAAAAAAATTAAAAAATGACATTTAGATTTAAATAAGCAAACAGTGAAGTGTCTAAGATTGGATCATTATTGCAGTGATTAGTATGTTTTGGCATGTTAAAGTATATGTTTTGCAACAATTCTTTTAACCCAAACTGATGCCGTTGCGTAGCTATTTATTTATCAATCTACCATGACGGAAGACGTACCCATGTAAATATTCCATGATGAAGCCAATATTCATTAGGCCCAAATTACCCTATTGAAAGTCTTTGGGATGTGCTGGAGTCGACTCAAAAGAGTGGTTTTATTCTCCCGCTGTCAATACAAAATCTTGGCCAAAAATTTATGAAACTCTTGGTGGAAATAAATGTTGTGATGTTGCATGACATTGTTGAAACAATGCCACAACAAAACCACAATGCTATCAATGCTAAACGTGCTCCAACTATATATTAGAGTGTGCACAATTTTTTGGACAGGCAGTGTAAAGTAGACTCCAGCACATCCAAAAGACTTTCAGTGGGGTTAAGCTCAGGACTCTGTGGTGGCCAATTTTTCACAATTTGAGCCTAATGAATCTTGGCATTGCCATCCTGGAATATGTACATGGGTAGCGTCCTTCTGACATGGTTGTTTGAGGGGTTGGGGGGGGGGGGGTGGTATAATTTATACACAATTACGGAATTTACCATTTGTATACCTCTATTTTTCTGAAATGTTCTACAGGATATTCAGCCAACATTCAGATAAAAAAACAAAAGGGGTGTGAAAACAGAAGAACTGCACAATTTTACACATAATGTATGTGAAACGCAGCGTTTTAGCTGTGGAGTAATGGTCTGCCTGTTTACCTTGCCAAATGCAGTGAATGATTGATATTCTGATTTATCAAAAGTGAGACTGGCTCCACCTGTATTGTTATTGCATCTGTTTGAAATCATAATCCATTATGTAGAATGTTAAGAGCTCATGCTGGTAGGAATAAAGAAAGGCTGCATTATTTACCACAACAAATTCTCCAGGGATAATACAAAAAGCCTGTTTACTTTAGGTAAACATTGTTGTGCATTGCAAGGAGAGAGAAAAAAATAATCCCTAATAACAGCAGAAAACTCCCAGAATGCTTTCATGTGTGTGCAACTCCTACTCCTCTCCACTATTAAATTTCACAAAAAGGTCATTTTGGCTTTCAAACACGCTTTTCTGCTGATGCTCTGGGCTGTTAAATGAAGCTCCTCTATCCTGCTTTGTCTCGCAACCATTATTAAGTTTAACAGCTATGTATGTTTCTAACAGAAAATCTGTAGCAGGGCATCAGAAAATGTTGGCCTGTGGATTCCTCCTTGACAGTGTCTGTTTTCCCAGTCATTCGCTATCAGATGGCCTCTATTACGCAAAACCTTTAGAAGAACCTGGCAACAATGCAGCTTTAAAGGGCACGAGCGAAAACACACGCAGAATAATTATGAAGCTGCTGACCTCTTGCTCATGCACCATACACCATTGGCAAACATCTGTAGCGGAGAAAATGGGTGAGTGAGTTTAGTATTTCTGCAGTGTTTCAGATATTGGATTCTAAAGCTTTACTTAAGAGGAACCTGATTTGAGGCCATATCCATTTATCTACACCTCTTTAAGGATATAAAGGGGTCCTATTATGCTTTTTCACTTTTTCAACTTTAGTTAGTCTGTGATGTTGCTGTTTGAGCATAAAAAAGATCTGCGAAGATACAAAGCTCCACTTCAAAAGGAGATATTTTATTTAACAGAAATCACTTTTCAAAAACTACAACGAACGACTCGTTTGGACTACAGTGCATATTTTCCGGGATTTGTGATATCACAAATATCGACGAATGGGAGACCTGGTTGAGCTGCACTAGAGTAGGCAACGAGTGTTATCATTATGTCGTAGACACGCTAGCTTTCCCAAGACAGACAAACTTAAGAGTGGTTACAGTCATCGGGGTTTAAATCGCGCTCAAATTGATTTGATATTGACGCAATATATACATCAGGCTATGGTAACAGGCATGACATTTCCCGACCCCGCTACGAGTGCTGCCAATCACAACACACACTGGCCTAGCTAACCAATCACAGCACATTTCTTATTTCAGAAGGCGGGCCTTCATTTGATACAGGAACTATTCAAGCCAGACTGTGGAGAGAGGTGTTGTTGTAATGTAAAATATGTGAAAAATAATTGTTTTTCGAACAACCTAGTACGAGAGCCTGTTCTAGTACACCCCCAAAACAAAATCAAGACTTTGTAAAAGAGCATAATAGGACCCCTTTAAGTTGCATTAAAATGCAAGATTTTAAAGCCTCTGTCCCTTTCTTGGAAATGCAAACAAAAATACCTTTGGAAGTAGCTAACAAAAAGTAGCTACACTGTTTATAGGAGCATGGCAGTAGCAAAACAGTTATTTTGCCCATCAAGTAGCAATGTGTTTTTTGTCACACTTTAATGCTTTACCGCCGTGCAAACTGGAATAGTAATGAAATGTGCTCACCTAGAACAGGTCATCTGGAAAAGGTCACACGGTCTTCACTCATGCATGGCTCCCGATTTGTCGTTTTATGAATCAGAATGGTGCTCACAAACACTATACACAACAGTTCATCTGCATGTGCACATTTTCCATTTGAATTCTGATAAACCCTTCCATCTTCTTTTTTTTTTTTTGTAGTGATCATGACTGTTGGTTATACATACATGATTATATAAATTTGCATGTGTGCTCCTTTCATAGAGTTTGGAAATCTGACTCATTTGAGTGAATCTGTTCATTTAGATGGTTCATTTAAATTAAATGGTTCAGAAACGATTTAAAGATTCATTTAAATGGTTCCATGATTTTATTATCATCATCATTATTACTTTAATAGATAATTATCTACTTGGTGACATATTTGCTTGTGTGCCCCTAAAGTTGGGAAACTTGATTTATTCGGTTAAATCTGTTCATTCAGGTGGTTCATGTACATAAACTGGTTCAAAAAAGATTAATAGATTCATCTAAATCAATCCATCTGCTTATTTATTCATAGTAATTACTATGTTTTCTACGTGCTTATTTCATTTGCTTGTGTGCTCTTATCGATGAGCTGGGAACTCCAATTCATTTGAGGCAATTTATTTATTTTACACTGTTTCATTTAAATGGACTAGCTTAAAAATTAGTCAAATTTTCGTTAATCTTACAGTATGTAGTATAGCTAAAAAAACATTTCAAATGGGAAGCTCTGAAGCAGTTTTGAAAGTAGTTTCAAAGAAGCTTTCCCCAAACTGCAGCATAAGTCATTGGTCTCATATGGTAACATGAAATGATAACATTTATTGTAGTGCTGATTGAGCTAATCGAGCAAAGAAGAAGAAATGCTCTACTACATAAGCAGCTTAAAGCTTCTCTCGGGCCCAGTTCATGTTTAAATGCCCCAGCGGGGTGCCTAACCTTTCAGCTGAAGAGGTTTTCCACTGGACTTTTTTTGGCCCCGCAAGCTGGACATTAAATGTCTCATCCCACCATTTCAGCACAGGGCAGATGAGGACATCTAGATTGACAGCTTTCCTTTTTGAAGGGAACAAGAGAATAGTGTCCTGACCTCTGATGTATCACTGCTGCACCGATTCAAAAAAGGACTGAAAAGACTAGGCCCACCAGGTAAAATTAGGGGACATTCTGTGATGATGGAAATTGCTGGCACAAAATTTAGATTTCAAAAGCTTGTAGCAATTGTATTAATTGTTCTATTGTACTAAATGTATTATTTAGTATAAATTGAATTATATGGAATTAATTATATAAAATTCACTAATAATAATAAGAATAATATAATACATTTTTAATAAAGTTGTCATAATTCTTTTAATTAATATTTTAGATTATTTTTTATTTGCAGGGCAGTAGTTCAACTCATTTTATAACATAAGAAGTTACAATCTTTGTAGAATCACACAGAAGAAAATAAACGGTTATAATAGTATATTGAATAAATGTGTAAAAGCTAAAAAAAACAACATTAAATATATTTAATTAAGTTAAGGTTCATTCTGAAAGCCCAGTGTAATACAAACACGCGTTAATACAAATGACATTCAAATAATACAATAAGGAAAAGATAATAATAATACATCAGGGACAGTCCTCCACATTAGATTGTTAAATTACTTTATTTCTGATCTCATCATCAAAATTTTTACAAAACTTTTTTTTCTGACAATAATATACTCAAAGAAGAGCCACATTTTTGCATTTGGAGCAGGTCTTCACAAAACTGTTTTCAATCTGTGTACAGACGAAAACAAAAGAAAACAACAGCAAACTAACAGAAGGGTTATAACAATTCATATTTACATCCCACAGAAAAACAATAACCCATAGCCTGAGACCAGGCAAAGCCAGAGAAACATGATTTTCATGGAAGTTAATGGGCCTATTGAGGATGAAGTGGAAGGTTAAAACTCAGGGGGAGAATACAAATGAGAGACAATATTGCTTTTCATTGTGTTTTTGCTCTATGTTATCCATTAATAGATTGAGTGAGGGGAAATGAATCGGAACCAAAAAGCCAAAATTCGCTTGAATCATTAGTTTGAGTTCTCCATAAATCATCACGGCCAGATCGCTGATATCTACAAAATTAGCAGTGATGTCACAGCTCTTTCTACAGTTCTTGCATAGAACTGTATAGCAGTTTAAAGGACGGTGTTTGAGATCTCAGCTGAGCACCGCTTTCTTTCCTACAAAGCGGCTCTGCTTTACAAGTGGAACAAAACATCCGACTTGAAATGTTATGCTGAGGAACCTTGAACATGCTGGATGGGTTTGCAGACAGCCAGCTAACAGACGTCATTTTAACAAAAGCGTTTTTTTGCTGTTGATACATCAAGGCTTCAGGTAACAGTGAAAACGATTACATGGGAGCTGCTGCGACAAGTAGGCCTACTGTATACCAGTCAAAATACAAATCAAACGTCTGTCTATATCAGATGCTTTTTCCTGCAGATGACACTCAAAAGCGCTAGAGTGATAGCTGCAACTCAGAATCAGTGTGAAAAACATAAATAAGCTTTAGTCGATGCAATACTGAAACAGTCACAAACAAAAACAAGGCTGTTTGAGATGAACGTACCGTCAGTTCAAGTTCTGTCAGTCATTCAGACAATGAAACATTTATATTTCCAGAAATGTTCAAAGAAAAAAAGACTACAGAAAACATGGACTCATGAAAAATAGATGATCTCAGACCAGTAGGACACATTGAACAGAAAGTACTTCCATCCCGCCATACGGATTGTACGCATTTTCTCTGCCTAATTTTTGTAATTTCTTGTTCATTGATTATAATATGTTTAGGTCGGAGTGTGTTTTGTCCTACAGAGCTGCATTATGACCAATTTTATATTAGTAATGAATGCCTTTTTTAACCATTTCAGAGGAAATCGTGTCTCTGTTCCAAAACATAGCGCACTGCCTACGTAGGCAGCATTTTAAGGCATTATTGGCATGTTCCCCATTTAAAAGTGTTCCAAAAGGTAGGCAGCATGATTAAGCTGCCTTCTAAAATCCCTACTTTTGACCAATTCAATTCAAAATGGCAGATTCACAGGCCTTCTTTGCACAGAAGTCAATCCCACCATGCATTGCGATGAGACCTGAAAAATTAAAGGTTACTTCAAATGTAAAAAATACTTGTTGAATACTAATGTTGATTATGAATACAATATTCTATACATAATATTCTATAATAGTCTACTTGGTTATATAAATTGGCATGTGCGCCCCCAGTTGGGAAATCTGATTAATTTGAGTGAATCTGTTCATTCAGATGGTTCATTTAAATGAAATGGTTCAAAAAAGTTTCATTTAAACCCTTCCGTCTTCTTTTTATTTAGTGATCACTGTGCTTTTTGCTATATAAATTTGCTTGTGTGCTCCTATCATAGAGTAAGGAAATCGTATTAATTTATGCAAATCTGTTCATTCAGATGATTCACTTAAATGAACTGGTTCAATAAAGATTCAGATTTGTATTTGTATTAAGTAGTGTAGCTTTTTTAAACGAGAAGCTCATAACTAGTCAAGTTTAGACAAGTTATAGATTATTTTACCCCAAATTAGTGCGCTGTGTTTTTACGTTTACTAAAATAGCGTGCTGTTAGCTTAGTAAGATGCTAACACTCATGTAAAATGTGGACGTTTCTATGTAGAGCATTCCAAATCGGTCACTTCTGATGATTCATGATAGTCAGGATGCTGTCTATGCAGGCGGAAAGGCAGCTCGCTAGATTTTGGAACAGATCCTTTGGCTCTTTGGCCCAATTTTCGCCCGGCTGTTCTGTCCAGCATTCACTTGTTAAACTATGACACTTGATGTTGAGATGTTTGCGGGCTGGAGCTTTGGTTGAATGTGGCAGATTTAGTAGACAGAGAATAAGTATGGTGACAGAGCCAAGTCCACAATAGCAGCAGATGTTAGCCCCATGGGCCAACCCCCGCACACTGACAACAGCACTACCTCTCAGCCATGTGCAAGCCTGGAGATAAGCGAAGGTTTTTCTCACCTCCAATTTCTACACAGATGAGCAGATGTATGTGTTTGTGTGTGTCTGTGTCATATATAGCTCCTTTCACCAAGACTTTTGCCCCAATATTTATTTGGCTGTGCAGCAGAAAAAAAAGAAAGAAAGCCAAGTGAGCTGAATTTCCTTCCCTCTAACTTTCTTTCTCTCAGGCTTCTTCCTGTCCTTCTGGATATTTGCATTAGACACTCATTTGAGAGTCAACAGAGAAATATAAAAGTCTTCTCTGTTCCTTTAAATCCTACCCTTGAGGAACAATGTGTTCCTAGAAGACACCCGGGCCCAAATCACAAGGGGAAAAAAAAAGAATGACCAAAACAAACACATGGGAGAGAGAAACTCAGTGAAGCTGTGATTTTCTAATTTAGCTTTTATGTGAATGAACTGTATTGGTCCATTCTTTGTAAAGTGCTCTCTGAATATTAGCGAATCACGCCTACTGATTTTAGAGAACATGTGGACAGAGACAAATTAATTGGAAATTTGCATTTAGCTTGCTTGTTCTCTGCAGCTTGACAGCACCTGTATGTATATTTCCAGGAAAATTAACACAGGTTTGATTTAACCCTCCTTTTGTCTCAAGAAACTGTGCCCACCTATGATCCTTGTGCCAAACTGAAATTTGATTGCAATGAATCCATCAATAATTTATGAATTCTTGATTAGGGATTGTTCACATTAAGTAGAATGTGTGTGTGTGTGTGTGTGTGTGTGTTTTTTTTAATTTCTGGATCTAAAGTTTATTATGATTACAGATTTGAATAAAAATAATTTCTGTAAAAAGGTACATTTTAGCTTTTATTTTGTATTTCACATATAAATCTCCATTTTGACAAACATCAAAAATAACTGCACTAGAATGTGAAGGCATATTTTTTTTTATAAATGTTAAATATGTTGGGGTCAAATATTATTAATAAATTAAAGGTATACACAACCATTCAAGAATTTGTGGTCTGTGCAATTTGTAATGTTTGTGAAGGAGTTTTTTAGGCTGCCATGTATTAATAAAAATACAGTAAAAACAGGAACATTGTGAAATTATATTTCAATTTTAAATAACTGTTTTCTGTTTTAAATGATTTTAAATATAGTTTATTCCTGTGATTGCATTCAAAAGCCATTACTCCAGTCTTCATGCTGGTGTGTTGCTTAGGAAACATTTCCTGTTATTATCATTTTAAAAAACAGTGTGTGCTTATATATTTTTAATAACCAAGCAAACATTCATAATCATTAATCATCCTTATTTGCAGGAATCTTGATATAGAAAATTGAAAACTGGAACAGAAGGGTCATAAGATGAAGGTATTTTTGGTGCAAAACAACTGAGTGACCGTGACAGCGGAATTTGAAGTTGTAGAGAATAGCCACACATGTGAATCAGTAAATCTGAAGTCACAGACAAAATTTGCAAACTTGTAGATTTTTTTTTTCTCTCCCAAAAAACACAACACAACAGTTACACCTTCTCGAATCCTTCACTGCAAGTGCACAAATCATATTCAGTGAATCACAAATCAAGAAACCCTTAGGCTCACATGTTTTGCTACTATTGCTGCAATGAATATGGTGCAAAACACATTCACAAACCTGCATCAAAAAATGTGAAGTCACAGACAAATTTTGTACATCCGCAAATCAGTTTGTGAATTCTTGCAATGAGATTTGCACGCTTGTAGAATGTTTTCTTACATATATATTTTTTTCTTGGATGCTTTTTCTAGCACAAACACAAGTGCACAACTACAACGGCGTGAATCTGCTGCTACGAGTCTCAAACACTGTTTTTCGCTTGCAAATGACAAGTTTCACGCTCTCTCCCTTATGCACCGCCTATCTGTGTGATAAATGGTGCAAAAGTGATTTGTGCATCTGTAGAGGCAACGGCGCGCACTGTTCAGAGAGCAGAGAATTTCAGCCAATCAGAAGAGCTCATTTGGGCGCCTGAAACACGCCCCCTAGTTTTAGCCACAACCCCGAAAAATCGCGAGCTGCGAGCATCTTGACAGCGACAAGTATCAAAAAAGGTACGTGGCTATTTTTTCTTTCTGAAATCATTTGTTTATAGCTTAAATACAGCTACGTTGGTAAACAGTGTTTCTTAGTTAGGTTAGCAAATCTTATTTCACGAAAGGTAAGCTAAAGTTAGCCTACCTGCACTGTTAAGTGTGCTAATCAATCGTCTCGTATTAAATTACACTGTCTAATATAACGATTTATTCCTTGTATTCTGTTATGCTTTACCTTATAGAAAACTAAAGGTAAACTAAAGGTAATTTACAGCAGGCAATCTATAGTAGGTAAATATCTATAGTAGTAGATATTGAGCCAAATCACAAAACAAGGATTCTCAAAGGAATGAAAACAGAGATAACTAAAGTAATTAGTAATCCTACCCAACACTGAGAGTAGTAATTACTAGGCAAATTACCTACTATAGATTGCCTGCTGTAAATTACCTTTAGTTTACTATAGTAGGCTATCCCAATAAAAATTACTATTCACCATAGGGAAAAAAAAAAAAACAAAAAAAACCACAATGGTACCCTTGGTTTTAACTTACTCACCTGTGAAGATGCACCCTGATCTGTAATTTTTCTATAAGGTAAAGCATAACAGAATACAAGGAATAAATCGTTATATTAGACAGTGTAATTTAATACGAGACGATTGAATAGCAAACTTAACAGTGCAGGTAGGCTAACGTTAGCTTACCTTTCGTGAAATAAGATTTGCTAACCTAACTAAGAAACACTGTTTACCAACGTAGCTGTATTTAAGCTATAAACAAATGATTTCAGAAAGAAAAAATAGCAACGTACCTTTTCTGATACTTGTCGCTGACAAGATGCTCGCAGCTCGCGATTTTTAGGGGTTGTGGCTAAAACTAGGGGGCGCGTTTCAGGCGCCCAAATGAGCTCTTCTGATTGGCTGAAATTATCTGCTCTCTGAACAGTGCGCGCCGTTGCCTCTACAGATGCACAAATGTTCCCCAAACAAACAAACATATTTAGGCCCATTATCACCACAGATAGGCGGTGCATAAGGGAGAGAGCGTGAAACTTGTCATTTGCAAGCGAAAAACAGTGTTTGAGACTCGTAGCAGCAGATTCACGCCGTTGTAGTTGTGCACTTGTGTTTGTGCTAGAAAAAGCATCCAAGAAAAAAATATATATGTAAGAAAACATTCTACAAGCGTGCAAATCTAATTGCAAGAATTCACAAACTGATTTGCGGAAGTACAAAATTCGTCTGTGACTTCACATATTTGATGCAGGTGTGTGAATGTGTTTTGCACCATATTCACTGCAGCAAACACTAGTAGTAGCCAAAAAATTGGGGGTACGAAGAAGTGTTTCGTGATTTAGTGATTCGTTAGACTAGGAGTTGTGCACCCTGCAAGGTTGAAAAAAAAAGGTTCAAGAACGGGGTGTAAAATGGTGTTGTCGTTTTGTGGGGCGAGGAAGGGAAAAAAAAAAAAAAAAATATATACAAGTTTGCAACTTTTGTCTGTGAATTCAGATTTACTGATACACATGTGTGGATATTCTCTACAACTACAAATTCCGCTGTCACGGTCTCTCAGTTGTTTTGCACCAAAAATACCTTCATAATTAATTGGAAATAGTAACTTTTGACCATAACAAAATGTTTTTACTGGAGTTTCATGCCTTAGACCGGCCCACTTATTTTGCATTTTCTTGATCTAGAATTTTTGCTAGCATATCTCCAACAACTGACTTTTTTTTTTTGTTTTGAGCAAGGTGCCGCTGTCAGGGGAGTCAAAAGATAATTATGTCATCATTATGGTTGCCAATTAACTTCAGAAATGGAAAAAAGGGACAATTGTGATTCCTTATCTTTTATTCTTTAAGAAAATAGTGTTTGTTCTTGTATTCTTATGGAAAATAAGTGTTTATTCTTTAAGAAAATAAGGGACAGAATAAGGGACGCTCCAAAATATTTGTACTGTACCATAATGCATGTCTGCCTGCAGTCAAATAGTTCTCAGAAACAATCACAATTTTTTTGCTTAACCCATTTATGTACAATTATTCAAAAAATAATTTATGTTATACAAAAAATGTCATCGGCCTGAGTAAATTGTACCAATATAGAATTGTGACTTCACAAATCACAAGTGTATAATTTAGGAGGTGAAAACACTGTGAAATTACAAATGGCATGAAATTTGAAAGCTAACAACTGATGGTCTATGAAACGTCAGTCAATAAAGCATTTTTAACAATGGCACTTAAAGGGGTCTATGATGTGCTAAAATAACATATTTTGTGTATGGTGTAGAAATGTGTTTAGGTGGTTTAAGGTAAAAAAAAACATGTATTTCACATACTGTACATTATTGTTGCCCCGCCTTTCTGAAATGCATTGATTTTTACAAAGTTCATCAGTCTGAAAAACGAGGTGTGCTCTGATTAGCCAGCTATCCAATGCGTTGTGATTTGCCGAATACCTCAAACGTGTGACGGAAATGTTACACCCCTCACCATACTGTGATGCCCTGTCCCAGCTGGAGCGACGAGACAAAAACATTAAAACCCATTATAAACGAGGACATCGTTGCATCCAGTGGGGACATATTACGGATTATAATGACTTGTACTGTCTTTTTACGCGCTGCGTTGCATTGCGCTGCATAAACATAAAACCATATCTAGAGAAACGACAAACAACAAGTGCTACTCCACACTGCCCAAACTCACGTTTGAATCATCAGTGGCAAAATTCTTTAAATATAAAAAAACGTACTTACAGTCAGTGAGTCAAAACAGCCAGCATTGTAGTCTACTCTAACAGGATCACGAAACAGTCCTCCATAAAATGCACTGAACACATCTGAATATTTGGGTTAAAATGTTCTGGAACAGTGTTGTAAATACAACTAACCACTGATTTCTAGTCGTGTCCTCTGTTGGAAGACCAAACAAAGTAGATTCGCTTTCACAACAAAACACACAGAGTCACACACGGCCGGCTTGAGTGAGCAGAGGCGGGCTTGAGTGAGTGGCGGCAGGCGGGCTTGAGTGAGCAGAGGCGGGCTGGCTTGAGAACGGCGCGGCCGGCGTATTTGACGAAGGAGCGGCCGGCGGGCGTGCGGCAACAGCATGTGACGACCCCGGGCTGTACTCCACTTCGTCCACAGTGAAAGCCGATCCGCCGATCCACAGCGCCGCAAAGTTGATGTTTTCCTGCACGTGTTTGAACGAGCCGTTTTAGGTCGGCGTGGTTGACTCTTAAAAAAAACTTTTTTTAAAGAAATCTATTTGATTTGAGACTTAGTCTTGCAAACTTCAGGCTTGAATGTTTTCATGCCTGCTGGATGTTGGGGTCATGATCAATAATTGTTTGAATGCCCAAACGATTGGCACAATCAAAACTCGGCCGGTGAGGGAATTGCGGTTAGCGCGAGTCCTGCTGGTTGTGAAGCAGGAGCCAACCGGAAGAGGGATTCCGTTTGTCTTATCATCTTTACACGGCTTTTCAAAAAAAAAAATGAAAAAACAATGATTTGCGCAAAAATTTAATGATTAATTTAAATATGAGGAATGTGTATTGATCTCTGGTCTAGTCGCAGGGGTAGGGCAAGTTCGGTTCCTCGAGAGGCCGTAGGCCTGCAGAGTTCGGGTTGGAGCTGTACTCTGCAGGACTGCGGCTCTCTAGAGCCGAACTTGCCTACCCCTGGTCTAGTGGAAATAATAATATGGGCTGCCCCATAATAAATAAAATAATAAATAAAAAGAGTGGGGCTGCTATGAGTGCAAGCAGTCAAGGGACAGCATCCATATTTCAACCAAAGGGCATTTTTTTTTTCTGACAACATGGCTGTACCCTCACAGAGTCCCACAAAAAAAAAAACATACAGACGGCCAACTGGGAATCATGCCCGATGTCAACGATTAGCAAATACCGGGCCTGCCAGGTTTTACTGTACCCCCCCCCCAACTAGATTAATTTAATCTATACTTCACAAAAAACAAAACCCCAAAAAAACAACAACAAAAATGAACAAGACAATAGGAGGGTTAAAAACGTAAAAGGCAAAATGTGAATGACAAGCAAAGAGAAGATGCAGGGGCGTCCTCAGCCTTACGTAAATGACCGTAAAGCAGCAAATTGTCAGAATAATGGGAAGAGACAGTTACATAAGGCGCCATGATTTGGTGACTCTGTGGAGGAGGAGAATTGTTGCTTTGAATGACGGTTTAAGAGCTTAGATTATCTAGTCAAGGTAACTCATCCAAATAGCTGATAGGATCGGATGCTTTCATACGCATTTCTTGTTTAATTTAAATGCTAAGTATTTTATGCAGACTGACCAAGCAAAGAGTCCCAAACAGGAGGTCTATAATGCATGGAGAACATTATATAAAATAATTGAGTTTCAATTAGAATAATTAGAATGAAATATTCTAGTTTCCCCTGAACAACAGTCTGACTTTGCCTATTCAGGACACAGAAAGTAGTATGGATTTTCTGCAACACTGCCATTGAGCTAATGCATTGCTTTAAGGAGCGTTTTATGAGGTTGTAAAGTTCTTGTGACTTACTCAGAATTGAAATGCGGTGGGCAGGTAACCCTATTAGCATTTACTTAACAACATCAATTTTTTTTTTTTTTTTTCCTTACCCCCCCCTGTTTTTTTTTTCAAGTCTTCTACCTTTACTTGATCCATCCATGCATGAGCCTCGGGAGCAAAGTAAAGCCCGTTCCCGAACACGTAGATATATTTTGCCTGGGTGTCTCGCAATCCCCACTGAGGCGAACGCGAGCGCGGATCACAACGTTAGGGCACATAGCCGAAGACAAGTTATTATGACACAGCGCATTGCTTCCATTCTTCTATCCCCCAACCGAGTCAGCAGTAAAGTGCGACACCGAAATGACCATCTTGCCACATCGAATGCTGGCTATTAATGAGATGATATCTATGAGGGAACCCCAAATTTTTATTGAGATGGCAGATAGAAAAATATCAGTCTTCCAAATGAGGGGTCATATCGAGTCTCTCTAGAAGCGTATTCTTTGATAAGGGTGCGCGTTTAAACAGCTGAGGCTCCTGTCTTTTTCACAAAACTTGTGTCAAAAGAAGCAAAACAGTGTTTCTTTATACTCTCTATTTACACGATAAACATACGAAGATAACTGGTGCCAGAAACCGTCACGACACGTTTCAAAATGTCTTTGATCGTCTTGACAGCATCACTTCTCTTGAAGAGATTGAGACAGGATAGTGTGAAATCCATTTCTTACCTTGCCAGCTCTCCAGCACATTTCCTGTGATGTCATTGCGTTTTATCCACCCATATCTGATCTAAACTTTGAGTTTTGGAGGGGCCAAAGCGGTTACTGTGGCTCCTGAGAAGATGGGTGATGATGTCACCACCAGTCATTGCTCCAGAGGCCTTGAACTGGTTGAAATTCGCAAAATCCACACTGACTGTTGGTGTGGTACCATGTCCACATTCATTGTGTGAAGTCCAAACGCACAGGCACACAGGGTGAAAAAAAAATCTGTGTTTACAGGCAATAATTCCATATTCTCATGTTATTCAAAAGTCTTTTGAGGGTTGAAAGAAAGAAAAAATCAAACAGAACAACTGGACAGTGGCTTGTAACGCCAGAGTTTATTGAAGAAAAATGCTCTGCTGAACTAAAGTAAGTTAAACCGCAAACTGAGTGATACAGAATCAGTGTAATGTGACTAATGGATGACCACAGAAGTCTATTAGACTACTAACAGTCCAATGTTCAATGGAAAACCACACAGGAGCATCTGGTCTGCCTTAATCTCAACTCAAACTAAAAATGAACAGGCCCTCGAATGACTATGGGAGACCGGAGGCTATTGTAACACTTATTCAGCATATGCTTAGTAGAGATCACTTTCTGCCTGAGGAAAAGCATGATCATTTCACATTTCACTTTATATTAATTGGAAATATTTGTTTCATTACCAAAAAAAGTGTAATAAATGTATTTTAATTGTTTTAATTTTAAATGATTTTAAAATGTATTTAAAATGTTTAATTATATAAATATATATATATAATTTTCCACTTTAGACTTTTTTTTACCTGACAAATAAAAGATGTATCATCATACTGAAAACGATTCAGTAATAGTACTACATAATAAATCGATAATACCATTATTTTGATGTGTGCTGTTGTTGGAAATACAGTGGGTTAATAAACTTTTGATTTTGATGATTGCCCCCAGTCACTGTCACAATCAAACCCATTACACTGACTACTTGTATTAAATTCAATGTAATGATACTAGTTACTGTTGGCATATACAGTGGGTACGGAAAGTACTCAGACCCCCTTAAAATTTTCACTCTACACAATATTGCAGCCATTTGCTAAAATAATATAAGTTAATTTTTTTTCCTCATTAATACACACAGCACCCCATATTGACAGAAAAAAAAAAAACAGAATTGACATTTTTGCAGATTTATTAAAAAAGAAAAAACTGAAATATCACATGCTCCTAAGTATTCAGACCCTTTGCTCAGTATTTAGTAGAAGCACCCTTTTGATCTAATACAGCCATGAGTCTTTTTGGGAAAGATGCAACAAGTTTTTCACACATAGATTTGGGGATCCTCTGCCATTCCTCATTGCAGATCCTCTCCAGTTATGTCAGGTTGGATGGTAAACGTTGGTGGACAGCCATTTTTAGGGCTCTCCAGAGATGCTCAATTGGGTTTCAAGTCAGGGCTCTGGCTGGGCCATTCAAAAACAGTCACAGAGTTGTTGTGAAGCCAACTCCTTCGTTATTTTAGCTGTGTGCTTAGGGTAATTGTATTGTTGGAAGGTAAACCTTCGGCCCAGTCTGAGGTCTGAGCACTCTGGAGAAGGTTTTCATCCAGGATATCCCTGTGCTGGGCCGCATTCATCTTTCCCTCGATTGAAACCATTCGTCCTGTCCCTGCAGCTGAAAAACAACCCACAGCATGATGCTGCCACCACCATGCTTCAACGTTGGGACTGTATTGAATAGGTGATGAGCAGTGCCTGGTTTTCTCCACCCATACCGCTTAGAATTAAGGCCAAAAAGTTAAATCTTGGCCTCATCCGACCAGAGAATCTTATTTCTCACCATCTTGGAGTCCTTCAGTGTTTTTTAAATGTTCTTGCACTAAGGAGAGGCTTCCGTGGGACACTATTTCCATAAAGCCACGCTGGTGGAGGGCTGCAGTGATGGTGACTTCTACAACTTTATACCATCTCCGGACTGCATCTCTGGAGATCGCCACAGTGATCTTTGGGTTATTATTTACCTCTCTCACCCAAGGCTCTTCTCCCAGATAGCTCAGTTTGGACGCAGGCCAGCTCTAGGGAAGGGTTCTGGGCGTACCAAAAGTCTTCCATTTTTTTTTTTTAAGGAATGGAGGAACTGTGCTCGTGTCCTCCGGTTGGAACCTTAGTGCGCAGAATTGTTGTTTGTAACCTGGCAAGATCTGTGCCTTGCCAATATGTCTCTGGCTCTTCAGGCAGTTCTTTGACCTCCATGATTCTCATTTGCTCTGGCATGCACTGTGAGCTTTAAGGTCTTATATAGACAGGTGTGTGGATTTTCTAATCAAGTCCAATCAGTATAATCAAACACGGCTGGACTCAAATGAAGGTTTAGAACCTTCTCAAGGATGATCAGAAGAAATGGATAGCACCGGAGTTAAATATATGAGTGTCACAGCAAGGGTCTGAATACTTAGGACCATGTGATATTTAGTTTTTTTTTTTATATAAATCTGCAAAAATGTCAACAATTCTGTGTTTTTTTCTGTCAATATGGGGTGCTTGTGTGTACATTAATGAGGAAAAAAAAAGTAACTTAAATGATTTTAGGCAAATGGTGCAATATAACAAAGAGTGAAAAATTAAGGGGGTCTGAATACTTTACGTACCCACTGTATGTATGTTATATATCAAATCATGCATGGATTATGTAGAGTCGCGTTATATAGGCAAATTGCAATTACAATCGTCCCTGGTCTCCCATACGTCTTGCTGTTATAGCCAATTACAGCAATTTCATCCATGTAGCTACTTTGTTGAGTGACATCTGGAGTCTCTCAGTTAACACTCCATGACCTGAGGTGACTGACCACCTCTTTCTGAACTCAGCTTAAGAAAATCTTGGTTTATTCAGCTCTTCGATACAACTGGAAGCTCTAATAGAGGGGGGGGGGGGGGGGGGGGGGGGAGGGGGGAGAGGGATCTAGTTTGTTTATTGTTAGATCATTCCTTAGATAATGAAAAGCCATTTGACACTGGTTAGAAAGATTGTTTGGTCAGAACATGTTCTACACAAGCTTGTAAATGTAAACGCTTCTAGCCAAGTTCCATTTCCCACATTATCATCTGCCAAAAACTCAAGTATGTGTTGAATTTTCAGCGTTCTCAGTTTTTCCATTTAGGTCAATTACTGTCATAGCGTAGCAATAGTTTGAAGAAAATAATGCTGAGTAAGTTAGCACACACTCCTCAATGACGTATAACTTAGTCACCTCAATAATAACACACCCAGCATAATGTCGCCCCCTGGAGGTTTATTACAACAAACGCTTGCAATGCGTTACATACTTGCGAAGAATTGGTTTCTGCCACTGTATGGTAACTCCAACATGCTAACCAAGTGAGGGACGTTTGCTCCGTCCCCTTATGATTCTTCCCTCTTGAAGCTGAAGTGTGTAATTTTTCGGCTTTTTAGTGTAACACAGAGACAACCTGTATTCAGTAACAAGTGGTTGACTTAGCAGACACGTAAACACTGTGGCTATTTCAAAGCATTGTTTGTTTAAACACTCACACTAAAACAAGCCAGCATAGCAACACTGGCACAACCAATGGCGTAAGTTTGAGGCGTGGCTGTCTGTTTGCCTGACCAATGGCAGATAAAGGAAACCTTTTTGAAAACAGTCATATTTTTCACTAATGGCGAAGAAATTACACACTACAGCTTTTAAACTTAAATCACACATACACACTCACAAGCAAACACACATACACGATCTAGTCGACACGTAGCCTTCAAAATACAAAGCTTGATGTTTTTCACTCTGCATTTCAGTACTGAATTCTGCAGAACTGAAAATCAGTCGTAAACTCCACCGCACATTACAGTATGCATTAGACACATACTGATTAGTTTGATTACATTTTGAAAAGAAACACAAGCTATATGTACATCTAAAGAAGCTTGATCTTTGGTACATGTGCACGCTGAAAGACCTTGCCCTGTGAACCTTCATTTCGGTTTAAATTAATGCTTTTTTTTAATAATCAAGAGATCTTCCATCTGACATGCTCATGTCTAGACAGATCTTTCGTTTTAATCAAATAATGACAGCATTTATGAGCACTCCCTGGCAACTAAATGAAAATAACAGCGAGAGGCCTTTGAGCTCTGGTGAGCATTAATTTGTTTCTTTTCATTCTCTCGTTCTCACACTCTCTCCCATGTCAAAAAAACAAAAACAAAAAAACCTTGTTTATTGCACATTCCTATTCATTCTTCACTCAGCATGGGAGAATCACCATTATCTACTCCTCAGAGAAGGCATCCTGTAGCGTCAGAACAGAGCGAGGGCTGAATGAAACCAAAGCCACGTTTAACATCTCATGCGTGTTGCACTGGATTTCAATTTGCCATTGAGCAGAACGGGGACAGCAAAACGTGTGCGGGCCTTTGATGCAGAACAAAGAAAAGATGGAAAAAAACAAATGGGATCCCATTTTCCAGGATACACTACACTCCACAATGGAAATGTACCGTATGCCAGATCCTTGTGTCCTCCAGCGACGTCGTGGGAATGTTTTTCACTTCTCTATATTCGAGAGAAACTAATTTTCGGATGCACTGCTGCGTTAATGCCGGCAGAATGTGGATCACCGCCCAGGCACAGCCTCTTTTGAAATTACCCATCATGACTTGCTTTGCGAGCGGGGGCCGTTAGCATCTAAAAGTGAGGGTGCTGGTGGAACGTTCTGTTGTTGGATAGTTTATGGAGCGTTCTGTGTTGGGGTAAGGGATGCAGGGCCCCTCCACGGGCGCTCTCTGGCTGGGTGGGGAGCAAGGTCCCGCGGTGCCCGTGTTGATGGTGGGCACTGCCGGAAGGGCCACTGTCTGGATGGTGCTCCTCTCGCGGGGGGGAAGCTCCTCCAGCCCCTCCAGGCTTTGCGGCGGACCCTCATAGCTCATGTTGAGCCGCAGGGGTTGATGGGCCTGGCAGTAGTCCACTATAGGCTGCTCGTACCTGTAGAAGGTCAGAGTGTTCATCTGGTGAGGAACCTGTGGGGGGTAAAGTAGAGAGAGAAAGAATGAGCTGATGATCCCTAATTAGAATAATTTAAGTCATTAACAGCCATTAAATCATCATTAAAAGGATAGCTCATTCAGGGGGTCGGCGAGAAATGTTTTCATATCAACTCACCTCGATGTCAGGGTGTGGGGGTGATGTTTCTGTAGTCTGTGGGCTGTAGGACCAAAAGGAGAAATTGGTTGAATGATTTTTGCTGGCGCGGGGGTCTTTTCCATGAAAAAATCCATGCAATTACAAAATTAATGACATCTGAATTAATTATTCGAATTAATGCTTAATTGAATTAACTCGATTCAAAAGAATGATTTGACTCAACAGTGAATTTTCAGTGAATACTTACTTACATTTTGGTCTTTTTTCAATGCTGGCAACAATAGCGTCTTGTATAGCTGCGGGTGTGTTGAGTGATTCCCATATGGAGCTCGTCTGTTTTTATGCTTTGTTTTGTACACCACAGCTGACAGCCCATGTGCCTCATTGCTCATGTGTTTTTTTGCTGAAAGACTTTAGTTGGGCCAAGTCTGGTTGTGAGTGTTGGGGGCAAAGGCTTGGGTAGGTAAGGTGATCTCGTTGCTCATTAGTTTCGTCTATGGTGGGAGTCCTGTTATGAAAAGGGGCATCAGGAGATACAGAAAAAGGGTGGTCAGCTGCGGTACTTCTGGATTAGGGGTGGGTGGTGAGGCCAAGGTGAGGCAGTGTAAAGGCGCATACGGGTTTGGACCAACATGTACTGACATTGTTTTCAGGGTGGGTGTGGGGGTGGAACTACCCTTTCAGGTGTTATGAGATTAAGAGTAAACCGACGCTGGCCCTCGGGGGACCACAAGAGTCAGGAAAGAGTGGCAGCTTTGAATAATATGCGTCCGTATGTGCTGTGTGTGGGGTGGCTGGTCGTTCTGTTTGTTTTCTCTCAATGATAGCTTTGCACTGGCCGCGGTGGGGGTCCCAGGGTGGGCACTTGATGTGTTGGTGTTGTTCGCAATCATCGCCTCGTGCTGCGGGGTTTGGGTGGCTTGAACTAGGGTGTTTTGGGTTTTGAGGTTTCTTTGGTGGTGCGTGGGGCGTGTTTTGGTGTTTTTATCTCGTTCTATCTAGTGGTGGTGGTTGGGGTGTGGTTGGCTCTGTGTTTTTCGTGCGACTGGCCCGTTAAGCGCGGCTTTCCGTCTGCATTTAGCAGCGGGCCTCGTGGCGCGGGCGGTGGGGGGGGGGGGGGGGGGGGGGCGTTTCAAAAGCACCGCGCTAGTGCTGGGTAAGCTTTTTACACCGAGTGCAAACCCAGCATCTGTCTTGCTTCCCAGTGTGTGTGCCGTGCTCACTGGTGTGGACACCCGTCTGTGTCGTACACAGCAATAGACAGAATGTCCACATACACACATCCCCGGCGCACGACTGCTGCAGGTTGACAGCTATGTTGCCTTGTGTGGTAGGGGTCTCACTTGTCGGGCTCACACTACTATAACTTGTTTGTGCCTAGAGGCGTGGGCCCGCAAGATGAATCTACACTAGTATTTTCGCCCCCCATAAACATTCCAATAGCTGACGGGTAAACACTGACAACCGAAAAATCTAGATACGTGAAAATACTCTAGCTTTACTGAACAAATAGTTTCAAGAAACAAAGGATTAAGATGGATTTTTCTCATGTATAACAAGAAGTCAAACAATCAATCACCCACGCGTAATACTCTCCCCTACCCATCTCCCCACACGCACACCCATCCCCCCGAAACAAAAGAGCTCAGTCATCCCTGCGGTCTAGAAAAAACTCTCTAAACTTAGCACCCCAAAACACAAGTACCACCTTCCCTTGGATGAAAATGTAGCCAGCAACGACTGGACGGGCCATCCGCTGGGCTTATTAACTATAACAGAAGCAGAAGAATACCAAACTTTTGTGACAAGCACGGAACTATTGGGGAAGATGAGGGTAAAGAACAAGCACCGCTGTCCTGCCACCGTTCACAGGCTCGTCTCAGTTAACGAAGCAACCGAATACACCTGACATCTCTGCACCACGTGAGGCCTCTTGCACCGAAACGGGTCACACGGCGAGCAGACCAGGATCACCTAGCCCCACGCCCGAACAAACACAAGCGACTCCCGCTCGAGGAGTCCAAACTCAGCTCACTTCCGGCACCCCTATGAGGAACTACCTCGTCCGCCAAACAAAACAGAAACCGGAGAACAGGACCAAACAGAAACGGGAAGACCCTTCACACTAAAGAGATCTAGGACAACGAGGCGGTAGACCAGAGTTGTGCGGGCCTTACAAGAAACTACCGAAGGTTGGAGCATGGAGCAGGCCTTCCGCCACGAGAACGCAAAAGAAGCCTAGCACAAAATAACGAGGAAGTTGCCATACAAAGGAAACTAAAGGAGGAAAAGATGGGGTTAATACTGTTGAGTGGAAGCACAAGCAAATCGCCAACTCATCAGCGAGCAATCAAGCATCAAGCGCAGCAGCGCAGCATTATATAACACAACAACGTAAAAACAAAAAACCGGCGGACGAAGGAAAGCAAGTCGACGACTAGCGAATCAATCTGACGCATAAGGTGGAGACGTAGTGCAACAACTTTACACTGGCACACAGTATTAGCAAAAAACAAAAAAAAAGATTAAAAAAAGGTGGGCAGACATGTATTCGATCGGAGAAGAAAAATCCATCACAGGCAGCCAGAGCTCCATCACACCCAAAACACCTACGACACAGCTAAAATGATTCCACCACACAGAACAATTTTTTTCCACTGACAACACAGTTTCATTGCGTTTAAAATGAGCAATGAGAGGTCTACCTTCAGACGTCAATCGTGACAAGCAACTGTGGTGCGCGATAACAGATGGCAAGACAATATTGACCCAGAGGCGTCACCGGGATCAACTAATTGACGTTGGGGACAAGAGAGCTCTAGCCTTGTGGACAGACGACAGAGTGGTACAGAGACATCATGACGAGCAAAGATAACTAAACCACTGCAAATGTATGCCGTACGAATAACTCAGCGATAAAAGAGATCAGTTGTTCAGCGGTTCGGAGTTGTGAACAGCTCTTTGAATATTTCCAACAATATAGCAGCACACTTCCCTCATATTCCGTCACCCTGATGACGCGAGCAAAATACTTGCATGGGCACCAGCAAGAAATCACAGCTACTAGCGTAAAAACTGCTATTACTTAGGGGCTCATGAGGGGATTGATAGTGTATTCAACCAGAGAATAATATCACTATTAGCTGTAGTGTCGCATACAAGTATGCCAAAATACACACCCAAGGGCCGATACTAAATGGTGAAAAGCGATTTTATTCCAGATGACAAGATGCCAGTGTTGTGTTCGTCTATGTTATATGTCCTGTGAACATCGCTTGGGGCGCTGAAACCAGATGATGCCGCGAGATAGGCGGCAATGGCGGGTACAGTGACATGCTCGACGTAGATAATACAAACGATATAGTGTACAGGTCTATATATCTATCAATGTAGGAATAGTAAGATATCTATATCTATATATATAAGATATAAATATAAAGATTGCTTATAGGCTGATGGTTTTTACGTATATAAAAGTCCCTCAAACGAAAACCGACGTATTGAAACAGACAACGAAGAAAAGATACCCAGGGTGCTCTACTAGAAGTTTAGGCTGGAAACTCGACGTGTAAGGGACTATTAGCATCGATACCACTAGAGAGAAAAACGAAGGACGACTCTCGTACAAACAGAATTCTATGAAAAACACAAAAATGACGCATGAACACGTAAAAGCGAAACAACATAGATAATTTAAACCACATTTTAGAATATTTACCTGCTTGGCATCTTTGCATTTAAACTCCACAGCCATCCGAAATATTCATGCGTGCATGATATCTAATGGATCTGTAGCAGTGAAGACTGTGCCATAATTTAAGTCGGTGCGCGGTGTATTTTTGTACAGTTATGATGTAGCCAAGTTCATGAGCGATTGAATACGTTGCTTTAAAACACATACCGTTTAAGCCCGGATGGCTGACACACAGGTATATCTTTTTCTATGCTAATAGTGAGAGGTTGTTGACATGAAGGATTAGGCTTTCAATACTATACGGAATTCAGGATTACGGGTGTGGGCAAGCAGGTTGATTTTAACATTTCAGAATTAAAAGGCTGATGACAAGGAGAAAATAGTTGTTAATAAGGGGGGAATGGTTTGTATTGGTCTCGGCCAAGACTGATATCAAATAGAAGCAAATATAAACCTAATATTGTCTGATACAGATATGCGGGAGAGAGCGGGAAGAGGCCAGCTGGCAACATCAATCACAAAGAAACAGCAATTGTATAAAAACACAGGAAGAGGCTGTGATCTGAGCTATTAAGGGTTGGCAGAAGATCTTCTTGTATTTTATGAGTCATCGGCGTGTTTAGGACACAGGTGGGTCGAATCTACAGTCTATGAGGACCCTCATAAACATCAAAAGGTGCCAGGGTAAAAAGAGAGGAGCCACGAGGAAAGTTGGCCCAAAATACCAAAACGCAGGTATCAGCCCAGGGCCGTAAAGACGTGAGGGCCCAACGGGTAGCTTCGAAAATGAACAATAGAAATGAGAAAGATATCGGACATGCACCCTGTTGAATCAAAACGAAAGAAACGCTTTCCACATAGAGTGAATCTGTTTTCCATTTATGTTGGCGTGTTCCCAATATTACAACAATTACATCACAACAAGGTTATAGGAAGAAAAAACAAAAATTCCAAAGAAAAAAAAAAGAGAACAGTAAGCCTTAAGAAGTGGGGAGTGGAAATTGAGTGTTTGCATGGGCAATTTAATAAACTGGTACGGGAGGGGCTTCTTTAAAAAAAAGTTAATAACTATTTCCATACTTCGTCATTGTGTTAGTAGGCCGCTGGGCCTTTTCAGCCTCAAATACTCCATCTTATAGTCTCCCCAGATTATCCTTCAAATCATTCTAGATCTCTGAATTTATTATCGCAAGCGACATTTCTAATTTCTTATTCAATGTGACATCGTATATGCTGCTTAATATTTTTTTGTAACTGATACACTAAATTTCAGGCTTCTTTTGTGACTAGAAAGAACAGCTGTTACAACTATTTAAAGACCCAACATTTGGAACGCAAAATTGTACACATAAATGAAAATGGCAACAAACCCCCTGATTTGAAAGCATATTCACACGTAAAAAAAACAAAAACACACTCGTAGATTTCCTATGACAGTCTCTCCTGTAGGTGTTTGAGTTGCAGTAGGTTTAAAACTGTTTGGGCTATTTTCATAAGGCAGGTGAGCAAGCGTTGCCTCTGAAGATAAAATCACACAAAGACAAACTATTTTGTTTATGTGGAATAGCCTACACAAATGAATTAGGATTCATTAAGAAAGTAAATGGTCAATTTTGAGTTGCTGTTAACTGTAAGTATCTATTCTGATGAAGTGGCAAGGTCACATTGTGCTGAGTTATAGTGTGTGTCAGAGGTAAAGTGTGGTCAACTGAGAAGGCAAATATTTAGTCCAGGATGTTCATGCTACTGTGAACGCAGTGGACTATGCAAATGGGACAGACATATAAAATATAAACAGGGTGAATCCCATATATTGAGGCAAACACAATGTTCTATGAGAGACAAACCTTTCTAAAGCACCATGGAACTCCTGTCACTCTCTCCTGCTCAATGACACGCTTTTCACTTTGAAACCCCGACACACAACACACACCACCACGGCGCACGCACCCCACACACACCCACACACACACACACCAGCACCCCTGACTACTTCTCTCTCTAGCTATTTCCTTCCTTTGGACACTCCTTAACTGATCTCAGGAAGTTGCCGCGATATTATAATATATTCCCTACTACCTGTTTCAGGTGAAGTTCTGAAAAGCGGGAGACATAAATTAACTTGACGGTGGGGTGTGGTATGGTGGTGTAAGATAGAGAGGAGAGAGATCGAAGAATGGGGTAGTGGACAAGAATTGGTCATAACTACCTTTTTCAGCACGGGTGACAGACGTGGACAACTGTATGCGTTAGCGACACTACTATTTATTCACACAAATAAAAAAATGGCTAAGACAGGGAAAACTGACAGTATCCGGTTCACTGGGTTCATTACTCACTTGTCCTTAAGAAACAGCGCAAAACATAGCGGCGGCCATATACAGACTTGTGAGGTTACGACTTGAATCTAATTTTTAAATCTAATTTATTCAACACTGCTTCAGAATTCCTTAAGTACACGAGGCTAATTCACACCCTCTTCTATAATGATCATGTTTTAATATTACATGCATTAAATTACTTTATAAAGTAAACAGTATTAGGGTGACGCACAACTGTCCTGATAAAGTAATGAAGAAAAATATCAATAATAAAAAAGCCTTTGGTTGGATGAAGTTTCAATGTCTTCTATTCCAGCGTCTGTCACGAACTCTTGTCTGGTTCAAATAAATGCTTTATTTGATGGTATATTGTGAGTTTCTTAACTCATGGTCTCCTTCTCATTATCCAGATGACAAACACCATGGCCAACTACAGGCACAACGCGCTGGAACTGTTTGTCACATTAACGGTTGACTGTGCAGATCAGGGTGACCAGTATGTGAGGACATGGTGCTCTTGTCCCTCCTGTTTATTCAAGCTTGACGAATGAGTCTGTTGTGCCCATGGTCCAGGCTAGTTATTCAATAGTTTTGGCTGCATATTAAAAATTAAACCATAAGTCCAAGTCTAACAGCTCTTGATTATTGCTGCCAGCGACTGCAACTTCACGGCTTGCTGGCCTTAAAAGCATGCCAACTAGCTGACAGCGACGACTAATAGATTGCCCGCCAATCTCCGTAAGGAATGTATAGGATTCATTTTTCCCAATGTTCAGGCCAAAACCTTTCTATTACCAGAAACATTACTGCAGTGCATTTGCAGTGCATTCATGCAGGAGGAAAATCAGTGCAACAATGTATTTACCATGTCTAAGAGGCTAAACAAGGCGAAAGACATTCACCATCTGTATGCATGAGTTATCCTGCTATAGCTAAGCGTGCGCAGTATAGAATACGCTAGATCTTTAGTTAATAAGGTGACAAGTACAATAAGCAATATTGCTTATATATTTCCAAGCACAGCCTGCATATAATTGAAAAATGCAGGACTACATGAGAGAGGATGTTCAGACACATTGTGCAGTTGCGATTGTGTTGCAATTGGTACAAATTGTAATTTTCTGTCATTATTTATTCTTCTGTATGTTGCACAGAAGAGTAATTGTTATTGAACAACTGGACAAAAAGGACTAAATATATAAATAAAGGGACTAAATAAAAGGACTGAAAAAGTAAATAAATAAAAGGACTAAATAAATACATAAGTGAACAAATAAATAAAACGACAAACTAAATAAAGACTAAATAAGTAAATAAATAAATAAATGACTACATAACTAACTAACTAAATAAAATATGAAATAAAAGGACTAAATAATTGAATGAATCAATAAATAAAATGACTAAATAATTAAATAAATGAAATGACAAAAAAAAATTAACAAAAAGACTACATAAATAGATAAGTAAATACAAGGACTGAATAAATATATAAATAAAACAACTAAACAAATAAAATAACTATATAAAAACATGTACATAGACAATCAACAGATTTTAAGTGGTATTAAGTGGTATAAAGCCATATAATAGGGAGTATAAAACAAGTAATTGTAAGGTAGTTTATAATATTACACCAGTAATATTAATAAACACCAGTAATGTCAAAGCAGCATTGGTCCAACATGTGTAATTAAATGTTATGTGATACTTTTAAATTCTGGATGTGAATAAAGGCTAAAGGTTATCTTTATCATGGAATGTCTTAATGTTTCTCACACAAGTCATATGGACTATTTATATGGTGCAACAAGTTGTTTAATTTTTGTCATTTTTGGAAGTTGACAGCCTCTAGTCCCTATGAACTACTGTAAGGCAAGAGTTGCGTAATGAATCTTTGGAAATTTCGAATTTTTGGTCCATGGAAAACACGAGGGAGAGAAAATAACAACAGAATCGTCATTTCTGGGTGAACTATCACTTTTAGTTTGTTTACCAAAGCAGCAAACAGACACCATGCAGGGCAGGATGCGCAGTTACAAATTATCTTCACAATGGTTTGGCAGAAGTATTTTTGTCACTGTCAGGAGAGTTTAAATCGTCCCTTATAGGGCTTAAAAGATTTTGCATGCACGTGCGTGTGAGTGTTGCATCAGGGTTGCGTGGACATTTAATGTGGCTGTGCTGCGTAGAGGAAGATGACACAGATGTTGCACTGGGAACCCATGTGACACTAAAGACACCAGACACACTTTCAGTGAAGTGAAACACATGTCTGAGGGTGAGTTCGCCTGAGCAGCTTGAAATTTAAACAGGGGAAGAACATGTTTAAGACAGAAAAGGGAATTTGGAGCTGAAGTAACTATGACAAGTGTTTGTTTTCCATTTA